>AP025045.1:591186-636999 GCA_036186865.1 Eustoma russellianum
AGTTTTTTTTTTTTTTTTTTTTGTTTGTTTGTTGAATTGTCTGATTTCCATAATATTGCAGATTATCTGACTCTTCATTGACTAATAATCAGTGTTTTGTAAATTCATGGTATAGCTATTTTCTTTTTTGAAGTGAGGGCACTGATTGGTTCTTTAATGAATATGTGCAGAAGATATGAGCAGTAATTCATGTTTCAAAGTGGCACTGATAAATCTGGAGCTCTCATTATCTAATTAGAAGGGAAATCTGGTTCGTGAATATTGCAGGATGAGCTCTTTCTTCTCCAGTTCAGAGAATGAAGGAGACACATCTGCAGTACTCCAAATGAGGGAAAGTCTGCCTGGTTCTTATTCAGAAGGGCTTCTTCCTGGAAATATGACTATGTATATGAACTATCCATCATCAGCTAGATCATACTCCTCCATGTTGCCGGTGAATATTCAACTACAAAACAGTTGCACTGCGATTATGCCAGGAGCTACCAGTTCTAATCCTTCTCATCAAGAAATTTTGTCAGAGATGGGGAATCCACGGATAGGGGATGATCTAAATGAGTGGAAGGACAATAGATCCAACTTACTGCTAATGGATTCGATCGAAAGTGCTGCTGGTGTCTATCAAAGTGCACAAAACTTGCAGGGTCAGGGTTTATCCCTCACTCTTGGTACACATGCTCCATCAGCTTTCCCAATGTCATCTTTCCACTGTCAAACTGCTGACCCGGGGCTCTGTTCGCTCATGTGTTCTAATAATTCACCAGATACCCGCAGGAGTGGACCTTTAGGAAATGATGATTGTTCACCAAACCAGCAATCAAGAGGTTTTGAGTATTTGCCTTCCGGTGTCCCGGGGAGCAGCTTTGATCCAATGAGAAGCGACGCATCTCCATATGGAATGTTAAGTAGCGGTAAGACGGTTCCTAGTTCGAAGTACCTTAAGGCTGCTCAAGATTTGCTTGATGAAGTTGTTAATGTCAAAACATCTCTTAAGGAGCAAACTTCTAAGAGTAGGTTGATGAAAGATTCCACAGAAGGTGTTGGGGGGCAGCAAATTGGAGATTCAGATCCTATCCGTTCTGGATCATCTCCTAAACAACAGGATTCAAGCAGCAATTCAATGCCCGACCTTTCTGCAGCCGAGAAACAGGAGCTACAAAATAAATTGACTAAACTCCTGGAAATGTTGGATGAGGTGAGCTTGACCTTCATCTCTATTCATTGCTTTCCTTTGCGTTTCTTTTTCTAATATTTTTCCTTCTTGTTAATTTAAAATAGTGAAGAAGTCCTCCTATACCTATAGGCCTTAGGAGATACAGTCTGTAATGTTGATGACAGAAGTCACTGAATTATTTGGGACTAGTCTTCCCGTAACATTATTGAGAACAAACACTCCAAGCTCCATGGTGTTGTACATATTTGATGGTTTCCTTGTGGGTATTTTACTCTCTGTATCTGGGTCCGGATGCATATTTGCAAGCTACCTAATTGAAAACTTCAAACTCTTTCTTCTAGTTGAGTGCAGATGATGTAAACACTGGTTATTTCTTTTGTATAGTTACAATAGCACGTCCATGTCAGGCACTTGTAATTTGTGTTAGAGTCCTATTATCCCCTAGGGCACCATGATGTTTTGATTTGGTTCTTGGTTAGATTTATCTAGCTCGAAATCTTCTGACTTGTCTAGAGATATTATCATAAAGACAAACAGCAAACTTTGCTTTAAGGCGTGTCAAACTTTGGTGTTATGCTTTGTCAGGTAGACAGACGGTACAAGCAGTATTACCACCAGATGCAGATCGTGGTGTCATCATTTGATACTATCGCGGGATCTGGGGCTTCAAGGCCATACACAGCTCTTGCTCTCCAGAGGATTTCACGTCATTTCCGTTGTTTGCGTGATGCCATCAGTGAACAGATTCAAGTAACGCGCAAAGGCCTAGGAGAGCAAGATGCTTCAGGTAGCAGTAAAGGGGTAGGAATTTCTCGTCTTCGTTTTATTGACCAGCATATTAGACAAAGGAGAGCCATTCAGCAGCTTGGCACGATGCAACAGCATGCTTGGAGGCCGCAGAGGGGATTGCCTGAAAGCTCAGTAACTGTTCTGCGTGCTTGGCTTTTTGAGCACTTTCTTCATCCGTAAAATTCCTATGCTCTCTTTCCTGTATCTTTCTTTGTTCTTGTATCTGTAATGCTTTATCCCTTGAGGAATCTGCAATTGTTTAAATCGTTTTTCATTTTTTTTGGGCCAGCTATCCAAAAGATTCTGAGAAGATGATGCTAGCAAGGCAGACTGGCTTAACTAGAAGTCAGGTAAAAGTGGTCATTGTATTCTATGCAAACAGAGTGATTCTATAGTTTTTGAGGACCAACATATAATTTCTGATGCAGAGTTTTTGTCACCATAACAATTGAAAGAAAGTCTTCATATTGTGATTTACAGTATTAGCCACATCGATGCACCAATTTTGTGGTGGTTGTGTAGATTAATGAAGAAACTATCTGGAATCAATATTAGTCACAATGATCTCTTGATTAACAGTTTGTTATTTCAGAGAGATGCATTTCTTTTAACCTGCATGCATATATTTGGTAGCTGTATTTGCTAGCTGGGTAGGTCTGAGGCTTTTCTTGGTCAGTTTCGCTGATAGTAGGTGCTTTTTTATTTTTCGTGTGTGTGTGCGCGCGTTTTGGGGGATAAAAGAGAAACAGTGTTTGTGTCATTTTGCATTTTGATGAGTTTGAGTATTCTTGTATTCTGCGGACATTTGGGATCTCACTTTTGTGGCTAAATGCTATTCACAATTTGGCCTGGTGGGTAATCATTAGTACAAGTAAACAATTAAAGGAATTTACATGTTTTTTTGATGACAACTTCTATTACTAGATCATCTAGCAACGATAGAACTTTAGCATGTGTTTGTAATTCCTACATATTGTATTCCTATGAACTTGCAAGTCATACCATCAACTCTTTTCATGTTCAAGTTCATGATATCATCATGCAAAGTTTTTGCAATTTTTGTTGATGGGGCGTTCTGTACCAGGTCTCAAACTGGTTTATAAATGCAAGAGTGCGTCTTTGGAAGCCCATGGTTGAGGACATGTACAAAGAAGAGCTAGGTGATGCTGAAGTGGATGCTAGTTCTCCTACTGAGCATGCAGCTAAAGCTACAAGTTCTGATGCAAAAGCTTCTGAAGATAGAGGCGATGATTTGCAGCAGTGCACAACTTCCATGACGCGTTTTGACCATTTGGCTGATGCACAGTTGATGGGGTCAAATATTGATAACACTTTTCAGGAAATGAGCCATTTGGAGACTGAAAGTGCATATAGGTTGGCCAAAGCAATAGAGAGCCAGAGGCCTGGAATGAATGGCTGCAACATGTCATCAGATTCAGCTCTTGTTCAGTCTAGTGACAGAATAATGGCAGCTGCATCTGCTGTGTGTCACATTTCTGAACTGGAAAGGTTTGAGAAAGGGAAGGGGGTGTCACTGACGTTGGGCCTGCAACAATGTGAAGGTAATAGCATGCAGATGTCCATGGAGACTCATCATGGTTATGCCACGATGAGAGAGGATGGTATGTACTCCATGGCTGCACCTTCTATAGGACCTGAGGCTGGAGAATTTGATTGCCTGGATTCTGAGAACCGCCATCATCGTTACAGTTCATCTCAACTATTACATGACTTCGTCACGTAAGATCTCCATATGTTCTTCAGTGGCACTCTTCTTTTAGTCCCGAACCAAAGTTGTTCCTGGAAGAATATAACTGATGCCTTTTGACTTCTGGGCAAGTTCAGAAGCTGTCTTCTTTCCATTAAAACAGTGAGATTGAAGGTATAGTCTGTCTAGGAAGGACATCGAAGGGGTGTCACATAGAGCATCTATGGTTTTGCAAGGATAGCATTTTTTTTGGGTGTAAAATACGTCATAATTGTATGATAGCAAGATTTGTTAAGAATGTAGTGATTTGTAAATTGGAACGGCCTTGTTGCTTCGTTCTCTATAAGTATTATCTGTAGCATTTTTATACGTGAAAAGAAACATCACAAGTCTTTTTCCTACTATGTAGAGTCGGATATATGGATCAATAATTTCTCCTGCACATTATTATTTCTTATTTATTTATTTTTCTTTGCCTTTTTGCCTTTTTGTTATTTTGTTTTCTTGAAATATATAGCATAAATCCTACTCTTTTCTGTCTCATAATATGTAATGCATAATATACGTCTTTACAATATATCTCTTTTAAAAATATCATATCATTCAACCGTGATTCCGGTCTAAATACTTAAAATTCTCATTTAAATCTTATACTTTCTACATGACATCGGTTATATGAATCAGATGTCTTCATTGTGCTCTATCACTAATCATATATTCTTTAATTGTTATATAAGTCATACACTTTCTTATTGTATCTCTCTTCATGTCTTCTATGGTCTCTTATTTTTCACGTTTAACATGCAACTCATTCATTGTATTGCACCGCTTAATAGGTGCATCTGCATGACACATTTGCACATGCTCATACCATCTTAACCTTGCCTTCGTCATATTCTCTTCTATAGGAGTCACCCAAACATTTTTCTTTGTATGTTTATTTCTTATTTTATTATTCCTTGCATGTCCACATATTCTTAACATTTTCATTTCTACAACTCATACTTGATTATCCAACATTTAAACCCATACAACAATACAGGTCTTACTGCCGTAAAACTTTCCTTTAAGTTTTAAAGGTATTTTCTTATTACAAAGAAAACCTGACGAACTTCTCCACTTTAACCATCCTTTCTTTTAAGTTTTAAAGGTATTTTCTTATCACAAGGAAAACCTGACGAACTTCTCTACTTTAACCATCCTACACATGCCAATTGATTTACATCCTTTTTAATTCTTCTATTTTTCTGTAGTATAGATCCTAAATATTTAAAACTCACTCATGTTCTTCAAGTTTCACATATGGTTTCAATGTTATTCTTTTGTTGCCAAAATTAAATTTCATATATTATGTTTTTTTCGACTCATTTTGAATCTTTTCTCTAGTGTTTCAATATTCCAGCTTAACATTGACTTCTTCAGTAAACTCATCAATCAGTACAATGTCAATTGCAAATAACATGCTCTATGGAACTATGCTTTATGTCGAATAAACTCATGTATGACTATGTAGGAAAAGGAACATCACACTGGGAAGAAAATTTCTTATACACATTTCTATCTTGAAAACAACGGATTCAATCGGGAGAAAATCTCCTAACCATCCTCTAGCTCATCCGATAAACCCATACCAATAGAGTATGTCATATGTAATCAATTTATCCCTAATTAAGATATGTAGCACTATTCTAGGGGTAGGAGATCTCCTGATTCGTAAAGATGGATCAGCATTTTAGACATGGCAAAATCACGGACAAATGACAGATAAATGCTGTACAGGAGAAAATGGTTTACTCCTACAGCGCTAATGCCATTTACATCAACAATGGATCAGCATGTTGGACAAGGAAAAGAGAAGAACAGGTAGACAAAAGGAGTACAGGAGGGAGAAGACCACGGATCCAGCAATACTTGAGCCGTTAAGAACAAAAGAACAGAGACCACCTAAAATTTACGAAGAAACCGAACATTGTATCTGCAAACATCAACTTAGTTAACTACAATACTTTGGCCTTCTAACGACAAACCATTCTTAGTACATCCGAGTGTCGCAATGGCGAGTTTGCAGTACTTTGCTGTACAAAATGAAGCTCAAGGATGCAGCTTATCATCAGTTATCTGAAATGATGAAATAAAGCAATCAAGTCAGTTAACATTCTCCAATTGGAGCAAACATAACAAGGACGCTCAGATAAAAATTTAGAGGAAAATCCTAGAAGGCAGATGCGCTTACCTTTTATAAACAGAAATAACATCTTCACTCAACCTAGGTGTTTCCAAGAAAGAATCACCACATTCTTTTACATCCACTGGCTCTATCTGAAACTTCTGGTTACCATGAAACTCATTCCATTCAAACCACATCTTTGCAATGAACTCCTTATTAAAGCAAGTTCCATGGTCTTCCTCTTCAGGGGAACCAGAGGCGACCAATCTATACACAAAAACTTTCCTCTCCTGACCAGGTCGAAATGCACGACCTATTGCCTGGCGAGTAACAGAAGGGTTTAAATGCACATCTAAGATTATGATACGTGACGCACCTACCAGTGAAATTCCTTCCCCGCAGGCTTTAATGGAGCCAAAGAACACCCGGGCATCTGCAGAGGAGTTAAATTGTTCCATTGAAGACTCTCGAAAATCGTTATCTGAATCTCCAGTAATCACGAATATTTCTTTCCCAACTCTGTATCCCTTGACCTTCATTGTCAATCTCTCCAAGAATTTCAGGGGCAAGAGATACTGACTAAAAACTAAGAGCTTCTCCTCATTTGATTCACACAGCTGGAGAAGATTCAAGAAAAATTTTGCTTTCGCCCCTTCTCTTGCATCCAATTTCTCCAAGATCATGTCTATCTTTTGCTCATCAACTCTATCCTTCACCCCTGAGTTTCTCGAAAGAGTCGTCAGGTCTGGATGAACATATATAGCACTACCTTCGGCATTGATTTTGAATTTCCTTTTCGACATTTTCTTCAGGCATGTGACTTCTTTTTGTTGCCTTAAGCTGAGGTGTAGAAGGATAGTGAAGTCAACCAATCCTGGTAGATCATCCAAGAAGTCTCCCTTGTAGTAATGAAGAACTTTGCTGGTCATTTCACGCAAATCCTTTATGATGGTCACTTTCCTATTCAAATCTTCGTCCTTGACTAACGTGTGCTCAACTACTTCATAGAATCCACCATCTGAACCTTTCTTGAAAAGATCCCTCTTTCTATTTATGGTAACTCTGCTCAAGATTCGCCTTTTGATGGCCTTGGAAGTGTCTAATTTCAAAAACTTTGGACGAACCAGATTCAAAATGTTAAAAACTTCTCTAACATGATTTTGATAAAGTGTGCCAGAGAGCACAACCTTTCTGGGTGTCTGAACTTTTTCTAGAGATGTCAAAATATCGGTTTCTGGATTTCTTGGTGTGTGGCCCTCATCCAAAATAAGTATAGTAGGACAAGTTAGAAGAATCTGTTGGCATGCAGCCGTCGTCTTGCCGACATCAGTGTCACATACAATTGAAGAGAATTGCTTATATCCTAAAAACAGAATGCTCCTTTCCTCTGCCCACTGCTTTAAAATTTCTAGCTGCTGAACCCGACTATCTGCTTTGACCGAGTAAAAGTCATACAGGGAAATGTCCTCTACTTGCCATCTTTTAAATTCTTTCTGCCAAATGGGCAGGATGCCTCTAGGAAGAACAACTAATGGCCTTGAAAATGGATATTTGGCCATGAAACTTTGCAAAAAACTTATGATCATGAAAGTTTTACCAGATCCAGGAGCATGGGCCATGATACAGCCTCCTGGATTATCAGTCACCAGATTGCTTAACAAGAAATTGAAGCCTTCAACTTGATGGGGTTTCATTTGCTTGCGATGTCTAGGATGGGCAGATATCTCAGCTACAACGAACTCATGATCAGGCATCCTGAAACCCCCTGCAATGTGGTCAAGGAGTTCAGGGTCCTTGGGTGTACGACCATCATATTTGTAAGTTCTTGTATTTTTAGCCTATCAGAGACAAAAGACACGATTAAAAACAGAATTAAATCTCCATGCAAAGTATATGACAGTAAGCACTTGGTTAAAATTACTTTCCACGAAAGGTGCTATGGAGCTGTGTCTTGACATGCTATTAGAAGGAGTAAGTGGATCATAGATGGATTTTAAAATTTGTAAGAATTGTAAAAGATATATGAAGTGGCACATCCAAATAAAATATGAACTGCCGTGATGTTACCATTCTCATTTGTTGTTCGCAGACTACGTGAAAAAATTAAAATTAAAATTTAAATACAGATAATGATAATTAAAAAGAAAAAATGACTGTAAAATCAAAATTTAGCATGACAAATTTCCAACCAAAGAGAGAGAAAAAAAAGACAATGACAAGAGAACCAGATATTCTCCATACAACTAGTCGACTACAGCAGGTTTAGTTGCACTTTTCAAATGATCTTCACAAAAGAGCAAAAGAAACAGACACAAAATGATGTAATTAAACAATGTAAAGTGACAACAAAGGAGCAAATACTGAGCAGTTTGTTTGTTCAAGTAAAGACATACTCTTTCTTTAAAAAAAGTAAAGACACACTCCAATACCGTATGATGCATTGATTGACTTATCTATGTGTAGCAGTTCACAAGAAAAAGGAAAATCCGTTGGTACTTTTGACAGACAGCGGTAGGCAGGGGGAAAATAGTAGTTACCTTCGAATACTGGAACTCGATAATGGTTTCAATGCTTCTTTTAATGATTCCACAAATGCGGCACACATAGCCAATGTCATCTTTCAAAATAAAAGAATGATCACATTCATCGTCACTTTCAGCAGCATGTTGATCAAGTGAAGGATCTAGAACAGTTTCCTGTCAAGCAGAAATGGTTCCTCAATAAACAGCAAGATTGTTTGAGAACGCAATATTAATCTATAGCACAAGTCATTTGGTAGTTCACCATAAAAACCAGTACTATTTGCTGAAAAAGTGTTTGTGCCCATACTGGGCAACAACTGAAAGGGTGTGACAGGATGACGGGTGAAGGGCGGCATAAACTTCAAATATTTTTTTCTTTTTCGGAAACTAAAAAGATATATATGAACTTCAAATGTAAAACACTGCACTCTTGCTTAGCAGCTTAAGCTTTTAGATCATGTGGTTATTTATCCATAATAAACAACAGAGTTTAATTTGTGGCATTACATAAAATTGTGCAGTAATTTCATGTCTAGCATATTTGAAGATATCTACATCCCAATGTCTTATTACTGATGCCTATCAACTGTCACTTTACACTTCAATTATAACAAATAAATATGTTTTAGATGTACCACAACGACAATGATTTTTCCTGCACAATGGTTGCAGCTTCTTGCTGTCACAAGTTATGGAAATAGTTCATAAGAGTGTCACAAAATGATTACCAGTGGAAGTAAATAACAGATAGTGTTGCTGATAGAAGTCCTTTTAATATCTCGATAGGAATCACATTGTTGAGTAAGTACACAAAAAATTATGAGCACAATGCTAAATATCTTTACATGCAATATCCACATGAAACAGTCACAAGTACAGGTTTCACTTCTACAAGTGCAAGGGAAATACTGGCTTTAGCTTCATCCAATCAGAAAGTAATTAAAAATACCTTTGAGCATTCCACTACCAGCGACATCTCCCTCCAAATATCCTGCAGACCATCATCATTGGCATCAGATTGCTTATTGTCTTCATCGTCATCCTCTATACCAATGTAGACACCATTAGCTTCCTTATCGTGCATTTCCCCAGAAAGCACTTCACTTCCTTCACATTTGCGATGGTTTTTAGAGGAGCCCTAATCCAGAAAATAAAAACCAACAATCTCATTAACCATAACATATGGAAAATATGGAAAACAAAAGAATTGGATATGAGTGAGGATATCATCAGGCGAGCCTATCATATTTGCCCCACCCTGTTCCATTTGAGCAAGCAACGGCCCCCGTAAATTCCATGCTCTTTTACTTGATTGTTATATCTTGACAGATAAATGAAATTTCATGCCTTACACAGAAACTAAGGCAATAATTAAATTACCAAAAGAAAAAAATAAGGCAAAAAAAGAGTGGAGTTCTTGATACATCAGGTATTTAGCTTCAGATATCTTGATGTCTATTTTTTCTTTTCTTTTAAACAAAAAAAGAATTGGGAGAGGCTCGAATCCTTGGGATGAGAAAAATGCCACTCAACCGCTAGACCTAAAAGCTTTTTGCATATATCAAACTGTCTGGAATAATCGAGCATCAGAAATCTTTGTGACATTAATGCTGGTCAAAATGCAAACGTTGAAATATAAGGCATAACAATATGCATGCATGGCTGTTTGCTGTATATGATTGTAAGAAACAGGACACAAACACCAGAATTCCTGAGTAGGAATTTAGACATTGGTAAGATGAGTGTTCTTTATGATAGGAACAAATGCCCACATCCCAGTAATGCAATCCTTCAGATGCATATCTCATTGAAGAACGTTACTAAGCAGCCTTCAACTGTTATACCAACTCGCTTCATTCAGAAAAGCAAATGATTGGATGGAAGTCAAAGCAGTCCACAGGCAATATGCAGATACCATTTTCTTAGATACCACTTTTGCAAGATGCCATTCATATTAGAACAATGAAGGATAGAATCCTCGGAAGGACTACAGACACGTAGCCTTGACAGTCCTATGAGTCTCTTTTTTTTTTTAATTAACTGACACGCGTGACAACTGTGTCCCAGTCCTATGAGTCTTACCTCTCAGCTTTAGGATTACTTCACGGTCACACAAGTATCTTCTCTTGTGCCTCTGTCCTGTGAACATTTTGTAACTATCCATTCTGCTTTTAAACAAGGGTGCCAGCGAATTCCATTGGCATCTATTATATATTTCCTTAACCAGTCCTGCTTGTACTCTATTCAGCACACGTAAATCTAGTCCTTTGTCTTTCTTTGACTGAAACTATTACTTAAACCTTTCACTCATTTTTCTCTTCTACCCTGAAAGAATTCACTGCCCTCCTCTTGCTGAGCTTGAATTCCAGAAATCATGTTTTTGCTCTAGTTAGCACAAAACTTCTTTCTCTAACAATTCCTGCCAAGACCTGAGTTCAACATTACTCTTTCCATTCCAGCGATCCACAAGCACGATGAAATCTCAATATAAGGGCACTGTCTCCTGAATGTTTGCAATAAGTTCATCCTTAACCAAACAAAAACAGTGGCCGAGGCCTGATCCTCAATATAAGCAACAGTAGCATGGTTTTGCAGCTTATTTCCATACACTTCCCACCATAACTTTGTACATGCTAAAGCATCTATGCACACAACTCCTAACACACCCAATTTGAGAACCATGTGTGGTTTCTCTGGGTAACTTATTGTACATCTTATATAGGTCAACAAACACCATCTTGCATGTCTTGTTTATTTCGCCATATCTCTCCAATAGTCTTCTAAGAGGTACGTAGCTTCCATTATCAGAAGTCTCAGAATGAAAGGAACATTTGTTCCTCAAGCACAAGTCCTTAACCTTGACTGTTCTTAAATCACCCAAACTAAGGTTTTATTTTGTAGCTCACTAACTTAATTCCTTCAAGATTTGTACAACCCTCGTTTTCTTGAACAGTACCAAACTACTACTTATTTATTGATAATTATTATATTAGCATTCAAAGTCATGCAAAAAGATATGCGAAAATACATTATTCCCTCTTTTCCTCACGCTCCACAGTGCAGTTGCAAAAGCATTTAGGTTGGTCCATATGACCTTCCATTCTTCATCTTCATGAAGCATGTTTTGTTAACAACATCAAAATCCTTGGCTATAATACTACATTTTTCGTCCTTAATGAAATTCACTTGAATTAGATTTTTTTTAACTTTCTGGATCTAAGTAATTTCATGTGTGTTCAACACTTTTTTTGTAATTTTTTTGTAACTGTGTGTTCAACACTTCTATGTGTTGAATCATCGTTTTTTAATTAAAACATAAAGGATTAAAAGGAAACTTGTGACCACTTAACAATATAAACATCACATCTGGTTTCTTGTAGTCTTTACTATCCTCCAAGTAATTAGCCCACATGTTTTCTCCAGTAAATGCATCCTTTCTAGCCCCATCTTTCTATAGTAATTTTCCTTAGAAAGGAGGAAATAAAGAAAAGAAATGCACCGCAGACACAATTTAGGACATTCCACTAGAGATAGTTTGTACACTATGTCATCAAGAAGAAGTCAATCTAGCTTCCTTTGCATTTTTTCCGAGTTATTTCCAGCCAAATACTAGACTAATGATTATATATAATAAACGGTAATAAAATTATTTTAACTCCACAGAACCGCGTTGCCAAATTTCCCTTAATATCTCAGGCAGAGCTGTGAGACACAATCTAGTTCATCAACAAAAACCCAACTAATGAGATTTCGACGTTATTTGGAAGACACAACAAACCTATTTGTCGGGAAACACATTTCAAACATAAGCGCTTCTATCAAAAGGTGCCTGTCATAATTAATTTTTATAAGTGCATGCAAAAGCTGCAGAGGCTGCTGTATTGACTAGTATGTGCATAATGGTGAAGTCTCCTACTGGCATATATAAAACACTTCTACAGGGAAGGTAACGTAAAACAAAAGAAAGAAGGGTGAAAATGACTATGTACCATATCCTTGACATGACACAGTAGCATAGACAAGAACTATGCATCCTGAAAGAAGTCGACAGGGACATTCACATAATAAGCTTGCAAAGCCAGCCCGAAACATGGCCGATGGTTAATACAGTTAAAAAGACTTGCAATCTCTTCATCCACAAACATGGCCGATGGTTAATACATTTTAAGTAAAGTTTTTTAACATCCGTATTCTGATTAGAGGCAGAACATCCAAGCAACTTTCTTATACACTAAAATTGAAGCTTCAGAAGAATGAGGGTACTCTCAAGAAACCAGAATCTAGCATAACGCATGGGCTCCTCAAAACACAAAGCAGTTCTCTTTTAAGCATACACATTATCTTTTCTTTTTTTTTTCTTTTTGGTTTTTTTACAAGGGAACCTTTCATACGGTTTCATTAGAAGGTATAGCATACAAACACACACAAGGAAAGCATGGACACCATCTAATTCTTCATCAACAAATGTTTTTGACGTGGAAATGAGTACATGAGGATGTAGTGCTTCATGCTTCAAGCTTCAAGATTCTTTTATGCAGGGAAATAATCAAGCATTTTGTTGAGATATGCACCACTACTATGCCATACTTACCTGTACCAATTTTGCACCTGGCAAAACAATCTCCTGGAAAGAGCACAGAGGCCTCTGTTGGCAGGTTTCTTCATCATCTGAATCAAGAATTACAAGAGGCCCAGCCGAAGGAAGAAGATGTACCCCCGTAGCAAATTGCCCAGAAGCGATGCTAGCACCACCACAATCATCTTCCACATTGATGACATCACAAGATGTAGATTGATGTGCTGTTAAATTTTCTTTTTTCGGCTCCATATCCAGAAACTCAATAGAAAGTGATGGATCAGCTGCACAGCAAGCATTTACCAGCTGCTGCCTCCTAGCAATTAAGGCCTTGATATCTTTGGTCAGGCTTCCATAATCACCAAAATCAAGTTCTTGCAACATGTTGGAAATGGCAAATTTATCAGAATAATCTACAACTTTAGAACAAGTTTTCTGCCTCTGCTGTTCCAATTCGTCACGCCAGCATGGATACTCTGTTGACTTTCCAAATCCTCTTCCTTCACCAACTCTCATCCTCTTCTGCATCCTCGGGTACATATCTATTTCCACAAAAAAGAAACATCCAGTCAAAGCCATGAGTCAGAATGAACAACTATTATATTCGAACAAAGAGAAGGCCAGTAGAGAGGCAGAGTAATCTAATCATCCAAACATTTTTGAAACTAGTATTCACCACAGGATAATCCCTATGCTGATATGATGGGATATAACCATAAATACTAAGGAAATTAATCTAACTTTTGAAGCCTTAAAAGAAGTGTCTAAAAAGTACATATTGATCCACTAACAAGAGATGTATTACACTATCGCCTGAAAAACGAGGGGTTAAACAGGAAGGTTGAAAGTTAGGACCTTCTTCCAATAGCAGAAAAATACTAAGAAAACGTTACATCTATAGTTAAAGGTTCGTTTCCCATTCCAGAAGAACATGCTAATAAGTTACCTGCTTCTAATTGGTAAGAATCTAACTTATCAAGTTCTCTACGTATTCATGTCAATCTTCTTGGATTAGATACCCTGGATACCATTTGAACAATATCCTGCACTTCCATCCTCCTAGTAAATTACCCGACCCAAGTTATCATACTTTTTACTACATATGCAATGTACAGAAGACAACTACAAATCCAGAAGCTGTGATTTATGCCTGTCCATCAAAGCATATCAGAGAGATAGCTGCAAAGCAAATTATTAAGGACAACAAAAGCATGTCAGAACTAATTAAGTACTAAAACTTAATCGAATGAATGCTTAATTGCCATTTCAGTAGTGTTTGATAACTAAAATTCGATCACTTAGAACTCATATCTAAAAAACTTATGCAATCCTAATTGCGAAAGCATTCTATCCCATTTTGAATCAGTTCAAACGTAATCGCTACTTTTTCCTTTTTCCCTAACTCTTTTTTCTTCAAAATTCGTCTATATGAGATTCAAATATAAGCACAATAAACTATTCAGAACCGAATGTTCAATTAAGAAAATGATGATAAGAGGACATTACATACTTGGAGGGCGAAAAGAAAAAGTCAAACCAACAGAAACGGGAAAGATAAAGCAGGGACTTCCTATAAACCTTTGCGGCAAAAAGTAGTAAAATACGAAAAGATAGCTAAATTACCACTGGGCCTGCTGGGCAAAAACCTCTTTGTAGCAGGCATTCTATCTCTTCTTGGCCATCCATCAACTGTTGATCCCATGGTCACTAAATTCACCGAAAACAGACGCATTAAGCTAATAAAATAAATTATGCATGTCAAACTAGGGCTACAAAAACAAATTCCAAAGTTTTGGGAAATTAAGGGAATAACGATCATCATATACTGCTCGAATTAAGAAAGGGGGGTAATTTTGAAAGTGAAAAAGTACATGCATGAGTGATCAAACAAAAAAGGCGGAAGAAAAACTCACATTGACTTGAGATTGAGAGAGGAAGAAACTAAAATATATTGGGAGAGAATATAGGCATTGAAAAGAAGAATTTTGGTGTTAGTATCTTGAGGAGAGTGTGCGCCGGAGGAGTGAGAGAAAGCATTGTACTTCAAGCAGGGACTTTTCGATGTTTCTTTATTTTTCTTCCTCCAATTAAAAAATTTACTGTTATTCTTCCTTTCTCATAGTTTATGTTAATACATCTACTCCACTTATGTTTATTTTTTGTCATGGCTGTTGTTAGAATATAATGAGTATAATTGATTGATATATATGCATGAAAGTTAGTTATCCCTGAAGTCGAATTTTTTATATAATTACATATTAATATTTTGGTGAATCAACTATGAGTATTATCTATTTTTCTTAATGTTCAAACCCATTGCATTATTGAAATAAAATGAAAACCATTTCTCTTCAAGTTTACAGATAATCCATTATTTTATTGTCAATTCTGATGTCATGTGTTTCAACAAATAATTTTTTTCTTCATATATCTCGTTTATAGTTTTTGACATTTATACGGGGTTTTTTTTTTGACAAAAAGGTATAAGTTCAGTTTATTTGATGAGAATTTTGGTTTTTTTTTTTTTTCAGTTTAAGACCATATAGGTGGTAAAGTTCGAAAAAGAGTTAGAAGATGTCTTCATATTCTTTCGATTAAACGAAAGAGCAAAAATGTAATTATCCGTTTTATCCATTTACTTTTGGCAAGGGCATTATTCATTTGTCCGTTACCCTTTATTTTTTTGTATCAGACCGAATTATAATCGTGTTACGGACAAAAACTACTACGACCTTCTTTTTCTTTCATTTGTCCGTTACCCTTTATTTTAAAAACACACAGAAGTTGTTTCCCAATGACCCATGTGTTAGAAACACACATTCGTTTGACCACAGGCTAATACAAAACACATGCCCCCCAAAGGATGTAGACAACCCTCCATTCCTATCAATTAAGCCTCTCAAGGCAATTGGAGGGGCATTTTTCAAATTAATCACCTGAATGAAACAACGATAAAATATCAAATGTGTCATAGGAACTGAGATACTGCTATATTCACCATTCCACAACTCGCAATCTACCATCATTTGCCTTGCCTATAAAACGAATCGGTTTTCCCAACCATGTGGTACTTCCCATCTTTACAGTGTATCATCAAAAGCTATCTATCCTTGCTGGTTGTTAAGCAAAATCTCCAGGTGCCATTGCATGCATCCCCGTGGCTTCTCAATCCGATTTTCATTGCAGCAAAAACACACTGCAGTCTGCAGTGATGAACAAATTTTCTAGCAAATTCTTTTATTGTGACCAGCAAAAATAAGAAGACAGACGAACTGCAAAGACGCAGATCATTCACCTAAGTGATTCTAGAATGAATCTTAATGCTGGCTAGACTTTGCCCAGAAAAATCCCCTTTTCCACGAAGAATGATTCTCTAACGATTTGCCCTTGGAACCCCCTAAAGAAAAGTGCCTTCTTAGGAAGGGTTTTGCTAAAGAACTCTTTGTGCTTGAACTAGCGGTCAATTTTTGGCTTCTTCCATCTTGTCCGCTATTTTTTTGACGATCAAACAGAAGATCGCCACTGAGATCACCATTGGCAATTTTATTCCTGGATCTCTTCCGGTTTCGTTGGTCAAGCTCGGCCTTCAATGCCTTTTTGGACATCTTAACTGCCTGCTTCTCCCCGAAAGTACAGACCGGGCAAGCTGGATCATACTTATTGATGTTTGGGGTCATATTCTCCAAGCATTCAGCGTGGTATGCATGCCCACAAATAAGGACAGCAACCACAGAAAGTTCGTTAGTTGCTATTATGTTCTGAGTACCCCAAGATGATTTTTCTGTCAAAAGTTTAGCACAAATGCCACAAGTTTGTATATCAGATCGACACTCAGAACTTGGACCACTTGAACGGGTTAGTTCATCACGCACAAAACCAAATGTACCACTGTCAAAAGACCACCTCTCCCTCCGTGAGGTTGTCATCATATCAGGAAACGTAGGTATAGACCAACCATCTGAGGATCCACCAAGCGAACCCCTCTTTGATTCATAGCTCCACCCAGGTAGTGTAAATGAAGATGCTTCTTCAGAAATTGACAAGGTTGGAGATTTAATGGCTGGAATCAAGCTATCAGACACCTGCCTCAGCAAATGGTGTCCAGGAGAATGCCGTGGCCACGGTGATGGAGTCAGACTTGGAGGGATTGAATGACTCTGGGATGACAGGGGCGACGATGAAATTGAATGCACTGAAGGAGACAACTTCACAGGAGGTGGGAATGAAACTTCAGGAGATTCGGCTGACTGCTTCACCTGAATACCAGTCAAAAACAAAAACATCATCGTAATGACTAAAACAACAGGCTGCAAAACCAAAAATCTCTTTCTTTTTTATTTTATTTTATTTTTTATTTTAGCAAGTAAAATCAAAAATCTCATTGGAATGAATAAAAGAAAGGACTGCAAAACCATCTAAAACAAACAACATTAGTTGGTCTATTGGTTCAGTCTACAATAAACAACTCAAGTCGTTCTATTAGTACCTCGGTAGAATTCCCTGCAACGGATGGATCTGCAAGAAAAAACAAGCCGGCAGGGCATCAGGTGCAAAGCTACAAAAAGTAAGGAGTCTCAGAAACAAAATTAAAGTAGATCAAGGATGCATACAAAAACAGAGGTTGCAACATTGAGAACTTTATTATGAAGACACATCAGAACTCAAGACCTTGATTTTTCCCAACACCCAATCAAATTTGATATAATTGAACAGAAAACTACTTGAAAGCACAAATATGGTAGATGCAAATATTAGACGGGTGGCATATATGTATAACACACTGGATACGAGAGCAAATATTTACTAGAGATGGTAACCAAAATACAAAAATAAAAAGTCATGAACAGGCTATCAGTTGAATCAACCAAATGAAATGTCAGTGTAATTGCATGATAATGACGTAACACAGTGAATGATAACAGTAAAAAGGTGCAATAATGACTACAAAAATTTCCTTCAAACATAATGTCAAAACGGTACCGTGCCCACCACCTGTTCTAGAGAAATAAGAAGAACCAGTCAGTTGGCAAGCTGATTGATGAATGGGAAACTTGGTAAATCCATTCCAAATTCAACCTACTAGATGCAAATTGAAGTCCCAATTCCATATATGTAGCCTTAGAAAAAACAGGACAAATCAGTAGAATAAGATAGAAAAATTCCCTCACTAGTATCATGTAGAAAGGAGGAAGAGGGATAGGGGGAACCACATCATATGAAAGGGGGGAAGAGAGAGGGGGGGGGGGGACCACATCACACAAGGCTGCCTCAGCGCGGAGCTTCCATGACAGCCTTTTCACAACTTTTTTGGCAGTGCTTCACTCTTCAAAAGAATTAACCAGAAAACATGCACAAAGACAAGGAATTGGAATGCAATCAAGTTTATTATTACAGATAGTCTCCTTTATCCTACATTTGACTTTAGTAGTGAGACATGCAGTCACCACTTTATCCTTTTATCACCACAAAATATTCAACATTGGTCATGCCTGCTCAAGTTCTTTCCGTCTGTTTCAAGAAGCATGTAAGAAAAAAATTGGGGAAGGGGCAGGGAAACGAGGAATTTCACTCTGCTGTAGATGAGCCAGATGTTTGCCTCCACTCCTAGACTGAAAACAAGAATATTTTTGGCTAATGTATGGGAAAAAAGGGATAGCCTTGGTTCAATGCCAAAAGTTGCCAGTCATGAGTCTAGTTATAAAACAACGAACATAAAGAGGCATAAAGTACGGCTAGTGTATCCTACCATTCCATAGACGCTGCAGATACAAAAACTTTCACACAGCACACACTACCTCCTTTCATAAAGGAAAGTTATATTTCCATTTTCTCTTCATTCAAGTGTCAATATCAGCCATCCAATGCCATGTTTCCAAACGCTATTTCTTTATAATTAATTTGTCAGCTTGAAAAAACATTGTACCAACTTCTGCTGATAAAATAACATGGGACTATGGTTCCAACATCAAATGCTATGGACTAAAGACGAAACCAGAAGAGAGACTAAAATTTTAAATCACAATTTTTTTTTTCTTTTTTTGTAATATCTACTATGGTTCATCCACAAAGTAAAAGCACTCTCTCTAAACAGACACATTCTTGGTTCCTCAAAGCCAAACAATAACAATGTAAGAAAAACTATGGTCCCTGGTTTAAGCAGTCATTCTGACAGCTCAAAAGTGACACTGTCAACAAACCAGCAACATCGAAGTTAAGATTTGAATGTGTAGGTATTCATGATTCATTCCAACTTCGATCCAGAGATCAGAAGGATCAGATTTTAAGATAACCATGTTCTAGCTGCTTTGGATCTGTCCCACAAGACAAGAGTGTTATACCTCTGCTGGTGATTCAGGACCTGAACATATTGCCAAATTTTATCCATGATAGGTACATTTACAAATCAAACAAGGATAAAGATATTTCACAAGGGAAACAGCATCAGAAGTAAAGCCTTCTCCAAGACTTCTACAGTTTTACCCTTTATATTCATATGTCTTCCAGTCTTGCTTTCCACGTGTAATGATGTTTTCCATTCCATATTCAGATGTTAAAATGAGAAAACACCTGCTCACATCTCAGTAAACAAAGGCTGAAAACTTGAGCATTCAGTTTTTGTTCCTAATCTATTGCCAATGTTCGTCTGAATGTTTGTATTGCTCATCTGTTGCATTCTTCTTATTACCTTTCCAGCTGTCTTACCTTGAATCTACAGATAAACTAGTTATCCAGCCAAAAAAGGTTTACTCATTTGCAAACCACTCCCTGCTTGCTTTGCTCCATTGTGAGCACAAAAGTTGGTACATATTCAAATAAACAAACACCACCATCCGATCTACCAACCCCGAAACCCAGAAAACTTCTAAAGTGCATCAAGTTCAATGAATTTGACAAAGCCATACAGAATTATATCCCAAAACTGGAAATGATTAAAGCATACAGAATAATGCACCAAATCCAGATTCAAGTTCAACGAAATTGAATTTGACCAAGGCATAAACAATTCATGGCTAACCAGCAAGAGCAGCCACATGAAAATTTACCTGAAGATGGGAGCATCATAAGCCCAGTACTCAATTCAGCTACTGGAGACTTCTGAATAACTATTGACCGAGAGTTGTCCAACGGACTACTCTCTTCAGAGACATGTGCAGTTTCAACAGCTGGTCCAGATTTAGTGTCCCGTTGGTTCAAACAAACAGCTCCATTAGACATACAACTCATGGAAGACTCATCCCCAACTACTCGTACCCTATTATCCCACCTAAAGCTCCAAGATGGAGAATGCCGCATGTTTCGATGCAATATATCATTAGTGGGCCCATTCTTCACTGATCTGTCTCCAGCAACGCAGCAGACAGATCCCATATTTGCTCACGAGTGCAGAAGCAAGACAATCAAGTAACACTTTGGCTATCAGTCATGTGCAAAGCATCAACAAGACCACTGCATTTTTCACAAAAATCTATTAATTTGTTTTGCAATTATACTCTAATTTAAATCCAATCGAGCTGTAGAAACCAATTACGCGGTGCAACTGCAAACAAAGTATAAACCATACAACACGCACAAGGGAGAAATTCCTGCATAATTCACTACAAATTTGTCCATGTGACAGTTTTTCTATACCAATTTGATCACAATCAAATTCATAGCATAAACAACTCAATCAGCACGTTGAAACCAAAATAAGAAAATCATTAAGCACGAAGAAGGACAAAAGACAATACCAACCATTACCAAGAAAGTAAACAAACAAATACTAGGTTGCAAAAGGAATATAAATATATATGTATACACACACACACACACACACACACACATATATATTCAACCCGAGAATTCCTGACACATAATACGAAAGAATCAATCCATACAGAGGAATTGAAACAGTATTTGACTACTGTGCCTGTTTACAATATGCATATCCCTCACAGTGATATACCAATATCTACTAATGGAAAAAGGGGAAGAAGAAGAAGTAGACAAACTAACAAAAAAAGAAGAAGAAGAACTACATCAAAGTCTAACATCAAATCATATAAAATGGGACTTTTTCTTCATAGCCCTCCAGACCGAAAAATATTGACCTAATGCAGAGGCCTTTTCTATACATTTTTTTTTTGACACACACATATAAGACACCATAAATTTATCAAACTCGAATATACGAAAACACAAATGCATATTCTGGAGGGGGGAAAAGGTCACAAAAAAAAAAGAAAATAATAGCAGAAGAAGAAAAATCGAGCAAACCAGCTAGTTTGCAGGCGAAGAGTGAGCACTAAGATTTTGTGCGAGTCTCCAAAACCCCCGAAAAAATACGAAAATCCGACAACAAACAGTTAAGAAGATCCGAAATTAAGGCCCGTAAAACAGTAATTTCATAAAAAAAAATAGCATCAAAAAAAATCCATCCAAAATAACTACCGCATATATCTCCAATTAACCAATTAATTTCACCTATTTATAAACTGTCCACAAGAACAAGTTAAACACATGTTAATACCCAGATACAACCGCATAACCCGAAATGGATTTTGTCCAGAAAGGAAACCAAATGCAAAAAATTCACAATGATCAGATACGTGGAAGGAGGGCAAGTTTTAAGAAAGTAAAAGAAGGAACAGGTGTGTGTGAAAATGTGTACATATTACATATACATACAATTTAGGGTATATTTCTATTTACTAAATTAATTCACTAACACATTAATATATCATGTCTCTATACAGATATATATATATAGATGGAGGTTTCATTTCAAGCAAACTTTCTATCTTTTGAGATGAAAATATTATTTGTCTGATTTTCATCCCTTTCAGATCCTAGCGACAGCTTTTTTTTATTGTAATATACTAGATATGGAAAATGATATAATAATAACAACAACAACAATAATAATAAAAATACAGTTTGGGGTATATGCATAGAGAACGAAGGAACATGTGTGTATATATGACATATACATACAGTTACGGGTATATGCATAGAGAAGAGAGAAGAATAGAAAGGTTGTGAGAGAAGAATAGAAAGGTTGTGAGTTGTGATGCTTATGGGGGTTGGGATCTCCTCACCATCAATTTCTTCACTTGTTTTGTGACCACGCGACACGTGGCAGCAAAAGGAGTGGTAAGGTTAGATGAGAGTCATCTAGCCTCACCACCTCTTCCTGCTGTCACGTGTCGCGCGGTCACGCATTACCGCACCCCCTTACGGTGAAGGGATCTTATCCCTGCTTATGGGGGTCGTTTTAGACGGCTGCTTCCCCTGCTGTCACTGAACATCACATACCAAAAGTGCGGAGCAAAAATGGCAGTAAAATAATAGGCTTTCAATTAACTATTTTTTCTAACCATAAAATATTATTATATTTGACTTATACACGTTTTTAGATATATCATTTTTAGATATATCATTCAGTATAATAATATCAAAATATTTGCAATTCTATCCTTCTTGTTAGGCATTGTTTTCTCTGCATGTATTAATTGTAAATATAATTGTAAAACAATTATAAAATTTGTGTATGAAGAGATGAAGAACACGTGTTGTATGGTGAATATAGGGTGAGGGATTTGTGGATGAGACTAAATCTACTACTACCCTAAATCTTGGATTAGATATATGATAATGTAACGTCTCTTTTTTTTTCCCCTCAAAAGTAACGTCAACTAAGCATACCTCTAAATCCATGTTTGGTGCTCTCATGCTCATTTTGTCACAACAATATCTAATCCATACCTTATTTCACGTATATTTCATATCCGCTACCACAACAAAAACAACATTACCCCTTGACTTAGAAGATCCGGTCTATAACAAGGTATGGAGGGTCGAATATAAACACTCATACTCATCTGTTATTAACACACAAAAGTTGTTTTCCGATGATCCATAATGAAAATTGCGTCAAGTTGTATTGATCAACTGTTACTTCACAACATAATAAACACATCCAATTTAGTGAGTCATTTTACTTTATTCTATCGTATTCCAAAGTGAAGAGTGTGTCATGACTTTAGAAATGGAAAGATCAACTACTAATATGATTCTTCTTCATTTTCTTGAATAACCTTTTCGGATTATAGAGGTTTTAGGGGGAAGCAAAGTCTACAGAGACGATTCTTCTTCACAACAATCAAGGAGGACCCAGGTGCTCTTCCGACAACTCATATATCGAACTGTTCAGCGAGCAAACTGGTTTCTCTATGGTATATAGACTAGGCACCCTGAGAAACAACAGAAGAAAACATTGAGACATAACATTTAGGGACAAAGAATCAGTTACCGGACTTCGAATTAAGATCACCTTTGATCTGTTAATTCGACTTGGCTAATACATATGTGTCAAATTAAAAAAAAATTCTACCATACCATTTCAAATGTGCTTTCTCAAATGCATGAACGAGATCATGCTTTTACAAAGCACTTAAACACACCCAACCACATTCTTCTAGATTCAAATCAGTTTTAGATTTTAGATCATCAAGGTTCAAAGCACACTTTACCAGCACATACTTGGAAGATTGTCCCAAGCTTTTTCATTGCTTTAGCCCTCAGCTTTAGAGATTCCTTTGGCACGCTGGGGTCTTTAAGAACCTGAAATCAATCCAACAAGAAGTTACTCTATCAATTGCTGGGAAAGGGGGAAAAAGAAGTAGTAAAAGAAAAAGAAGAAGAAACTTCTCCTCTACTTATACAACAACAACACTCAAGCCTTTTTACCATGGTGTGGAATGGCTATATACATCAATTATTCCTCTTGCACTTTATGTTTATTTTATTTTTTTTGACTCGCAACTTAAATCTTACTCTCCTTTTAGGTCTTTAGAATGCGTCTCTTTAAAAACTATAAATATGAAATTGCAAAGATGCTTCTAATGTCTTGACGGTGGCATGCAAAGCGTGCAGAGGACAAATATTGAAGACTAAAGCAGACACTGGAAACATATCCCTGATTTCCACTGAGCTAACAATCAGCCTCCATCTACTGAGAAAAACAACTTCATGAATGCAAAGTTCACTTTGTAAAAACACACAACTTAAGTGCAAAATTCCATTATAGAAAACTATGGATAGGTGTTATGTTCCTTTAAAGTTTATGATGTCTGTATACAAGCAGAGAGAATGACCCTGAGAAATGAAGAAGCCAACCACCAGGGATAAAAATATTTGAAATTGATGTGCCTATTGCAGTCAGCCATTAGGTACAAGATGAGGGCCTTATGATATTCCTCCAAACTTTTTAGTTCTATTTCCTCATTGTACAAGGTAAACAAAAAAAAAGGGCGTTTCCGATGCACTAGACTCCGGCGTTTGTGCAGGGTCCGGAGAAGGACCAGATCGCTTCACGATCTGATATACGCAGCATTTCCCTTGTAAACAACAACTCAGGCATAGTAAGCTGAAAAGAACAGAACATACAGCCTAGCACACACGCGATGAAGTCCTCTCGTTGTCAACCACATTAAAATGCCAAATAGAATTAAGCGTTATATCCTTCTTGTCCTCGTATGTTTTAACTACGCTCTCATCAGTAAGCTCTCCTTGATTTGACTTCTTCAACTCATCTTGCAGACGAAGTGAGGTTACAGCTCCTGCGATCAGGATTAAATTTCATTAAAAACTTTACATGTTCACACCTAAACTATCCATAGCCACATGTATGTTACGCATCATCACCTTAAGCTGCCATAACCTGAGATTTTATCTGATGTTCTTTATCTCTTACCCAATCTGCTAAAAATGGGACCTTCATACACCGCTTGTCTTTCCAGATTTCTCTTGCTGCTTGCCTGGTGTAGATGTACCCAATGGTATGCAGCATGCCCTCACCAAAAGCTGTAATCATTAAGTTTTATATTCGAAAATGCTGAAGTTCAAGCACAAAACGGGACCATTGTTACAGAGATACATCTTACCAACAGTCTTTAGGTTCCACTCAAACAGAAATAATGAAGAGAGAAGCTAATGCAGCCACGTTTAAAATTTCGAACGTCCTATTTGTCTTTCTCCTCAATTTAGACTATAGCAAAAGACATGCTAAGAGTTTTAGTTCAGGATAAAGTAAAACAAATATTTATCAATTTTGTTGCTAAAACCTTAACTCATGCATCATGAGCAAATCCAACATATGCGTCATACTCCCTCATCCCATGTCAACAAACAAATTTGACAAGAAGAATGCATTTTCAAGTACAAGGTCATGAATAAGAATTGCAATGACTTCCTGGAGAAATCCAAATGATAGAAAACTCACTTCACAAATCTAAAAAGAAGGAGAAGCGAGGAAGTTAAGAAGAAACAAAAACGAACATATCAGTGCTTTTAACCTGGGAGCTATATGCTACCAAGCCAAGCAGCAATAGGATAATTGGGATTGACGTAAACAGAACCACATCTCCTTCGTAGTTTGTTACAAATTACCACCTTATGCATAGAATTACAAAGAACAAGTTAACCTCATTATTGCATGAACTTCTGATTATAGTATGTACTTATTCTGAAACAGAGTCTACTGAGTTGAACACCTAGGCCTGTCACCAAGCAAACTCTACTAGCAATGACTAACCTGCAGCATATTATACATGGAATAGGTTCAAAAAATTTGAGCTTTCACCCAGGGAAGAGCACAAGCACAAGAAGCATCATCTTTGACTTTAGATGAGCAAGAAATGTGCCACATAAATTTTTATGAGATTTTATCTAAAGAGAGACTGATTCTTTCTTCACACATAATATACTGTTAACAAGGCTACTGCTTTGCTCTGCATAATTTTTCTGTCAGCCACTACTCACAGATGTTGACTACTAATAGAACTGTTGTATAAGTTAGCAACAGAAATAGTAGACTTAGTAAAAGAGGTTTTTGCCACATCAGGACAGATTTCTGTTGTCAAGACATTAGAATGTGCTGCAAGAACTCAAAGCATGTACTACCTGTATTTGAAAGGCGACGGGCTTCTGATTTTGCCCAGTCCACAAATTTATTAGTTCTACCATCAACGAAGGGTTGGAGACGATCTTTTAAATTTCTTATAAGCTTCTCCTCTCTCTCTGCTTGAAATGCCTACACATCAAGAGCAATTGCATTTTAGTAGAAGGTGGAGTCGTCATCAGATCCCGTTACCTCCACCCCCAAAGAAAAGAAAATAATTGCTACATAATCACATATGCAAATTTTGCAAAAAACTTCCAGTCATAGTAATATATATATATATATATATATATATATATATATATGTGTGTGTGTGTGTGTGTGTGTGTGTGTGTGTGTCTGTAAAAATTTGTTCGCCCCTGGTATACCTTCATCTTTTCCTGAATCATGTGCTTCTGCTCTTCAGGATTTGCAGAATCATGATCAATTTATATCCCTGTCATTGAAGCCAAAGCAAGTTGCCGAACATAATCTTCAAAGTATGTCGCTTCCAAATTGCATTCCTAAGACGCTTGCAGGATCCACCATGGCTTCTCTGTTAAAATGATCATGAAAAGCCATTTAGAACCCCAACCACTATAGATCTCAGTTGTAACAATTAAAGCTATCAGCACACATAAGAACGAGTGAACATGAAAAAGAATCTAGGCTATAAATAAATACAAGAGACGTGGTGGTATATCCTATTCTTCCGGTGTTTCCTGGACTTCCATGTAGAAGATTTTATGTACCTGGAGCTACTTCAAGAATCCCCTCCATTTCTCCGTCTAGAGGAATTCTAACATGACTGAAAGATCCTCTTCTAGAAGAATCCTCTATAAGTTGATTAAGCTATTAAAGCACAAATTCTAATTCAGGCATTATAATTGCATAGAATTGCAAGTGCAATGCTATCAACGCATCCACATCCAAGCCCTGTGGCGTTGACCAAGTATACTAGAAAAGAGTCAAGAATAAGGGTTTCACTATGAACATAGGAAACTAAATGAAATACGTAATGTAAATTCTATGCTACTGCTGTAAGGCACATTCAAAAGATGAATTTCTGAAGAAAAGATGCTCTTAGTGTAGTACTCCGTCTTTTCCATATCTATTATATGCCTCTCGCTTCTCTGGGTCACTCAACACCTGGTAAGCCTCTCTGAGTAACTTGAAGCATGATTCCATACGTTAGGTGAAACCAGAACAAATTTGGAGTGTTCAGCAACACAACAACAACAACAACAACAACATTACCCCATTGCCTTAGAGGCTGCCACCTATGGTAGGATACGAGGGTGGATGTACGCAACCATACATATGCGTTGGAAACACGCAGAGGTTGTTTTCCGATAACCCATAATGAAAATTGTGTCAAGCTGTGTCGATCAACTACTACTTCACAATATAAGAAACGTAGCCAATTTAATGAGTCATTTTACTTTATTCCATCATATTCTAAAATCAAGGAAGATGTGTGCTTGACTCCATTTTGCTTTATTCCATCAACAGATTATGATGCCACTGCTGTTTGAATAGATTTGGGACATTCTCATCTTTATTCATACAGATATCCCACAGAAGAGAGCTTTGCTGCTATCTTTGTTATACCTCAAGCCTCCACTTAGGAAAACAGTGCCTTTTAGAAATATATGGTAGATACTTAGATACCAAGCAGCCTCACCCTTTTCCATTACATAAAATCTGGGACATGCTCATGATGGCAATCCTCTATGGAGATACTTAAATAGATCGAACTATCGAATATAAGGGCATGTACCTGGAAATCATGAGCAGCCTTGAGGTCATTGGGGGTTTTTGTCCGGGTGAACTACCCTTGCCTGGAGAAAAGTATAAGAAAGGATGTGTTATGTTACCAACATTAACTATTGAAAGTAGTACTCTAAGCAAAACCAGAAATTGCTGAGATCTAATCAATTTCTAAAGCATTTTTAGCTCCTGAGAGCAACAAAATTTTCAGAAATCCTGGTATCCTACACAGAGACAAGTATCGATTTAAAGGAAGTACTAAGTGGTGATGATCATTAGCTTAAAGGGCCCAGATAATGGGAGTGCTTTAATCGTTAGCCATGAATAACTGTTGCAACACAAAACACACAGCTTTGAGGGTAATGAAGTTTGAAACTTCACCCTGATGCAGTAAGCCTTCTTTAGGAGATGCATCCACCCCTACTCCTAACATATCATAGTCTCTGTATGCTTCAACATTTCTCAAGGTAAATGCTATACTCGGAGCAAAAGGCCATATCCTGGCCCTGAGGTTTCCCACCTCTCCAGTCCCAAGGAGCATTGCGAAGGATGCAAATCAGGAACTCATCGGCTTCCTGAGTTGGTGTGGACTTTACGCAAGGACCCACACAATGTGTCCCCCCGCAAACTAGGCTTTCAGCCTAGAAGCAATAAAACACTCGTACTGTGCGTGTTCCTGGAATCGAACTCTTATGTCCTGGTACAGGTAAATGCTATACTCTCTCCTACACAGTATACAAGTTGTAGGACCAGAAAAGAGAACAGAAACCAGCTGCACAACAAATCAAGAGTAAATGAGACAACTTTTTCCACCATTTCTGAAACTACCGTGTTGAATACACTGTTCTTAACACAATTGAAGTTATCAATGAAGGAAGTTGCTAAATAACATCCTAAATATGACCAATCCAAAAAGAAAGCAAGATTCTTGAAGTAAATCAGACCCCAATCTTAAAGAACGAAAAATGAAAAATGGACAACAAACAAGATAGATAACAAAGCAGATAGCGCCAATTGTTCTAATTGAAAGCTCAACTAACCGGATAAAATCAAGAACTTGTTGAAAATAGCAGTCTTGGCGCTACTCTACAGCCGCCACCCTATTGCCATAATATATTCAACGCGTATCTTCTCTGCACAGATTTGGTAGAGTAGTAGGATACGTGTAACCCTATAAATACTCTTTGTATCTTTCAGTTCATGTATGAATGAGACAATCTTCTTCATCACTCTATTGATTCTATTTACTCTGTTTACATGGCATCTGAGCAAAACCAGGTTACGAAAATCTTGTTCTAGTGCATAGCTCAGTTAATATTCAGGTTGAGTTTGTTTTAACAGATACATGATTGATTCTAGAGACACGCACTGTTTTATTGCTGTTGGGACGAAGGCTCAGTTTGTAGTGGATAACTTGTTTGGACCCTTGTGTAAGACTTCATTAATCTAAGAGACGACTAAGTTTATGATTTACATTATACAGAGTGCTCCTGCACCGGTGGAAGCATAGGGGGCAGGATTTGTCCTTGTGTTTTAAAATTATGAAATCTTTTGAAATCCCAACCCAGAAACCCACCTTCCGCAAGTTCATTCGTTGTTCGTGTCCTTGACAAAAGAATTGGTTCCTTGTCCGTATCAATTCAGACTTAAATTAGTTTCTCTGTGTGGAATGATACAAATTCTAGATTTTTGCAATAACGATGTTTGAGAAACTTCACACACACACACACACATATCATATTAGTCGAAATGTAAATAATCTATACTACCTAACAATTAATCTTGATGACTGAAAATGTAATCTCTGTCCCCTCCTTTTTCCTCTTCCTTTTTTCTTCTTGTTGTCGTAAAAATCACTTTCCTGCAAAAATGTAAGTACTCCCATTCTGTGGCTCACCTTTTTTCTGAAAGATCTAAAGTCACATGCCCATAAAGCCAGGAAGATAGTCACGTTGCTAAGTGCTTCCAGATTCAATTTTGGTTTCTGAGTTGAGTAGCATGAGTTGATTGATTTGCAAGTCTGTCTGGTTGGAATTTTGTTACCATCAGAACAAGAAACCCTAATCACAAAGCAATTCATGATATGAAAGCTGTTTTTTTTTTTTTTTTTTTTTTTTGCAATTATGCAAATCTTGCTTTGATTAATGATTTTTTCATCATCAGGCAGGTCAATCAGATTGGATCCCTTAACCATCACCATTTTCAATCCACATGGTAGCTCTTTTTCAAGGTCAGTTATCAACAACAACAACAATCTTTTTTTATTTTTAATTGCTATAGTGCTTAACAGATAAATCAAGGAAGACAATATTTTCTTACTTTGGTATGAACTCTTCGAAAGCACGGATGGCCAAATGCTCTCTCAATTTCATAATATACTTTAGTGTGGCTTACTTTTTCTAATGATATCACTTCTTTTCAATCTAAACTTATCCCCATGATTAGAAGATTGCCATCTTAGCTCATTTCACCACTTACTTTTTTTTTTCTTCTTTTCCTTTTTTTCCCTCAGGAGTGCATTATTCTCAAAGAAACAGGTAGAAGAAACCCCACGCGTTATTAATTCCATTGGGATAGCCCTTTGTTAGGGAGTAAAAAAGATAATACCCCTGGTTTTGTGGGTTTCCACTACTCAAGTGTTATGAAGTTTCGTGGAGTATGAAAATCAGGAACTCAGCAGTTTTCTAGATTGACAAGGTTTACCAGAGATCCAATGCAATGAGTATATGCAAACCGGACCAGCAACTCTCTAACATAATTAGGCCGGATACAATGTGTTCGTTATTACTGGCTCAAAACAGCATTATTGCACCCACACTGCGCGTGTCCTGGTTCGATACTGCACCTTTCTGAAACAATGTCTCAATCCGATTACCAACTAAATTATGTCCTAGGCGATATGGCCCTTTGTTGTTATCCAATTGGTTGAGAGTCACATTGGCAAAAGCCCTTTATTGTGACTCCACCTCATGAAATAAATATTCCACTACATTAAGATACGACAAATTTCTATACATCTTTGGTTGTTTGACATTTTAGAATCATTTTGTATTTTCTGAATTCTTTCACTAACACACTAGCACATCATATCTCTATTATTATGTCATTTATTCAGGTACATATAGAGCCGGAGGTCTCGCTGGAATCAGATCATCTATCCTTTGGGACAGAGGTATTGTTTGCCTATTACCTACCCTTCCCAGATCCTAGCGATAGCTTTTGATTCGTTGGAATATATTTGGTACGGACGATGATGACGTAAAAGAGTCAAAAGATTTGCTTCCGTATGCTCTTGAATACTTATTCGTTCCGTTTGGAGAAAAGTATAAATTCGAGAATTTGATGAGCTCTCTAGCATTAAATTATATCCAAAAGCTTAAAAGAACATATTCATGGCTGGATTCCTAATTCTTTGTTACATTTCACTAGTAGCTAGAAACAAAGCCTAATTCTGTCACTTCTGTATTATCTCCATCAAGAATATAATTCCTTAAATCTTATGAGAGCAAAGTGCTAAATCTCTTACCCGAGTTTTTAATGTTCCTGCCCCATGAAGCTATATAAAAGATGCAAATCAAGAACTTATCGATGGTAAGGTATTGCCAGAATCTACACAAGATATCTATTACAAACTTGATCAGCAATCTTTTAACTTTTTTTGAAAGTGCAATCTTTTAACTTAATTAGGACGGATACAATGACATAGTCATTAATAACCCAGATAATAATATTGCATCTACGTTGCATGTGTCCCGTTCGAATATAGGACTTTTCTTAAGCTAATTTTGTAACTCGAGTACCAATAGAATGAGGCATAATTCCTTAAATCTTCAACAACAAGACAATCATTCTGCAGCCTAATTTCCCCCCACTTTTTGGTATACGTCACTAGTTCTGCACTAGCGTATGTAATAATCAGATTTGATTGCATGCATGCATCTTAAATTACTTCGTTTAAATATGTAATGCGTATTCTTTCTTTTTCTTTTTAGAAACAGTGCCTAATGGATTAAAGGAATGGAAGAGAAAGAAAAAAAAGCTAGTCAATGTTATACAGAATATATCCTTTCATTGAAAATTAGATAATGTCTCTGTGGCTATGGAGTTGTCTCAATGAACCATCGAATCATTCATGTAATATCAGGTTTGTCATCATTTCGTGTGTTCCAACTATTCTAAGGTGGCGTTTGGTTGGCACTTGGGAATCGGAATTAGAATCGGAATGAGTATAATAGGGAATGAGTTTGGAAGATATGGATTTGGGGTTAAAAGTGATAGTTGTTTGGTATTAAAATGGGAATGGGAATAGTGACCGGTCGGAATAGTGGCCGCCGGCGACTGGCGGTGGCCGGCGTCGTTGACCGGCGGCGGTGGCCGGCGTCGTTGACCGGCGGCTCCTCATTCCCCCATTCCCACATTTTGATAAATAAGGGGCATAGTATATCAAAAAACGATATCCATTACCAAATAGTTGGATATCAAAATGAAATCCATTCCCTCATTTACCCCAAACAAACAGCCGGAATGGGTTTGGATTCCTCCAAACCCATTCCCTCATTCCCATTTCCCCCAACCAAACGCCACCTAAAACTATGATACAGTGCGTTAAAGCACTATAAAACCAATATGTATACATATATATCTATGTGTATATATTATATATTGTGTATGTATGTATTTCTGTAGGACTTACCATTAATGTCATGTATGTAAAAATGATTTCCTTTATCTATACATTGATAGAAGTCTAACAAAAATCTAGACGGTGTGTGCCATTTTGTTATGAATGGTCCCTCTATTTAAAAAATATTGATCTCAGTTAATTTTGGAAAACGTAACTTGGAGCAACTGATAAAGTGGTTATTTATTAACTTTGAAATCATGGTTTCAAGCCATAGAAACATAATAAAGTGGTTATTTATTAACTTTGAAATTATGGTTTCAAGCCATAGAAACATACTCTTGTACAAACTATGTGGTAATACTGATAAGCAAATTACATTGGTTAACATGGCGGTTGCGATATTTAGCCTTACGCTGTTTCTTATTATAAATAAGTTTCAAGACTCAAAGATAATTGAGAGGCAAATTCATATAGTTTGAGAAAAAATTGTTTGCGTAAGTGACTTATTTCGCCATAATTGTGTCACGATCATTACATTTGATAGGTTTTTGAATTTTTTTCTCAAAAATATGTTTTATAAATTATTAACCAATCAAAACAATTGGATAGTAGAAAAAATCGAATAGGGTCAATGATATCTGCATTTACTAATATACTATGTGATAGAACATACGTGAAGTCATATATGTGATTTGCATGTCATATATAAAATTATTAAAGCAAAATGATTCACTAAAATGGTTGTGCTTCTTATATTGTGAAATATCAGTTGATCAACACAGTTTTACGTAATTTTCATTATAGGTCATCAGGAAACAATCTCTGTCTGTTTCTAATACATGCGTATGGTTGTGTATATTCGATCCTCTAAATCCGTCATAAGCAAGAGTTTCTAAGTCATTGGTATAAATGTTGTTGTTGTAGTATGTAAAATTATTAATAATTGTAGTTCCCAGGGACATATACAAGTGGTTCCAGGTAGGGGTTTCGAAATGAACGTTGGAGGTTCGAACCTTGCCAAAGACAGGAATGTTTGAATTCCCTCCAGGCTAGCTGCATAATGTGTGAGCACTGTTGGCCCGCGGAATGACCTGATAGGCTGACAAGCCAGCTCGTCGGTTGTTCCTTCGGCCCCAATGGGCTCCTTGTGCTGTCCTTGTGCTATAACAAACTTATACTAGTGGGCCCTGAGAACCTGATTTACATCCCTACCCTGTGGGACCGAATGTGGCAGGGACTCTTTACATCCCTACATACTGTGGGACCGGAGTGACCTGATAGGCTGACAGGCCAGCCCGTCGGTTGTTCCTTCGGTGCCAATTGGCTCATTGTGCTCTCCTTGTGCCATGACAAACTTCTATTAGTGGGCCCTGAGGACCTGATTTACATCCCTACATACCCTGTAAGACCGGAGGTGGCAGTAACTCTTACTTGTTGGTGTTCAACATTTTTTTTTAATTAATAATTGTAAAGTGGTCGACGCTTTCAGCATTTAGAGAACTACATACTGGTGCAGTCGAATTACTTTTTCAGTCAAAAAGATGTCAAAATATTGGCCATGGAACAAGCATTTCTGCTTTATGTTCTTCTACGTGTCACCATTTGTCTTACTTCTATGTATCATCATCACATATAATAATAATAATATTCTCCCTTTGACTTTGCATGAACTTATACCCCAAACTAATTAAATCATGATAAAAAAAAAACTAATTAAATCATTTTTTGTTAGCGAAATCCAGTAATATATGACCACAGGATATGGCTCCTTTTCCTTCACTTTTTTCCTTTTTGTTGTATTATTGCAATGCAGAATTACCAAGAAGTTTCGTTTCTTGTCCGGTCGATTATGGATTTCCCGACGGTTGTTATGTAAAAGGATAATCTTAGTGACGCTGTGGAGATTAAAAGTTAAAACTCAACTAATTACCATATTATCCGATTCACGATATGCGTTAATACAATAATAGTAACGTAGATTTGGAAACGATCTTATTTCTGTCCTTGACACTTTTTCCAGCGTACGTTTTATTTAATGGTTGGCAAATGTATTACAGATAAAGATTTAAAAAAATCAATTTGAATACTTACTTTATAAATGTAAAAGATATCTGGGTTGTACCCAACCAATAAAGGCACCTGCCACCTCCGGTCCCACAGGAAAATGTAGGGATGTAAATCATGTTCTCAAGACCCACTAGTAAAAGTTTGTCATAGCGCAGGGACACCACAAGAAGCCAATTGACACCGAAGGAACAACCGACGGGCTGACATTGCAGCCTATCAGGTCATTTCATAGCCCAATAATGCTCTCACACTATGCAATTAGCCCGGAGAGGATTCAAACATTCTTGACTCCTGTAAGGTTCGAAACCCCTACCTGAAACCATTGGTATATGTCCGAGGTACATGTAAAAGATATATGTCATATAACAAAAGGTAGGGCAAAGTCCGCAAAAAGAAAGAAACACTCCAGTCTCATTCAAAGAAAGAGAACCTAATGCCATCAGTTTTTATTTTTATTTTTTTGGATGAGATATTGCACAATACCATTCCCAGTAATATTCCAACGAAAGAACAAGTTATCGTTAGAGTCTGTGGAAGATGAAACACATACAAACAACGCCTCCATCACATGAATTTATTACCAGTAAGACTTGCCTCTTAAAAATTCTCGAATGTTAAGTAAAATAAATTGAAAGAGATAATAGTAAAAACATCCTATAAAAGAAAAGAATAAATATCAATGCATGAAGGTGTATTGCAGCCTTGCAGGCTGGTATAAAGGTAAATCACTATGGACGACGGGTAACATTACAAAAAACTGATAAATTTGCAAAAATAAAAAAAAATGTTGAGTGTTTGAGAATTCATTTAGAACGTGATTATAACCATGATTTCAATCAGGGGCGTTCACAAGGGGGGGCATGGGGGGCAGCCGCCCCCCTCATCTCGGAGAAAAAATTTAGTTGGTAGGTAGATGCAGTTGTATTTTTGATTATCTAAATTTAAGGTATCTGTTTTTTAATCTCAAAACTATCTCATGATATGTGACATATGTGTGTTACTAGGTAATTGACATCATTGCTACGGAAATGGATACACACTTCACCGAAGCCAGCACATTTACTTAGATGTGTGATGTGCCTTGATCCTTCCAATTCTTTTGCAAATTTTGATCATAGTCAATTGCTACACCTTGTTGAGTTATATCCAGACGATTTCACTACAATGATCGAATTGAGCTCAACCATAAACTTAAAAGTTACATTGGTGATATGAAATCAAATGAAGTATTCTCTCATAATACTAATCTTGGAGTTCTTGCAAAGAAGATGGTGGAGTTGAATTATCACAATTATTTTCCTTTAATATATCGGCTCATCGAGTTAGAACTGATCTTACCTGTCGGAACAGCGAGTGTGGAAAGAAGTTTTTCTGCGATGAATATAATAAAGACTGACTAGCACAACCGATTGGAAGACGACTTACTATCGGACTGTTTACTGTTTTACTTCGAGAAGGAAGTTTTTGGAACCATTTCAAATGAAAACATTATGCAACAATTTCAGAATTTGCGGCTACCGATAATCCCTCCTGCTGCTCGTCCTTCATTTCGTAAATAAAAGGTATGTCGAGCGTTAAATTAATAACTTTTGTTGGATATTGCTGCTTGTTAATGTTGCTTATGAATAACTTTTGTTGGATATTGTTGATGGTTGCTTATTATTGTTGCATTTTGATTAGTGGATGTGTTGGTTTAGATTTTATGTTATAATATTTGCATATATCTATATTGTAAGGGAGTTTTTGCCGGATTTTCGATGGAATGTATATTGAGTCCGAAAAAGTGGACGGTGATTTCATAGTGTGAATTTTGCCCCCCCAAAAATTAGCCCTGCGTCCGCCACTGATTTCAATCATGTTTGGATTAATTCTTTTTAATTGTCTTGATCTGATTATTTTTAACACTACAAATATCAATATGAATAATATAAACTATTCACTAAGTTATTTATAAACTCACTGATATAAGATAATAAGTTTGCACAAATACTGATATTGTATGATGTAAAATGATTACCATAGTTAAAAAGTATGAAAGACACAACAACAATACTCTAGTCTTATTCACATAAATAGGGTTGACTAGCTTAAAAACTAAAAAAGTATAAAAGATAAAAAGTTAAACTAAAATTTTGTTAGAGATTATGTTCTGATATTATTATGGGTACCAAACATAAATTTAGTGCCTCTTAACTAGGGCTGTATATGAACGAAATCGTTCAGTTGTTTGGCTCGTTTGTTCGAGCTCGAGCTCGGCTCAGATAAAAAGTTAATGAACATAGCTTGAACACTTTTTTCTGTTTGAACTCGGTAAGTGGCACCGTTCGTTTAAGGTGTTCGGCTTGTTAATGTTGTTCGTGAGTTAAACGAATCAAGCTTTAACAAGTAAATATGTTCGTTTAAATAAACGAACAAGCTCGGCTCGTTCGTTAAGTTAAATGAACAGAGCTTGAACAACGCAATACTCGGCTCGTTCGGCTCGTTTACAGCCCTACTCTTAACTGTAATGATCGAGAAATTTCAAATTACTTTTGAATCAAGTGTGACAAGTTACTCTACACCAATCAAACATATATAATATAAATGTCTTTTTTGTATAACTAGTCATCATTCCTTTCTTTGACATGTAAATGTATATGCTTCATCATTCACTTATGTCATTAGTTATTCTATATTTATTTCCAATATATAGATTGCTTCGTGACAATGGTTATATCTCTAGCCTTTTTAGTAAAATTTTTGAAGTGGCTACTTTCATATTTTACATTAAGATTATTTATTGACCACCTTGTTAACTTTAAGCCATGGATTCGAACCGTGGAAACAGTCTTTTACATAAAATGTATGGTAAGACTCCATACATCAGATCGCGAAGCAATTCGGTTCCTTCCAAGACCTTACGCAAACAAATGAGTCTATTGTAACAGAAAAGCTCTTCTAGATTTTTTATTGTCTAGAAAACAAAAAAAAAAGAACATGTCAAAAAAGGAAGACGTAAATGTGCTTACGAAACAACAATTTTTAGGAAATCGACTGCGACTATAACTTGTGTCCTGTTGCAATATTGCTGGTGACTATATGAAAGAGAAAAAGGAAGGCCTCAAAAGAAAGAAAGACAAGTGGGCTAGCTGATGATGTTACCTTTGCATTTCTATAACTTTAATTTTCTTTTCTTTTTCTTGAGATGGAGCTACAAAAGCAGTTGAAGTCAAACAATATATATATATATATATATATATATATATATATATATATATATATATATCCATGTGAGACTAATACAAGTAGGAATCAAACCTTTAACTAGAGAAGGTTTAGATACGTCAATATTAATTGTCCTAAGGGATATTCGTCATAATAACTTTGAACAATCTTTTCTGAGTTCGGTTGAGTCCAGTCTTTGTACATGACCAATCTCGTTTGATTGTTATCCGAATTTTTCATGCTCCTTAAAAGATACACAAATATTAAAAACTTTGGTCTTACAAATTAAAACACATGGATATGATATGTTATCAGGATCAATTCCTTTGGCCTTAATATATCGTATTCATTATAAAGTAATGAGCCTATATATATATATATATATATATATATATATATATATATATATATATATATATATATATATATATATATGGGCAAAGATCAAGTTGGAGCCCAGTCTGCAGTGTCCTCTCCTCACTTTCTTCAGATGAGTATTGAGTTCTGCAGATGGTTGCAGTTTCTTTTTAACTTTAGCAAATTTGAAGGCTTGTACTTTTGATTCTTTTGATCCCAAACGATTATGGGGGGTCACTATTATTTAATGGCCTCCATTTATTTTACATGTATAAAATAAATTTTTAAAATTTGGTATTACAAAAATTATCAAGACAAATCTTCTCTATGGTTGTCTGTACACATCCTCTAGCAGGTGCATATAGAGCTGGAGGTCTCACTAGAGAAAAGAGATACATGTATTGTTTGTCTGTCTCTCATCCTTCCCAAACTCTAACAATAGTTTTTGCTGTCGTTAAGATATACTAGTTATGATTGATTGATTGATATCTTGTTAGTAGGTGCAAACTTGTGCAGTTTTATTAGATAAAAAGGAAAAATCCATCAAGTATTGTATTTAGAGCGGTGGATACTTTTGGAAAATGAAAATATATATATAGAGAGAGATCTACATATAATACACATTTTGGTATTTTTTTCAAAATAAAACTATATAGTTTTATGCATGGTGAAAGATGTGCAAAAAAAAAAAAAAAAAATTGTGAATAAGATCTAATCTCAGTATAAACTTTAAACATATATTTATTTATTTTATCAAGTACAATAAAGGGGCGTATGCAGTAGTACTCTGCATGTGCCAATAAACTGAGGTAAATCAGTACCCAAGACAAGGAAAGCTGGGTTGCCCGTTCCTTGCGACGGTCTCAGGCAAGCTGACTTGTATCTTAAGGCTCACAGCTCGGAGAATATCTCTGCGTTTCTCTCTAATGCTTACAAAGGGATTGGTGAGGATCACAACAAGTTGACGCAGAACGAGCAAATCTTTTCGCATGAAGCTGTGGATGAGGAGCTGCGGGTCCAATTACAGGTGAATAGGGATTTTGATAAAGATGAGAAATTTATTAAAGTTTTGACGAAAAAGGAGAAGAGAAGGCAAGCAAAACATAAAAAGGGGAATGATTTTTTGAATAGGGATAAGGGTCCTTCTTCTCTTAGTTTACAATGATCTTTAGCTTTTGGAATATTAGGGGACTCAATAATCCCCACAAGCACAGGGAGGTTTTTGATTTCACAAGGAAAAATAAAATTGATATTATTGCGTTTCTGGAGACTAAACTTTCGGATGGAAATTTTCAGCTCTTAAGTAATTTGGTTTTTGGTGGTTGGCATTTTGCTAACAATTTTGACTTGCACCCTAATGGTAGAATCTTAATTTTTTGGAACCCTGCTTCGGTTTGTTTGGATTCTTTCGATATTCATGATCAAGTTATAAATTGTCTGGCGACTTCTTTGGGGAATGGTTCGCATGTTGCTATTTCTTTTGTTTATGGCTTTAACGGGCTGGTGGATAGAAGATCTATGTGGTCTCATCTTGAGCAGTTTGGAGCTTCTTGTCACTTGCCATGGGTGGTTGGGGGTGATTTTAATTCTGTCCTTGCTGTGGATGAGAGGATTAATGGTAGGCCGGTTTCTGCGTATGATCTCAGGGACCCCTTGGATTTCTGTATGAGGAATTCACTGACTAAATTGACTTTTTCTGGGTGCAAGTTCACTTGGTCTAACGGTAGTCTGAAAAGTAGGTTGAATCACGTACTTGTTAATGACATTTGGTTGGACACCTTCAGTTCTTCAGCTGCCCACTTTCCTGTCTCGGGTACTATTTCTGACCACTCTCCGGGTATTATCTACACTGAAAATTTTGATGAAAGGCCTAATGTGAATTTTAAATTTGTCAACATCTGGACTAAGCATCCAGATTTTCTGACGTTGGTTGATAGCACATGGCAAGCTAGTTTGTATGGGAAAAAAATGTATGTTGTTTGTAGAAAGATGAAAATGCTTAAACAGCCGTTAAAGAGACTTAACAATAGAGATTTTGCACACATCTCTGAAAGAACAAAGAGAGCATTGGAGTGTCTTCAGGTTCTCCAGACTAGATTTCAGACGGAGCATGATAATGATGAGTTGTTGACCTCTCTCAATGAGCAACGTGAACTAACTATAAGGTTGTCTAAATGGGAACGTAGCTACTACTTGCAAATGGCTAAGGGCATTTCTTTGAGGTTAAAGGACCGAAATACAAAGTTCTTTTATTCTTGGGCTAAGAGATGCAGGTTGAGGAGCAGAATTTTATCTGTGGAAAGGAATGATGGCTCTTTTGCTATTAAGAGGTCGGAGGTTGCGCAGGAATTCCTGGTTTTTTATAAAGATCTTTTGGGTTTGAAAGAACCTACATTGGAGATTAAACAGGATATTTTAGGGCTTGGCCCTTTACTGGATCAGGTCTCGGCTGAGCACCTTATTAGGCCTATCACGGCGGATGAAATCAAGCAGGCCATTTTCTCAATTAACAAAGACAAATCCCCGGGGCCGGATGGTTATACTTCGCAATTCTTCATTAAGTCATGGGATATCGTGGGTGCTGAGGTTACTGAGGCTATCTTGGAATTCTTTGAGTCGGGTTTGTTGCTCAAACAACTCAACCACTCTATTATTGCGTTGATTCCCAAGGTGAACTGTCCTAGGAAGGTTGGTGATTTTAGGCCTATCTCTTTGTGTAACGTCTTATACAAAGCGATTTCTAAAATCCTTGCAAATAGGCTTTCTCTTGTTATGAGCTTGTTGGTTGATGAAGCCCAAGCAGGTTTTGTTAAAGGAAGAATGATGACTGAGAACATTTTGTTGGCGTAAGAATTGATAAGAAACTATGGCAGAAAGAATGCATCCCCCATGTGCTTGATCAAAGTGGATATTAAAAAGGCCTTTGATTCTATCTCTTGGAATTTCTTGGAAAGTATTCTCAAGGGTTTGAATTTCCCTTCCAAATTTATTGGTTGGGTTTTACAGTGTGTCACTACTACTTCCTTTTCGTTATCCATCAATGGTTCTTTAGAGGGTTATTTTAGGGGTGAAAGGGGTTTAAGACAAGGGGACCCTATTTCTCCTTTTCTTTTTGTTTTGGGTATGGAATACCTTTCAAGAATGCTTCGGAGGTTACATTCTTTTCCGGATTTCAAATTTCATGCCAAATGCGGCATTCATAGTATTTCTCATTTGGTTTTTGCGGATGACTTGCTTTTGTTTGCTAGGGGGGATAGGAACTCTGTTGGTGTGTTGTTGGGTATTCTTGAGGAGTTTGGGGAAACTTCTGGTTTGAGATGCAATATTGCTAAATCAGAGGTTTTTCTGGCAGGTATTAGTAATGAGGAGAAGAATCATATTCGAGAGATGTCGGGTTTTCGGTTTGGTCAGATGCCTTTCAAGTACTTGGGGGTTCCTATTGCGGGACATTCTCTCCAGCTGGTTCATTTTGGTGATTATATCAAGCGACTTACGGATTATACTTCCTTATGGAACATCAAATCTCTTTCATACGCTGGGAGGATCGAACTTATTAGGGGAGTTATCCAAGGGGTGCATGCCTTTTGGATGGGTGTTCTACCTATTCCTTATGGGGTCCAGAAGATTATTGGCAGAATCGCAAGGAACTTCCTCTGGGGTGTTCAGGGCGTGCAGAAAAAAAAGATGTGGGTGTCTTGGGTTGATGTTTGCCGTCCTAAGAAGGAAGGTGGGTTGGGTCTGTTTGATCTTATTGCGTGGAATAAAGCCCTTCTTTTCAAACACCTTTGGAACATCCAATCCAAGAAAGACTCGCTGTGGGTTCGTTGGATGCATCACTATTATGGTTTGCAGAATGGGGTTTGGGACGTTCAATCCAAGCCATCTTTCTCGGTTTTCTTTAAGAAACTGTTGCTTATTAGAGATGGTATTGTTCTGCATTTTGGGAATGTCTCCTCTAGTCTCTCTGAATTGTCCAGGTTGAACAACTGCAATTCCTCACTCTCGCGTTGTGTTTATGGAATTTTCAGAAATAAGGGTCTGCCTCTTTCTGGTCACTCGACTATTTGGGCATCTACTAGCATTCCTAAACACTGCTTCATTTTTTGGTTGGCTGCGAGGGATAGACTCCCTACTAGAGATAATCTTCATTTTGTGCTTACGGATCTTTCTTGCCCGACTTGTGGTGCGTTGCGCGAGACTAGAGATCACTTGTTGTTTATATGTCCTTTTGCCATGCAAGTTTGGGATGGGATTCTTTCTTGGATTGGTATTTCAAGGAGCTTCTTCTCCTTGAATTCGCTCCTCCGTTGGGCCGGCAAGCATTCTAGACGTAAAAGTGGGAGATCCAAATTCATCAAGGCTACTTTTGCGGCCACCATTTACTTCATTTGGAACGCAAGGAACCATAGAGTTTTTGAGAATCGTATTTTGAATGCCCAGGATGTTGTTCATAGAATTGCTACTCAAGTGTATAGGTTAATGTATGATTTTACCTAGTGTAGGTTGGGTGATTGTATGCCTTACATCCTGGGTATGCTGGTGATCTTGTATTTGATTTGATCCTTTGGATCATTGGTTATATGTTAATTTTTACATTTTAACCAAAAAAAGGAAAGCTGGGCGGCGCGATGATATATTATATTGTTTTTATCCTTTTTTAAATTATTGTTTGATTAATAATAACATCTAAAATTGTGGACTAATATATTTAGGATACGTATTCTATTTACTTATGCAAGTGCATAACACCACAAACAAAAATTGAAGATCCGTGTTCTTCTATTATTGTCGTTGCTTTACTATTTACCTGTAAGGTGTTGTTGGTCTAGAATCTACATGGAGAATGGGGTCTAAATTAGATATATTCTCATATTCTGAAGTATCAGTTGACCAATATAGTTTGACGCAATTTTCAGTATGGATCATCAGGAAACAACATTTGTATGTTTCTAACACATGTGTATGATTGTGTACATCCGATCCCCCATACTCCGGTATAGGCGGAAGCCTTTAAGCCAATAGAGTAATGTTATTGTTGTATATTTTAGAGTCATTGGTTTTTTTTCATTTTTATATTAAAATTTTTAAATATAAGCATACTCAAAAATTTTTGAAGTCATCACATAGAAGTTTAATAAAAAGGTTTTGCGATGTGGCTTCAGTTTCATTCAAGGGACACCTTGTAAGTATGCATACGCACTTTTTTTTTTTTTTTTTTTTTGAAATATGCATACGCACATTGATGACCAGAATTTATTACCCCAACACCTCACCCTCTCCCTCTTGTTTTAAATTAATTTCTAACATACAAAACATATATGATCTTTCATTAGTTATCCAAGTATACAAAGAGCAGACAGACAACATCTGTCAGAGCGGTTGAAAACTTTATTGTAGAAGAGAAGATGAGTAAAGGTAGACCCAAATTGACTTGGGATGAACGGATTATGCATGATCTACTATATTTGCACATCTCTGAGGACATGGTCCAGGATAAGAGTTCATGGAGGCAGATGATTAAGGTTAATGATGTTTAGGAAGGATATATGGGCACCTAAAATTATATTTCGGGGGTTAAATACTATATACGCTTTAAGGGTATATTGCACTTTTTTGTTTTTGTTTTTGTCTTTGTCTTGCATTACGTGTGCATATACACGTTTATGACTATTTTAATATCGGAAGCTTCCTATTTGTATTTACTGAATTCTCTCACTAACACGCTAGCACATCATATTCCTATTATTGTGTCAATTATGCAGGTACATATAGAACCGGAGGTCTTAATGGAAACAAACTCTCTATCCTTGTGATAGATGTATTGTTTGCCTGCCGCTCATCCTCCCCATACTCTAATGATAGCTTTTGTTGTCGTTGGAATATCATGGATATAATTGATTGATTAGGTGTAATTCTTTTCCTTGTTAATGTCCATAATTTAGACACGCTAATAAGTAGCTATACTGATGTATGAAACTTCAGTTCGCATCCCCTCACACCAACGAAAGACATAAGAAAATGATTCGCTAAACACGTGACATGAGTTGGTGAGACTGTGTGAAATATAATCAGCATGAGAGATATTAGAATAGATGAAAAACACATGTCGAGGAGTGGATTAAGAGAGGAGAGGAAAACGGTTCGGGGTTCTGAATTGATGAAAGTTACACAAACTAGTGGTACAAGATAGTTATCATGGAAGCCAATTATATTATTTCATAAATATGTCTATTCAAGAGATTAAAGACAACTTTGTATTGTATGATAGGATAGATAACATATTATTAAGTACAAGAGAGTTTTTAATATAGAAAACAATCCTATTCAACGCGTGCTCCCATAGCCATGGGAACACGTTCTTCCCTCATGCTTCACTTTGGCAAAGATCCGTGTCGATTATTTAATTATGTCTTAAACTTATAATAATTGGCATTATTCTCGTACTAGTGTACCTTTTTCTTATGATAATTACTTTTACCTGTTTAAATGCAATTACTTCTTAACATTTTCTAATTAAAACTCGATCGTCACGCCCTTTTGTTTTTATTAAGCATTTTTATTTTATGAGATTTTATTAAGACATGACTACATGAATAGGAGTTCAAACATTTTCATTAAGCATATAGTATAGTTGTTTTCATTATGTTAAATGTCTATATCTTAAGTGCTACTTCCGAGTGTAACTTATTTGGACGCCGTGTTGTTGAAAATTTGTATTTTGTATTGTAATGTCGTTTTCAATGTTATTACACGTGTAAGTATTTTGTAGTGCTCTAGACTGTAATCCATTTCGTGTGACACGCTATTAAGTGCATAATTGACAATTACGTGGAGGCCAATATCTTCTTGTTATTTTGTTAAAAAAACACTTGTAGCTTACTCTTTTATAGGTTAAAATTAGGAGCAAAATATATTTCTTTCCTAATAGTTTAAATATCTAGGTGTTTTTTTTTTCTTTTTAGAAAAAAATGCTAATCTTGCCATTAATTCTACATATTAAATGATTGTTTTCTCAAACACTCCTGATTTTGAAATTACTCACGATAAAATCCTTAACCGTTAAATGCTATAACTGCCATGGCAACATTTCGCACCGTCTAATATTCTCGTCTTATATTTCTTTCTTCGAGAACGGATCCCCTGACTGCCGACCATGTGACCTCTCTCATGACCTCATGGCACGTGGCAGTAGGGGGTTGGTGAGGCTGGATGGGAGTCACATGCACCCAGCATCACCACATCTGCTGTTACGTAGCAGAGGGGTCTTTTGTTACCGCTCATGTGGGGGAGGATCAGGAGATTCCGTCCGTCTTTCTTCTTTATAAAGAACCAATGGAGATTCGGATACGGTAAAATATTCTCTATACTGATCATGACACTATAACATTCTCAAATCTCATTTGTAATTTGTAACTACAAGATAAATCCCACACTCTGTTTTAGGTAAGATTGTTGTTTTGTGACCTTGAAGTCTTGCGTTGAAGCCGTGGAAACAGGCTCTTGAACATAAAAAAGCCGCGAAACAACCTCTTACAGAAAAAATATAAGGTAAAGCTGCGTATATCAGATCGCAAATCGATCCATTTCCTTCTTAGACCTTGTTCAAATGCAATAGACTAATACATCGAAAAAACCCTTTAAAATATCAATCGGACCTTTGATTTTTTATAGGGCGATCTTTTAAACCCTGAGACGAAGACTATCTTTTGTTATTTTTTTATTGGTTTATCTTTTGAGATATAGGTTATTCGATCTTTAAAATGCTTTACAAGTAACTTTTATATACATCATAAATTTTTTAACCAAATGGAGATATATAGAAGGCGTTGAATTTTTGTTTTTAAGCATAATCGTTTAGTGATATGATATTCGTTTTTACGGACTATAAAAGATGATTAATAAGTAATAGTAGATGACCATAAAATTATTGCATGAACAG
>AP025045.1:637099-953628 GCA_036186865.1 Eustoma russellianum
TTTTATCGTTACCCTTTCTCGTCCACAATTATAGAACAGTTTGAGTTTCATAATCGCACCATGAAAAAAAGAATGAAAGATTAAAAAAGAATAAATAAATAAAACTAAACTAACAACATGAAGAAATAAAGGTATAAGCTGCTAATAGCTGTATCCTTAGCAATACTAAAATCTGGAACCAGGTCTTCGCGTGCCTACTTTCCCCCCTTCATGTTACTGATTAGGTTTCAGCACTGTGTGAGTTCTTGAATGGCGGTGGCTGCAGTCAGATAATTTGCTTTATGTGCTTATACTACATGCTACTGGGTCTGATATTCCTTTTTGGCTCACATATTCAGGTGCAGCCCAATCATCATGTAGCTATGATGTTTATTGCTTTGGAAAGGTTTTGCTTGAACTAGTAACCGGGAAGTTAGGCATCAGTACGTGCAGTGATGCTACAATGAAGGATTGGTTGGAGCAGACGTTGCCCTACATAAGCATATATGACAAAGATCTGGTGACAAACATATTGGACCCATCTCTAATCATAGATGAAGATCTATTGGAGGAAGTTTGGGCCATGGCTATTGTTTCTAGATCTTGTCTCAACCCGAAGCCAGCAAGGCGGCCTCTTATGAAGTACATTCTTAAAGCGCTTGAAAACCCTCTGAAAGTGGTGAGGGAAGAGCACAGTAGCTCAGCGCGCCTTAGAGCAACGTCGTCTAGAAGTTCATGGAATGCTGCTCTATTTGAAAGCTGGCGTAGCTCTTCAGACGTCGCGGCAGTACAAGCTGCACCAGCCAGTAAAGCAGTAGGCAGTAGCTTGAAACAGTCAGGAACAACTGGTTCTCAGGGAAGTGGTCCGAATTCATCCTCGACTAGAAGGCAGTCAAAGGAGATTTTTCCTGAACCAGTTGATGTGGAAGATGTAGAAAGAGCACATGAGGACTTGAAAAGAGATAATTCTTGATTCTTTGTCACTAATGCAGTAGATGGTGCATTAGAGTTCCTTATATACAGCTGAACAATCGCCTCATCAGTAACTTATGCAAGCCAGGTTTGTTCTAAAGTTGATTGAAGGCAGTTGGGTAGTGCTATAAGACGTACACTTTTGATAAGCAAACTGTAGCATTTGGAATGCTTTTTAAGTTTCCCATTTTCATTCTTGGGCAGGGGGAGGGGAGAGGGAAGATATGGAGGTGGAGACAAAGGGGTATTTAGTCAGTCATGATTCTTGTTCCCCCTATCTTTTGGGGGCTTATTTTTGGTTAAAACAAAGCTGCATTTTTTGGGGTCTATCTGTAAATTGGTCTTTCTGATTGGTCAGTGGAATGTAAATTATAAAGGCTCCACCTCCTTCCAAAGATTGGAGGAGTACAAGGCAAGAAAGGCTGATTTGTTTCTTTGTATTCTTTCAGATTGTCGCTCTTTTATTTATTATAACTTTTGTTGTCGTTGAGATATACTGAGTATGATTGTTGATTGTTGTTCTTTTGTTCATCAATTTAGTTTCGTTTCGGCTTCCAGGTTGATGGAAAACATGGAAAACGAGCAAACTATATTTGTAAAAGAAGAATGGTTACTTAAACTTCATTGTTCAACATCTTGAACTAATCATTCCTTCGAAGGAATTGTTAAAAGATCATCAATTCCTAATGAAATAACTAATCATTCCTTCGAAGGAATTGTTAAAAGATCATCAATTCCTAATGAAATAGATGTAGCGATAGCGTGTTGGAAACCCACATGTTTGACTTGATCTAGGATGTGGGATGTATATGCCATTCCGAAACGATCTATTAATCGATTAATAAGTCGTTTCATGGCAATTCCGTCTGTCGATTTAGTGTGAAAGACCATATTGGACGTTCTACCATAAGTACCTCTATATTCGGCCAAGTAGGATTCGACAATAGGTTTAGGTGAGTGATTAGAAAACTTCCTTTCTCATTGTACTGCAAATTACTAAAATAACCAAGATGCATGCTTGGGGGTGGGGTGGCGGGGGAAGGGGTTGTAACAAAGTAAAATTTGGATATATGCTGTCGTAGCTCAGGATGATTTTTGCACAGACGTCTATGATTTTTCTTCTTTTGTGTGTCTACTCATCCAGAATTATTTCAACTTCATAAATCGAATGATAAATGTTAATAATAGTTCCAAAAACACTCATAATTAAACATCAAAATTTAAAGTGTTGACGTCATATTACACCGGACAAATATCAACATTATTTCACCTACGGCATCGATAACGTCTGCAATTGAAGTACATATGCAGTATTCCTCGTTCATAACCCGTGTGAAACCTATTGAAATACTTTGGCTTCCTTGCCCATTATTCATCATGGGTCTGGATCTTCTTACTCCAATGGCGGTAAGAATTCACCACACGACATGTGACTTACAAGGGGATGAAGGGCGACCCCCAGGGATTATTATAAGTCTAGAAAGAAGCCACGTGCCAGGTGTGAAGTGATCCCATCCCTTTACCATGCCACCAGTACTGTGAGTCAAGGTTAATTTCGCTGCGTGTTCCAAACACTGCATCTCCCTCCTTCAAGGCTCCCATTGTTTTCAACGGTTTCTTTTCAAAGTTATTCCCAGAAGGAATCGGTTTTGACAGTGCATCTCCCTCCTCCAAGGCTCCCATTGCTTTCAACGCTTTCTTCTCAAAGTTATCCCCAGACGGAATTGGTTTTGCGGCCATCTCTTGTAGACGCCGCTCTTCCAGGACAGCTGTACGCTTGCTTTCCAATAAAGCCCTGTCCTCGTCAGGGTCAATTGCCTCTTCATTGTCATTACCATGGAAGAATTCTGGAGAATATGATCCAATCAATTCTTCAGCCTCCAAGATCTCTTCTTGAGGGCAAAGAATTTGGAGATTGTTCACCTTTGGCTCTTCATTTGTTCTCTCTCTTCATCCTTTACAAATTTCCGTGGTTCCTCATCACGCGGTAAATGCTTACGCAACATGTTGGCATGGATTTTCTTCAAACAAGCCTTGGCCTCGAAGATGTGCAGGTGCTTAAGAAGAGTTTCCCAATACTCAACCATAACAAAAATAATTTTTACTGTTTTAAATATATATTTATTACTTTGCTTAAAACTTCCAGATAAATTTTGATATATCATGGACATGTTTCCACGGTTTCTTTTCTTCCAAATTTTGGTCAAGCAAAGATAATATAGCTTCAAAGTGTTCTCTGCTGTTGAAATGTTTCATTCAACCGTCTCATCCATTCCAGACTAGTAATTGAAATGAGAAGAGATCTTCTAGCACATCATATAGCCATCTTTTGTCATATTAAATAAGACCATGTATTAGTGGTCTTGCCTAATGTATTACTTATAATACATATTACACGATCTCAATATGATATAAGATGGGATAGATGATGTGACTTAATTTAGCTCGAGACGGCCTTTCCTGAATGGACAGCAAACAGGAATCAGAAAACTGATAAACAGTAAGGTTCCACAGGTACACAAGTCAGATGCTCTCTGAATGATAACCAACACTACAGATTACACTCATGTATAAAGATGGGCATCAGGACATCACCTCCAGAAAGTCCACCTTCCTAAGTGGTAGTGTGCATCCTAGTGGTCACAAAACCCAGACCTGGATCAATTCGTCTTCTTCACACTGGTAATGCAATGCGGAACCTATGATATTCATGTCGATTCCAAAGAGGTTAATTGAAGTAAATCCCAAACCTTTGAACTTCTTATAGGTATTCAAGTAGTTTATTGGCGAAACTTGAAATGCAATCTACTGCTCCAGCCAAGAATTGATGCAACCGAATTCATAGACTATTCCCTGCTGTATATTGCGTTCTGGCAATGACTAAAATGTTCCCTCAAAAATTGAACGAGACTGTTTCCACTACCAAGAAAAAGAGGTAGATAGGGGGAGATTACTTCGATATTTCCTCTACTGCCTTGACAACTTCTGAAGAATTTGTTTCAAGAACTTGGCCCCCCAAGATAATCTCGTCCAAGATGGCGTGAACCTACAAAATAGGTTTATTGTTGAGAACATCATGCGTGAGATATAACCAAATAGCAAGACCAGGTTTTTAATAAACAGGCTCCGTATCAACTTGAGCTCAGGTTATGGAAGAAGAACCAAGGAGGTACCAGCAACAATGTGTTTTATTACTGACAATGACTAAAAACTCCTAGTCACTGAAAACACACAAATTGTCTTGCCAAGAAAAAGTGCCTGATTTTTTCAATCTATGCATCTGAGGCGCTAAAAGGTTCTTTGGTCAATTGAAGAAAAAATATGAGACTAACGATATGCTTCAATTTGTTTGACAATTTCTACAGTCAAGTTACTCTGTAACAGTGCTATATAAGGCACTATCAGCACAAAGATGTACGGGAATGATAGCAGTGGTGCATGAAAAGCGGTCCACATAAAATTTCTAAACATAAGGAGCAAAACTGAAAATTGCTATTCATTAAGACGTAATGCATTTCAAGTGATGTATGAACAAAGTCCAGGAATACTTCCAGAATAATCATGACATCATTTTGTAGTCTTAGGAGACCGGTAGTAAACCAAGACAAAGTACTTACTACCATCTGATGTCATCATTTAACTCAACTAGTGACAATCTAGAGGGGAAAAAAAAAGGTACTTGCTCTTGTCTAATATTGAATGTGGGAATAAAGTTCCAAATCCAACATCAATACAAGGGAAGAAGGCAAACCATAAAAGTACTGGTAAAACCCCTATAAATAGAAGAGACATACAAAACAAAATGCGTTGCAATTGTGGCATCAGAGCTCTAAATCAAGCTAGACATCGAATGATGTATGCAACATTGACTTGAATAAGAGAAAATTTTTTTACCTTATTAAAGTTGAAAACTATGTCAAGTTCGCATACATTGCGAAAGCACTTGTCCAATGATTCCACAAACACTGAAAAATCAAAATGAAATGAGATATCAGATCCATTGTAGTCTAGAAGCAGAGGGGAAAAAATCACCCATGCTGCTAAACTAAACTAACTTTCTCACAAATGCACGAATTACTCGCACACAGGAAAAATAAAATATATGTAGTTAACTACTTTTGCACCAGATATTAGGAGAATCCTGCAGAAAATATATGCAAGAGTTGAAATACTTCTGCTGCCAGTAGGCAGTGATACGAGTCAAAAATAGATGTACACCAACAGAAAAATTAAATGAAGTACTCTCACACAGGCTCAGAACATTCACACACACGAAAAGAAATACATGTAGTAGACAATAGCCATGAACACACTTTTGCTCTGAGTCAATGTCAACACAAATCAACAATAGATACAGCCACCAGAAAACATGCAGAGAAAAAACCCAGGGACTTGATAAATAATTTATTTCTGTCAGTTCAATGCGCAACTTGAAGTTCAAACCACATACAATCACATAAAAATGGTGTGAAGAAGAGCACAAGGGACAACTTATGAAAAGGACTTGAAAGAAGGAAAGCTTGGACTTAGGACAACAAGAATACTGTTGCTCATCATCATAATCATAACTCCTGATCTCATTCATAAAAATGGATACAGCAAAAATGGTACCAACATCTGAGGGGCAAATAAAAAGATGTAAAGAACGAAATCCAGCAAATACCATAGAAAATTTCTTCACTACAATAAAACTTCAGAATCCAAAAACCTGGTACGGTCCTTGGTAATTTTTATCCTAGATACAAGGACAATGAAAATGTGAAAGAAAATTTGGAATGACTCATTCAGTTTGAGTAGACAAACCATCCAAACAGGACAATAAGCGCTATGGTTATGTCTTACCCATACGTGTTTCCTCTATTGAGTGAGGCCGTAAAAGACAATGTAAAGATGAGTATCCTGTCAAATTATGAAACTAATCAATTAGTTCACCTTGCATGAGATCAAGCACTGCAAGTTCATTTTCAGAGTTGTCGAATACAAAGACAAAGTATAGAGTGGCAAAAGTCTTGTATACAAGCCGGGCATCCTGTATAAATTACCAAACAGAAAAGGAAAAAGGAATCACAAATAAATCAAATTATAAAGGAAAGCCCCAAGATAAAATTCATAGACTGCAAAAGCATTCAAAAATAAAATGACACTATCTTTTATACATAAACACTGTCAGAGCAACATTGACCGCTTAGTGGCTTCCTAACAAGCCAATAACTTATGGAACTAAATTTGTCCAACATAAAATTTCCAGAGTCATACAAACTGGAAATGAAGTTTCTTCTTCTGGAATAACTTACTGGTCCAAACAGTGAATCTACCCTCACGAAATTGCTAACATTGTTGGGTCTACTGCACAAAACTGCATTGCAACAATGATTTCCCACATTCAAGATTTAGAAATTAGAAGCCCTTTCTTCCAACAATACACTATTGAAGAGCAAAACAATATTCACCTCCATATATGCTACGAATCAGCTCTTGCTGTTTCTCCGCTGCCTAAACACAAATAGATACATTTCGAATTGTATAATCAGGAAGTGCAGATAAAGTTTCGTACTTTACAAACATTAGTCCTCATTCATCAAATATTGACAATAAAATTAAAATTGGACCTGAAAATTGTAGAACTTGACGAGGCGAGGCTTTCCTTGATCATTCATTACTATCACCGCTTTAATCATGGCCGATCGAGTAGCTAGATCAGTAGAATATAACGGTGAGAATTGAGAGAACTGCGGTGGAATTTACAGTCGGATCGCGGTGCCGGGAATGATTAGGGGCTTTTTTTTTTTTTTTTTTTGAAAGAAAGATTAGGGGCTTCGGCGGATGAACTCTGACAATAATCAATAAAACGACTTTAATGGTCAGGCAGGAAAATAGTTAACTATTCTTTTTCTCCTATTTTCAGTAGTTTAATTTGGAAAAGTATAAGGTTTTGTTATTTGATTTAATAGTTCAGGTAGGCATTTAAGCAAATATTCCTTTCCTCCTAGTTTAATAGCTTGAGTTAGAAAATGTAAATTATATACATTATCTATAACTCAAACTATGTTTTCTTTAATATATATTTGGTATGCATCGTCTTGTAAATAAAATCATATCTAGTTTCTAGCATTGTTATTTGATTTGTTACTTCAAAAATATCAACGTGTGCGATTTAAAAAGAAGCTTAAACTTTCATAGACTTTTGATACTAAAATAATTATGAGGGTTTTTTTTGTTGTTGCGAAAAACAGCCCTCAAATGTCTATTTTTATTCTCTGATATTGGCAAGAAGAAGAAGACATTGGACATTTAGTTGCAGGTGACGTTTGGGATTGTTTAAAAGATGTATTTGTAATCACTATGTGATTATAAGCAAGTTCTTAGCTTATAAGTAGTTTCTCTATTCTTTTTTTCTTTTTTTTTTTTGGGGGGGGGGGGGGGGGGGTTGATGTATGTCTGAATGGAAGTGCTAATAAACATCTAAACATAAATGCGTTTTATGCTAAAGAAATTAAGATACAAAATAATCATATAGGTAAAGTAAATAATGTTTTTCTTACAAACATGTAGTATTTATAATATAGAAAAGCATTCCAACTAATATGAAAAAATGCTTCCAAGCTATAAAATTACTTGACTTTATTGTTTTCACGTTAAAAATAGTGTTAATAATGCGTATGGTTTTTCTTTAATAACCTGTATAATGAAAAATCAATTGATGAAATATTTGCAAAATGATAATTATTTCAATAGACAAAGGAGTTTCAATGTAGGATTGAAAAATTATATAATAAACACATTATTATATATTTTTTCTTGAAAATGATGTCCAAGGTGGATTGTTGGTCTTTGGCATAGGGCTGGACAGCACTGCAGGTGGCAAGGGTGCCCCTGCCCTTTGAATTTCCAAATCTTCATTCCTTTAACAATGGAGCCATTGAGGATTCTAACAAACACTCTTTGCAAGAACTCACATAGCCTTCCTTTTCTCTACTTGATATCTCTCTCAGGGTCTCGGATGAAGTGAAAGGAAAGACCTATCACCGGAGCCTGGATCTTAATTTTCAGATATGTGATGAACCAAAACAGCCACAATTCAACATTTTCATCATCTACCTTTGAGAATTTAGTCATTCTTACCTAATTTTATTCCTTTTATGCTTTCTCCTTACTAGCATTGGTTGATTTCTCATTCTTTCGAACTGTTTTTGCATCAGCCTTCTTCTTGCTTTGGTTGTTCGAAATGGGTTTGTTGGAACCCAGTTTCATAGATTCAAATTTAGGGGGGCATATTGAGGTTAGTAGCTTAATGGTTGTAACCGTTAACAGACAAAGATCCGGAAGCATAATAGAGCATGCAAAGTGAAATTTCTCAACTTGCTACAGCAACCAGCTATTACCATGACAATACAACAGAAATTGCAAATGGAAATACCTGCAATGGTAGTATGCCGAAAGGAAAGCTTTGCAGTCTTTGGTCCGTAAAGTGTCCCCACGACTAACTAAATCCTGGTGCCTACACCATATTCTTAGAGTTTTCGATCATGAACAGTCACAAACTATGCAGCTGTATTCATCTTTAGAGCTTCAGCATTTGAGTAGACCGGGTGAAGAACATGACCATCCTTGGGGTCAACATGCACCCACTTGCGCCCACTCAGTTTGTGGTGTTCAAATTTGACACACCCTTCTTTTAAAGCAAAAAGGGTGTGGTCTTTCCCAATTCCAACATAATTCCCTGGATGGAATCGCGTTCCTCTCTGACGAACAATTATATTTCCAGGAATAACTCTCTATGCATAAGCAATCTTTAAATTAGAGCCTATCTGAATAGAATAGCAAGCAACAGTCAGTTCTCTCTCTAATTTTTTTCTCTGACTTCTCTCTAGAATTCCCCCACCGAACACCATCTCTCTCCTCGTCCAAAACCTCTCTCCTCCGCCAACGTTCCTATCTCCGCCGCAAACGTCTATCTTCCTCTCATCCACCTAATTTCTCTTTCCTTTTTCCTCTTCTCTTTCACTTGTTCTCTCTTTTCTTACCAATTTTAACTTCTCTTTACTATATCCCTATTCACGCTTACTAAAGATACGCTTTCGGATAACCCTATCTCCGGGGGTTCCTCCGGCCGCCGCGGAAAGCGGTCGGAGTAGGGTCTTTCTACTTCTATCTTGGATTTATGGCTGGATTCTTCCACTTTCAGCCCTAATTTACAACATGCAGCAGCTGGTTAGGGCGAAATCGGCCTGGGCATCTTTGCTCAAGCCGGATTTCTCCCCGGAGGCCTCTTCTTCACTCATGCAGGTGCCTCTTCAGACAATCGAAGGTAAACAAACTTTCGCAGTGAACCCAGAGGAGGTTTTTGCTGCAAAAAACAAATGGAACTCTGCTATTATCGGCCAAGTCATGGGTAATCCCTCTTCCTACTTTAATATGAAAAAATTTGCCGAAGAGAGGTGGAACTCCAAAGGACTCCTAGAAGTCCAAAGGAAGGAGGAAGATCTCTTCATCTTTCGTTTCCAGTCTGAAGACTCGAAACAAAGCATCTTAGATCTTTCCCCTCTCCCTTTTGGAAATAGGGTTTTGTTTCTCTGGCCCTGGTCGCCGGATAAACCCATCCAAAGGTTAAGTCTGGACACGGTTCCAGTCTGGATTCAATTCCCTGACCTTAGACTGCATCATTTTCATCCGCATGTGCTTAGTGGTTTAGGCTCTTTCGTGGGAAAACCACTCTTCATGGATAAGCCCACTACTGCACAAACTAGAGTCTCCTTCGCTAGAATTTGTGTTGAAATCAAAGCTGGGGCTGATCTCCCTAAGTTAATTCACTACTTGGATGAAAATGGCTCGGCATGTACTCAGGAAGTTATTTATGAGTGGATGCCCATCCATTGTCCCAAGTGTTTGTCCTTTGGTCACAACTGTGTCCAACCACACACAAAAACTGGTGCCTCCGGCTCTGCAACTCAACCACCCCACAACTCCAGTAAGCCCAAGCCTCATAATCCAAACCACCTTAGAAATAGCAGCAGACCCCCAAAGCATGGGTCTCCTACTCCCAGACATGTGAACAAAGTTCCCCAGGCAACTAAGCAGGCCAAGATCCTTAATCCTTTCATTAAAACTGCACGTTCTGATTACAAACACAGTAACCCCAAAGCTGTTCCCTCCCTCACCAACCTGCCTAGTTCATCTAGACCGGGGAAACGATCCCATAACACCTTTGCCCCCCTTACTGACTTGTTGATGGATGAAAATGACACAACCGACAACCCTGCAAATGAAACTGCAGGGGATAGGTTTAAACATCCAATGAACCTTCCTGCCGGAGGTTCCTCGCAGGAGGATTTGAACTCCGACGAGGACGATGATGATCTCTTGGATGTTGACTATACTCAGACATTAGCGGATCATATCAAATGTATTAACACTACATTAGAAAAGAAGAAAAAGGACGTTAGTTGGTATTCTTCCTGTTCTGAGGAAGATAACGCTGATAACACCCCTACTGAGCTAATTCAGGAGTCTTCTCCCTTGGCTTCAACCCCTAACCGTGGTCCACCTTCAAGAATGAAATCAATTATTACCAAAGGTAGTAACTCTAGGACACGTGAGGAAAACGCTTCGGATAGGCAGCTCAAAGTTGCTCTAAATTCTGGGTCCTCTAGCCTCTCCCCGGCCAGCAGACCTAGAAATAGAAGTCGTGGTCGTCCTAGGGGTGCTAAATCAAAAAGATGATTAGAATTGCATGTTGGAATATAAGGGGGCTCAATTCCCCCTTAAAGCAAAAAGAAATTAAATCTTTTATAGCTAGTAAAGACATTAGTATCATAGGCCTACTTGAGGTCAAAGTTAGACACAATAACTTTGAATCCTTCGCAAAAAGAACACTTAGGCACTGGGAGGTATTTCATAACACTCAACCAAACTCTGTGGCACGGATTTGGTTGGGTATTAACCCGGACCTTTTTCTTTCTCAAGTCCTGCATATTGATGACCAATGCATCACCTGTAAGGTGACTGCAAAAACTTCTGACCAAGAATCCTTCTTGGTTTCTGCGGTTTACGGTTTCAATGAACGTAGCAGACGTAGAGATCTTTGGTCTTGTTTAAGATACCTCAGTACCATCCATGGACAACAACCATGGATTTTAATGGGGGATTTCAATACCATCCTGGATAGTGGTGGAAAGAAGGGGAATAAGAAATTTGATAAAAATGCAATTAAGGAATTTAAAGATTGTCTCCAAACTATTGATGTTATGTCTATTCCCTCAAGAGGTTTTAATTTCACATGGTCTAACAAAAGGGACTCCACAAACAGAATTTGTACTAAAATCGACCATATGTTCGTTAATGAAGAATGGAATAATATCTTTCCAAACTATCAACTGGATTATGAGGCCCCTCTGATCTCTGATCACTCCCCTGGCATCTTGTCTATAAAGGTCTCAAAGAACCTGGGCCCTAAACCTTTTAAATTCATTAAAGGTTGGATGTTGCACCCGCTCTTCAAGGATACCCTTGTTAGCAGTTGGTCCATCCCTATTCAGGGTAATCCCCAGATCAGGCTTTTTAAGAAACTAAAAAGACTTAAAGACCCTCTCAAGAAGCTTAACCAAAAATACTATGGTAACATTTCCACAAAAGTGCAAAACGCTAGGCAAAATTTGGAAATAGCTCAGCTTAAGGCCATGGAGGATGACAACAACCCCTTTGCAAATCAACTTGAAAAAAATGCCCTTGAAGAATATGTTAGGCTTTCCTCCTTTGAGGAATCTTTCCTCAAAGAAAAAGCTAGGATTAGATGGATGAAAGAGGGGGACAAGAATACTCATTTCTTTCACCGTTCTGTTAAAGCACACACTGCAAGAAATAAAATCCTTAGACTTCAAGATGAAAATGACAGGTGGACTTCTAACTATGAGGAGGTCAAAAGCCTGGCTGTCAGTTTCTTTGAAAAACTTTTCAATGAACCCAATCCAACACAATCACAAACTGACCACTGGTCTGGCAAAGTCCTCAGTGATGAGTTTGCCTCCGCTTTGACTTCGCGGGTCACCCCCAAAGAAATAAAAGACACTCTGTTTTCCATGAAAACAGATAGTGCGCCAGGTCCTGATGGTTACACTGTTGAATTTTTTAAAGAAAATTGGGACGTGGTTGGAGAAGATTTTACCCAGGCTGTTGGGTACTTCTTCACTCATGACTATCTCTACTATCCAATTAACACCACGGCTATATCCCTCATTCCCAAAACGAACAGTCCTGTCAAAATGAAGGAATTTAGGCCAATCTCTTGCTGTAATGTGTCTTACAAAATAATCTCCAAAATCCTTGCAAATAGAATCAAACCCATCCTCCCCTCACTGGTCGATGAAAACCAATCGGCTTTTGTGCAAGGTCGTTGCATCCAGGATAATATCCTGCTCATGCATGACCTTGTAAAGACTTACCAAAAACCTGGAGGCCCTAGTGGGTGTGCCATCAAGGTTGATATCATGAAAGCTTTTGATACTGTTAAATGGGACTATCTACTCTCCATCCTCACCCACATGCATATCCCGGAGAAATTTCGTCACTGGATTTTCCTTTGCATTTCTACAGCCTCGTTTTCCATTAGCCTTAATGGTTCCCTCACTGGGAACTTCACATCCACAAGAGGACTGAGACAAGGGGACCCCTTGTCCCCTGCCCTCTTCATCCTTACTATGGAAGGGTTCACTCAACTTCTCAAAACAAATACTCAGTGTCAATCTTTCAAGTTTCATCCGAAATGCGGGAACTTGAATATTTCCTCTCTGGCCTTTGCAGATGACCTTTTTATTCTGTCTAAGGCAGACGAGGATTCCATTAGAACCATCAAGGGCACTTTGAACTCCTTTGCCAGACAATCTGGTCTCACACCAAATCTTGCAAAGTGCGAAGTCTATTTTTCTGGTACTTCTGTTTCAAAAATGAACACACTTGCTTCAATCCTAGGTATTCCTATAGGTTCCCTGCCTATTAAATACCTGGGCCTGCCACTCGTGAACAAAAAACTCTCGTACTCTGACTGCACGCCACTCTTGGATAAGCTTAAAGCTAAAACCACCAGTTGGGCTACTTCCAAACTGTCCTATGGTGGGAGACTCCAGTTAATCAATTCTGTTCTGTTGGCTATAGTCCGCTACTGGACGGCTGCTTTCTTCCTTCCTAGAAAGGTCATTCGTGAGATTGAACGGCTCCTTCGGTCTTTTCTTTGGGGTAGCCCGAGGAAAGCCAGGGTTAATTGGCTGGATGTCTGTATGCCTAAAGAAGCTGGTGGCCTTGGTCTCCCTAATCTCGTCCAGACAAACAATGCTTACCTCATGAAGCAGATTTGGTTCATCTGTGAGGGTAAAGAGTCCCTTTGGGTTAAATGGGTCCACTCAGTCATTCTTAAAGGTAAGTCATTATGGATGGTTGCCCCTAAGCAGCAGGATTCCTGGTTGTGGAAGAAACTGATTTCGGTTCGAGACATTTTCGAACAGCACATTGTTCGTGTCATTGGAAATGGTTCTTCCACCTATTTTTGGTATGATCCCTGGCATCCCTGGGGCATTCTAATTAAACATCACCCAATTCTTAGGTCGAAGATTAACATTTGCCTTGATGCTAAGGTTTCGGATGTCATCCAGAACAATTGTTGGAATCTGCCTTTTGGTAGGGGTTGGGACAGTCAGGTTATGGAGTTTTTAAATGTCTGCACTAGGATCCCTATTAACTCTAGAAATGATCACTGGGAATGGAAACCCAGTAAGCACTTCTCTATGCGTAGTGCCATGTCTGCCTTAACTCCCTCCTTTACTCCCACTCCTTGGGCAAAAATTGTCTGGAGTAGGTCCCTTCTCCCTAGATTTGCAATCATTCTTTGGTTTGCTTTTTGGAAGAGGCTACCTACTCTACAAAAGCTTGCCAATTGGGGTATTGTTGACTCAGACCATTGCAAGCTGTGTAACAATCACCCTGAAACTCAAGATCATTTGTTTTTCAACTGTCATATTTCTAAGCTGATTTGGAAAGCTGTGCTGGAGAAGCTTAACTGCACCCGCCTTGTTTTCTCCTTGGATTCGATCCAAGAGTGGCTGCTCGACAACGTTTGGCAATCCAAACTTCAGTGGAACTTAGTTTGCCTAAGTCTCTCTGCTGCTGTTTATGGTATCTGGAAAGAACGTAACCAAAGAATTCACAGTTCCCTGTGTAGAACCCCCCAAACAATCACGGGGGATATTCTACATAATATCCGTATGGCTGCTACTACATGGAGAAAGTACCGGAAAACGCAAAATAACTGGCACATTGCGGTGAATTTAGGACTTCCTATGTCTATCTTTTGTACATAACTTTCCCACGCATCTTAATTCTGCATCTATTGTTATGTGTCCAATTCATCTTACATTTTGATGCTTTTGGGGATATTTGTTGCATTGTTGGTTGTTTTCTGGGTACTGCTGCTTTTTCTCCTCTTGTAGGTTCCGTCATTGTGATCATCATTTGGAATGCTTGTGTCTTGGATCTCTCGACTTCCTTGGACTCTCATTACACTACTTGCAGTACGGGTCGTCTGCGTTGCTTGTTGGAAAACGCTGTCTTTTGGTTAGACGATTGGAGTTCCTTTTTGCTGGTGATTTCGTCTCTTTGGAATTCTCTGGACCCGACGCTTCTTCCTTCTTGGTGCCCACTTTCGGATTCGTTGGTTACCAGCCTCCATGTGGCTTTGATATCTATACCCACTTACAAGTTGTTACATATTTTGCTTGGGTGTATTGTCCGTTCCAGCCTTGGCCCTGTTACTGGATATTCTCTGTAATTAGATTTGTAGTTAGCTTGGGTTTCTTGTGGTCACTGTGGACCACCTTTTGCTCAAAGGTTGGCAATAGTTGTAGAATGCAAATGTACGCCGCCTTCTTTTGTATAGCCAACCCATAGATTTGGCTTTGGCACCGTTTTGTAACTAACATTTCTATTTGCCTTTTGGCCTTTTATAAAATTTAACTTACAAAAAAAAAAAAAATCTTTAAATTAGTATACAGGATGAGTGCAGGAAGCCAAAAAAAACACTGTCTTCAACTACACTACCTGCCTCCTTTGAAACAAAACAAATTCTCACCTCCCCACCGAATTTCTTCACGCCAAGATTCTTGGGTTTGGAGTCTCGCCCATTTTTTGTTGATCCAGCTGTTTTCTTTGTAGCCCAACGCTTGAACATCAAGGACAGCCCCTCTTTGGATGTGTCTATATTGCATATCCGCAAACTGATTTACCACATTAACTCAAAAGACATGTCAACGAAAACCCAAATAGAGCAAGAACACGAATCTACACACCAGTGGCTGTTTCGTAGATGGAGATACTACAAACCAGATCTCTGATATTTGTCCTTCTGAAGAGTGACGAGGCAAAATGCATTTTTCTATTGACAAATGATGGAGGCCCCGAGAGGAATAATAACCTTATGAATGAACCAAGAAAATAATAAATGAATTTCTGTTTCTAGGTTTCTCTGTGGTTGTGCATATGATAAGGAGGGAGCGTAATTCCGGGATATTTTATGGAAATGAACAAGGAGATGGGAGCTAAAGTGTGATGGCCAAGAGTCAGATTATAATATATGTTGGCCAGTACCTTATCAATGTTCGCAGGCAGTATACCTTTGTAGATCACTGTTGGAGTCCATATTTTTATATCTTTCACAGCTTGCAAGTACAGAGGTATGAAGATGTGGCTCAGTTAACCTAAAGAACCTACTGTGGATACTAACAATGATTTCAAACACTCTGCATAAATGGTTTACCTTTACTCTACAAATCTGAATTTTTTCTTTCAAAATCAATTAGGGCCCTCAAAAAAGAAACCATCAAGTAATGCGTTTTGGAAGAAACAACATATAAAATATCACTGCTTATGTTTCTCTATTTTTGGCAGCAAACATAACCAACTGGATAAAAGCACAAAAATCACTCCATGCACGAATTCATCTTTACTGTTTCCAGACAAACTGATGATAACAGAGATGATCTAGAATCCACTTTGCAGAGAATGATCATCCAATCAGGTTTCCATAATCCAGTGCAAATCAGAAATTAATTATGAAGCCAATCAAGTATAGACGGGAAAAAATTGAAGAACAATATCCAAAACATAAAAGAATGTCTCAAATCAAGCCCTTTTCTGCTCAATCCAGGATTTAAAAAAAAAAAGTGTTTTGAATTACGTACATGTAAAGATACATAAATATTCTGGTGTGACATGGCAATACTGGACGAATACGACAGAACACATAACTAAGGTCTGAGAAGAACTGAAAGCAACATCTTCCAGGCGCCATCTAAAAAGGAACCAAAATTTTTGTCCCAGTCCACCATCAGGCAGATTGTCATCCTACGAAAATCTCACACAGCTACAAAGATGTATTAATGTAGCTATACTAAAAAGGAAATAATGTCCAGTCTACTTCGGAGCTGAACTTGAAAAGAAAGAACCAAACAAGGGTATACAAACATAAAAGATCGTCAAAAATCAGAAATGGCACACAACATGGCCATCCAACTTTAAGGAAACAGTTTCAAGTAAGAAGAAAATCACAATGAGACATGCTCATCAATCAAACAGGTGAAAAATTCCAGCATAACTAGCTGAAAAGGCAACATCAAGTTATACCGAGGATGATTAAAGCACTTAAGAAGATCATTTCTCATTGGAATCAATACATACCGGTGGTCTAATAGCAGCAATTGAACAAGCGTAACAAGAACAAACGCAGAACTATTTAAGAAATTAAAGGAGAAGAACAGTTTACAACAGACAAATCTAACACAATTTCCGCAAGAAGTAAAACATCAGAGAGATCATTTTAAACCTGAAGGTAACGAGATCGTTAGCAGTCACAAGAATCGCCGGTATGGTGACTCGACGGACGGAAATATTTCCAGGTAGAGCAGTAGGAATGCTTGGTCCGAGTCCCCGTCTCAGGAGAAGAGAGGGTTAGGGCCTAAGGGTAGACCTGGAATATTGGAACTATGTGAGGACATTTATGTCTTCTGCTTTTCTTAGTTTAGAAAAAAAGATAAATTATCTTTGCTCCCTCTTATCTTGCGTTTAGCCTATTTACTTTTCGCTAATGAAAAATTACAGTTTTATTTTATTAAGTTTGTTCTATTAAGTTTATGCGTTTGTATCGGATTCGAAAAGAAGTCGGATAGTTTCGTAATCTTCATGAATTTTGTTTGCACAGTGATGTATTGATGTTATTTCCGCGGTTCGAACGTAAGCAATAATACGATCTATTATTCATAAACATAAATGGAGTAATATATAGATTGTATTTACCGTCGTGTTGTGTACTTAAGCAGTTGCTTTGCAGTTTTGCTTCATGTGTGTAGAAGGGTTTTATAAAAGCAACGTTATGGCATATAATCAGTAGACAAAAGGGGGAAAATAACAAAAAAGTTTATTTCCATTCTCCTGCTTGGCACATTTTTTATCTTCTTCGAAAACAAAATACTCTTTCATAACCATATAATTGGCTTGAGGTTTTATGATAACCGATACTGTAAATACATTTGTCTTCTTTATATATTTCATAAGTTGAATGATTTTTAATACAAATATCAACCGAACTATATCCTAGTAACAATCTAGTATTTGTTCTTTTATATGACGTGCGTGAAGTTGTCATTAGTGCCGTTGTTTATGCTGAAATTTTGTGTCCTTGGGGTACAAAATGTTACCCAAACCATGAAGGTTTCTGTTATCTATTCTTATAGACTTTATGAATAACGTGAATCAGATATTCACACAACGTCTCATTCTATTTTAGTTTTTCTTTGCTATTGCGTTCAAGGAATCATAGAGATGACACTCACATGTATATGTAGAATCTCATATTAGACTGATATATTGCATTTAATGTTGTCGGTTCGAATCTTTGTAACTGGAATGTGGATGTTTGGGTCATACTATCAACTCTTTATACCTAAACGAGTTTGAATTCAGATATCTTATTACTATCAAGTCTTAGGTCCTCAACTAATAAACTATTGAGTGACATAATTTACATCTTTCATCTCATTATGTCTAAAGCGATATGGTGTTACATTATCTCCCTTGCTCTTGCATTCATGGAAACACAGAGGTGACATAATATCTTTGCATATTGGAGGCAATACACTTATCATCTACATAAGGGTTAGGATCTCCTTACCCCTATTTTTCTCACCCCTTTTGTGACCGCGCGACACGTGGCAGCAAAGGTGGGTGGTAAAGCTAGATGAGGGTCACCTGCATCTAGCCTCACCAACCCCTCTTGCTGCCACATGTCGCGTGGTCATGCATCACCGCACCTCTTGCGGTGAGGGGATCCTATCCCTCTACAGGGGTCTCACACCGATTATATCGGATTTGTTGCTCCCATAAACATTTGCTTCAGCTGTTATAAAAGACAAAGGACGAACTATGTATTGTTTATAGCATCGGAAGCAACGACTCCTGGAAGCTGCAAACCCGATCTGCACACCAACATACAAAAATAAATAACATTTTTCACGATCAAGATAACGCGGTGGGGGCTGACACGTGTCTCCTCTTGTGAAAAGCAAAAAAAAATTAAATAAAACCGGACGCGTCTACCGTGTCCCCCTCCCACCCGCGTCACCGAAACTTTATCCCATTTTTCATATAATATTCGATGGGACTCGTTAACCACTAATTCGTTAACTAATGTTGATCAAAGCAACCAGTCGCCCTATAGTAATTTTTTTTTAAAAAAAAATAAACAGTTAGTTTTTTTATGTGATTTGGACAAGGTCGATTAGCATTAAGCAGATACGAAGTGAGATATTACTCACTTACTCTTTGTCGCATGAAGTTTAACTATGAATAGTTGCTCACGAATGAAATTAAAATTTATCTTAGAAGGCGAGCCATAGCTCAATTGGTACTCGGATTGAGATTTGATCTAAGAAATCAAGAGTTTGATTTTAGGAACGCGTACAGTGTGAGTGTTCTACTGCTACTAAGCTGAAGGCCTAATTTAAAGAGTATATCTTGTATGAGTCACTGCGTAAATCTTCACCTAACTTAGAAGACTTCTGGACTCCCGTTTCGCATCTTACACAATATTTATTGGGATGAGAAAGTAAGTGGAAATGACCTTTTCCCCAAAATTTATCGGAGAATAAATCAAGACTAAAGAAAAATATCTTTTTTTTTGTGACAAAAGTGGCACAGGCAACACCCGCCAGACTGCAACTCAGCGAGTTTTCCACGTGCTCCTTTGTATTCTTCTTTCAGACCTCTGCTTCCGTGATGTTTTGTTTTTTCCGATTTCGACAAAAACAAGGTTCCACCATCGACACATATATTACCTATGACGTGTGGCATTTGCCTTTTTTAAGGTGTCGACTTCTCAATTCATCACCGATTTCACCTCAGCTCCTCTTTTTTCCCTATATTTCTCTCCCCCGTTACTCCACACTCGCTCTTCTTCACTCCTAATTCCCTCAACTCTGCTATAATTTTCAACTTTTGAAAACCTTTTTCTTGAAAATTCAGTTTTTTTTCGTGTAGATTTGCTTTCTCTTTTTGAAATGAGTGGAAATTCGTGCTCTTAAACACGAGTGATACGATGGGTTGTTTCCGTTTCTTATTGTTTCCTCTGTTTCTTGATGAATTCCGTTGAAAAGGGCTGCATAAAAATGGAAACTTTATACGAGAAAGTGAGCTGCAATGGAGTTTCAGACAATGGAAACCACAATTCTCGGCCAGGCAGCAAGAACGGATTTTTATCTTGGCTTGATTTAAGAGTTTTTTATCTAAGAATCAGCAAATGTGAAATTGATTCATCGACTCCAGAATACCTTGCTCTCAATCATGTCCCTTTAAATTCTAACACTCTTTTGGAGCTAAATGGGGTCAGAAAAAGCATTTATTCTGATGGAGTATCAACCCTTCTGAGGAGAGACAGAATTGACAAGAAATCAGAGGAAATCACTTTTGTGAGCACTGATACTATTAGTGTAACAGGGAGTATGAAATTTGAGGTCCTTTATGATGAAGTACCTGTAATTTCGGGTGTATTAGATTTCTGTACAAGTAATTGTAAAGTTCTTTCTGGGGATTCAAGAATTATCAGTCCATCTTGGAGCATGAGTTGTGAATCGGACATGGTACGAGGTTCTGGTTTTTTTAAGGGATGTCCGGAAATAGAGGTTTATGTAGCCGGAAGCTTCTCCGGCAGTCCGTTTATATTGACAAAAACTCTACAACTTGGTCAGAGGAGGAAGCAAATAAGGAAATCAATGCTGGAACCAATTCCAGAATATGAGGCAGCTGAAAACCAAAATGAGAACTCATCTGGGCCTCAAATGCAGGTAAATAAAAAGTTCCAATAGTGGAGATAAGAGAATAGATAATTACATGTTATTATATCTCTCATCAGTCATTTTATATTGTGTTCCAGGAGTAACTACTAGTTGTTTTACTGGTTAGTTTTTACATAACCCAATATGGATAAGGGGGAGTGGCGCATCAGTAGGTGGTTGTGTTTGAAACAATGAGTTTACATATTATACGTCTATATCACATTGGAGTACCGGTTACTGAAGCAATATAAGATTTTTATATTAATTGACACAATGAGAACAAACTTTCGAGCAACCAGTAAGGTTGTTGCTTTGTGACGGGTTTGAGATGCAGGTAAGACTGCATACATGCGATCCGGCCATAAATCAATGTTAAAGGTTGTTCATACACATTTTCATTATGTGATGACTCTACCAGGTTAAACCCGTGCTGCAATTGCATTCTGTGATTCTGTTTATCCTTATGCAATCTTCTTGGTAAACATTATTTGACAGGCATATTTAAAAAAATAAGTTATCCTGCTGGGCACCATAAGGCTGGCACATATTTCCAAGCAGAGGAATTATAAAGTATTCATGTTTCCTGTGTTTTTGTGATAATATTTTTTTCATTGCCCACTGGAGCTCACATGGATGATACTGAGCAAGAAAAGGGCTCATCTTTAACAACGAGAACTCAAAGTAATAATTGAACTAAATGATTCATACTCACATAGTAAACTTTAGGCCTGTTTGACACTTACATTCTACAAACATAGGACTACAGCCATTCTAACAAACTGTAGAGAAAATGACAACAAAAACAATCATACCCGGTATATCCCAACGACAACAAAAGCTATCGCTATGGTGTAAAGAAAATGACATAAGCAATAATTCTCCTTGAGCCCTTTGTGTCTGGTAGAAGTTGATATGTAGCTGGCTGGTCAAATTAGAAGACTCTTTAACTACTATAATGAGCAAAAGATAATGGGTTCTACTTCCTGTGATATATAGTCAATTTACTTGAAATCATAAAAGACCTGTGCCCTTCAAACTCCCAGAAGTGGAAGTTAATCAATGAGCAGTTGAACTTATTTGGCTTGTTTCGCGTATTATCTCATTTGAGCACTTATTACACAGGACATACTGTCTATTGGCAATGATGTCTAATATTATTTCTATTTCCAATGGAGTGAAGGACACACTTTTCTTTTACTTTGAAATATGATGGAATAAAGCAAAATGACTCACTAAATTGGTTTCGCTTCTTATATTGTGAAGTAGAAGTTGATCGACACATCTTGACGCAATTTTTATTATGGGTCATCGAGAAACCACCTTTGTGTGTTTCTAACACATGAGTATGGTTGGCAGGAGCCTCTAATTCAATGGGATAACGTTGTTGTTGTCGTCGTCTAATATTATTTCTTCCAATAAAGCTCATCTCTCATAGTTGAAATTGTTACTGATTTTCCTGGAGGAGTTAAAGAATAATAATCAAATGAAAGATAGTGGAAGAAAAGTGCTTATGTTTCTGCTCTATAACACCTTCTTTGCAACTTGATATGGATTCCTATTCCATCTTCTGATTCCTAAAGTCTGCTCTTTATTCCTATTTTCCCCAGAGAATCATCAAATCATTGTTCTTGTTGCATAAGATTCAACCTAAATTCAAACAGTATAAACTCTCATTCAATTTCTCTTTTACCATACTTTTATGATCAGTTACAGGTTGTAGAGAACCAAGAACACAAAGCAGAAAACGAAGATTACATGATCAACCATCAAGTGATGGAATACTTATACGGAGAAGACGAAGAGTTGTCATGGTTTAATGCTGGAGTAAGAGTGGGCGTCGGTATCGGCCTAAGCGTCTGTGTTGGGCTTGGAATAGGGGTGGGGTTGCTGGTGAAAACCTACCAGGGAACCATGCGGAACTTCACGCGACGCTTACTTTGATGCTGCAGGCAGCAAAGCTTGGTTCTGATAAGTTTCCTCCTAACGTAAGAGGCTGCTGATTTCTCTAACTTCCTACTGATGTATCAGTGTGTATGTTTCTGTTGTCCTAACAAACTTCTGTTGTTAAGTCCGAGGTACTTTAGGCTTATAAATAAGACGATCAGTGTCTCTCAGGGACAGTTTTTCAAGTTTGACAATCTAATTTTCTTGCTGTTCCTTGTGAATCTACTCTTTAGCTGTGCTGTTGCAAGTTGAGTTCATTTACAGAGCTGTAATAAGAAGAAACTGTTCATATCGTTCAGAAATGTTCACCTTGTTTGTGTATTAGTAAAATTCAGTTCACATCGTCATTTGAGAAGAAAGGAACGCAACAAAAATTGTAGTTACTCATGAACATGTTAGCGAATTCTACGATTCTTCACATGAATTAGCATGCATTTTTTTTTAACTCAAAAAACACAAGCTTTTTTCTACTATGTGGGATCGACTATATAAAAAAACACAACATTCAACACTCCTTTCCTCTAGTGTCTATTAGCAACATTACGGCTTAGTATTGACTCCTTCACTAGTCTCATCTACCAACACAATGTCATTTGCAAATAACATGCTTCATGGAACTCTATTTTGAATGTGTCGAATGAGTCATTTATAACTAAAGCAAATAAATACGGACTTAATGCAGTTCTTTGGTGTAAATCCACTGTAATAGAGAACTTTGAGCTTAGTCCTCATAGAGTCTTTACACTTGTCATCGCGTCTTCATACATGTCTTCAACACTTTCTATATATGCTACTCTAACATCTTTTTTTCAAACTCCCAGAAGTGGATGCTAACCACCGACACTGAAATATTAAGTCAACTATTGAAAGACAAAATTATCATGTAAACATAGTCGACATGTTCATTAGTGAATATTGATCAGCAACAAATCACGACATTATCCCTTGCATATTTCAAGTTTATATAGGCAGCGGAATCTTCAATTAGTCAATCAAAAACATCCACCAACAAGATAGAAATGTACCAGTTAGTTTTCTTAGTATAGGCAGCAGAAGAGAAACCGAAAATACAGTAGAAGGGGTTTGGAAGATTATTTACAGGGTGAAGACTATCGTAGCCCTCAGCCACTTAAACAGCAACACAGTACAAAGCATGCAGGTTTAATTTGCATGTCATTTATTGAGGGTAGTTTCCACCACAACGAGATATAACAAGTGCAAGACATATCACTGACTATACTTGCCAGCTCAGTCAGATTGTTTTGCACGTCTAAACCAAGTCGCAAAAGCAGTCAACAGGTGAGGGCTATCCTCAACGTTTCGAGTCGAAAAGCTAAGGCACTGCTGCAACAACTCCTGTGCATCAGACATAGGAAGTGTGGATATGATTCTAAGGAATGTTTCTTCAAGCTCCCGGCAGAGTGCTTTTTGGCTTGACAGCATTGTAGAGACGTTATCCTTGCACGCAACCAGCACTGGAAGCCAATGCTTGACGAGCTTCGTTCTCACCTGACCAAAAACAAAGAGATACACTTCTTCAAAACAAAATACTCATTTAGACCAGTCTAAGAAGGCTAGCAGGAAGATTTCCATATGAATAAGTTTCAGGATAACAGGCAATAAACACCAAGTCCCCTATAACGTCTCCTCCATGGTTTCACGAGTCTTTCATTCTTTTAAAGACGATCAGTATATGAAAGAACATAGCAAGCATTCTCCTCGTTCAGCATCTACAACAACAACAATCATACCCAGTATCTTTCAACGACAGCAAAAGCTATCGCTAGGGTCTGGAAAGGGTAAGAGGTAGTCAAACAATACCCCCATCCCAAACAATAGAGAGTTTGATTCCAGTGAGACCCTCTACTCTATATGTACCTGCACAGATAATACAATAATAGGAATATATACTAATGAATGGCTTTTATTAAATATTAATCAAAAGCTTCCGATATTAAAATAGTCCACAGTAGATATGTACAATAGCTAAAAGACAAAGATCAAAACAAAAGAGTGCAAGTCAACCTAAAGTGTAGACTACCTAATCCTCTAAGTATGCTTTAAGGTGCCCTATGTCCTGTCTACCCCTCCTTAACCTTAATCATCTGCCTCCATAAAATCCTATCCTGGACCATGTCCTCAGAGAGGTGCAACTCTAGTAAATCATGTCTAATCTGCTCATCCTACGTCAGTTTGGCCTGCCTTTACTCCTCTTCCCATCTACACTGAGGCTTTCAATTGCTTTGACAGACGCCATTGTCTGTCTCCTCTTGACATGCCCAAGTCATTTCAGTCTTCCCTCTCTTATCATATCTGCTATATTAGACACATCTAATCTTTCTCTGTATACCTTATTTCTTATCTTGTCTAGCCTTGTATGCCCACACATCCACCTCAGCATCCTCATCTCTGCCACTTCCATCTTTTGCGACTGTGTCCTCTTGATGGACCAGCAGTCTGTTCCATAGAACATTGTCAGCCGCATTGCCATCCTATAAAATTTTTCTTTTAATTTAGTTGAAAAATTCTTGTCACACCGCACCCCTGAGGCAGCCCTCCACCTACACCAACCTGTCTAACCCCATAAAATTTTCCCTTTAACTTACTAAAACAAGACTAATCCTGTCTAATCACAATTTCATTAGAATGCTTACATTCTACCGTCAAGCATTCGGATAATAATGCCCTCACTTACCTTTAAGTTCACCATGTTTAATGAAATTTCCGGACCATCTGAACCACTACAAGAAAATGGCTTACTGATGAGGAAACATATAGTATTCCCTCCGCCGTTTGCTAGGGAACAAAACCCTAACCCCTGCACCATAAAATCTACCAGACAAAATGGAAATTCAGTTACAAATTGAGGGGCGGCACTAGGGGTCTCGGACTCAACTGACTGCAGCTATTTGAATAAATACAGTTGTATAAGAGAATCGATTTATCTTGTAACAAGCAAACTAACATCAAACTGATGCTGATAAAAGAAGTGAACTCAACTTGCTCACTTGTTTGAACTCAGAAACCAAGCCGACATGAACAGTACCAAATAAACTAAAAAACTAATTGAGCCTCACCAATCACATACCGATATAAATTCCAGGCCCAACACAATGCGCACTTCAAGGGAAACAGGAAAAAACAGATAGATTTTACAAAAAGACATAACAGCAAACAAGAAGTTTTTGGACAAAGTGGTTAAACACGATTACTTAATCTGTATCCATCAACAAAACAGGATATATTCACTTTAAGAGAAGGACAAAAATGAAGAGCAGCTCCTGCATATACAGAAAGTTTTCCCAGGACAAGAAAAGTCTACAGTAACTAGACATATATAAGGAATCATTTCCAAGCATATTAATCTACTCACGACACTACATGTCAGCTCCTGTGCAGTATTGGTGATGGATTGGAAAGCCACAAATCAGAAGCATAACAGACATCTTGGAAGGCAATAAAAAGATGCCTCCATATAGGTGCATAGAACAATCAAATCAACACTTAAAAGGACACAATTCATGAAACTACCATGCCATGTCCTTGTGAAAACGATAGGTTGAAGTCCACCAACACCTGTTTAAACTAAGTTAAAGAAGCTATCCTCACGAACTTCTACTTGTGCGATCTGTAGCCCATATTGACACATTTGATACCAAATAAACTAAGACAAATCAAAACAACTTTATTAACAATAAAAGTGCCAAAAGCACAAGGTATATTCAATACATAGTCAGAAATATCAAGCAAACACTGAGAACAACGTGAGCAGATGTACAACTTTAAACTGAAGCAGGAGGCCAGCTAATAAACGCACTGGAATGAACAGGAAAAAAAAAAAAGGAGAGAAATACCTGTCTAGCAGCCAGAAAGTTCCCTGAAGCTACAGCACTTGCAAGCTTGAAAGTACATCGAAGCATAACAGAAGGCAACGCAGGAACAATGTTTCTCGATGCATCGTCACGAAAAGCCCTCAACAAATCGGCAGTAAACGAAGCTTGCTCACTCCATTCCTTGACAGCAGAGTCAGCAACCCTTAATTCAATCATCCTCTCAATCAACCAGAGCAAATGTCTCCCATTAGTCATGGCTGTATGCAAGTTCAACCTCTGAATAGCCTCGGTCTCATTATGATCTCCCCTAAGATCAGGACTTGAATACGCCTCCAAGGACTCCTTTACAACTTTCAAGCTCGTCTCAAAGGCTCGATCCAGTACTCTCCTGGCCGAATCCTCGGGGGAAAATTCTCTCAACAGCGTTGCCACGAAAGCCTTGGCATTCGCCATATTAGGATGACTATGAATAGCCGAAAGAACCAATTTATGAAGCATTTCCTCAGAAGAGTAATTCCTCGCTGGTGAAAGCCGGGCTATAAGCTCTTCAGACTCTTCGCTTCTAAGCAACGGAACCAACCTCATTACCTTCTTCTCTTCCTCTTCAGTCCAAGGCACCGCCTCAAGGAATCGGATGCAAGCCCTAACGCAATCCTCGAAGAGAAATTCAAGAGCCACCGGCAAGATAGACAGAGCAGTTGAAGGGCTATCGATTGCACTAGCGACATCGTCGGAGTAGAGAAGCTGCAGGACTTTCAAGTGATTATCAATTGTCTCGTAGGCAGGTGAAATTTCGAAATTGAACCTATAGATTTTGGGGGAACCAGTGAAATCATTGAAATTCGAGTCCTTCTGCCAACGATCCGATAATAACGCAGAGAAGTATTTCGATCGTTGGAGAACGGAGGAATGAAGATAGATCGTGATATGTGCGGGTTCGGAAATGGCTTCATCACCTACAATGGAAGGAGAGAGTTTTTCCACGTAAAGGCGTAGTATGACGTCAGCTGTGGAAGAATCGTTGAAACCTCTAACGCCGGGAAACGCCAGCGTAGCAGCGGAGGACGCGGAGGATGCCGTAAGGAGAGACTGAGACGTGGAACGACGGATACTGGAGGGTTTATGAGATAATTCTTGCGGAGATTGGCCTTCGATGATAGCAATAGTAGACGGACATCGGCTGCCGCTTCCCACACGCTGTTTCTTCTTCGAAACACCGCCCGCCGGCGTCATTCCGGTGCCGAAACGATTGAAATCGGAGGGTATCAATGAACTGGTAGTTCTGCTGACGTCTTGCCGCTTTTTAACTTTCTAGTGGATAAGGATCCTCCGGCAGTACAAGTTTAGTAATATGACAATGCTTAGACATAAATAATAGAACTGGCATTCTTAGTTTTATATTTTCTGTTTATATTTATATTCCATAACCCCCTAATCACAAAAATATTATACTATTTTTATTTTGGTTTATCTCATAAATATTACCTTTTTTTTAAAATATAAATATATCACTAATCAAAATTTTGATACTACCCTTCCAACTCGCATTTATATGTGTACGACAATAATACCAACTAGATGTAAACGTAAAATATAAATAGTGATAAAAATAGTTTGATTTCCTTAAATCATATTTAAGTCAACCTATAATCATATGTTACATAAGATTTATCTATATGTAAGTAAAATGTGATTAGCCAAACGAGACTCACATATATCTTATAAATTTGATTAGATAAGAAGCAACTTGTAATAGCTGCTAAACCACAGCTAAAATTTGCCTGATTATGCATCATCTCATCATTTCTAAAAAGCGTCGAGCGCATGGTTGCAGAAGACATGATTTAAGGACCTGTTGAGATTGGTTCCGATTGGACATGCGCATTTAATATATATTTTTGTCCAGTTCTGATTATTTTCAACCCAAATTGAAGATAGGTTTCGAGCTGATGAGATCCTACAAGGCCAAAAAATGAGGTCGCAAATCCGATGGCACCAAGTGTCCCGTCTTGCTTATTTAAATTTTTTTATAGATAACCATCTATAAAGCAAGATGGGACACGTGGCGTCACCGGATTCGCGACCTCATTTTTGGCTTCATATTTGGTTTTGCAGGATCTCATCCGTGTTTCGAGGACTTGTTCAGATTGGTTTCCATTGGACACGCGCATTTAGTATATATTTTTGTCCAATTCTGATTATTTTCTACCCAAATTGAAATATATGAGCAGATATTGTAACCTATCAGATGGCATATAACTGAAGAAAATAAATTATGTTTTATTTATTTATAACATTCTTCTATTGTTCAACATTTTCATGTGTCAAATCGAATTATGATTTTAAAGTATAAAAAAGAAAAGAAAAAAGTTCGTAAAAAGTGTATATATGTGTGTGTTTGTATGTATATATAAGTATATATGTAGTGTGAATACTATCCATTGACACCTTATACCTCCTCTTTAAGTAGATGACATAGTGTCCATTCATGTTGTTTGCATAATATTTACTCTATATTCTGCAACACATATACACACACCCACGCATGCATATCTACGTAAGCATACATTTCTCTCTCTGTACATATATATATATATATATATATATATATACACACATATACATACATATATATATACATATATATATATATGTGTGTGTGTGTTTATATGCATGTATGTGTGTGTATGTGTATTTACATTGATACTAATATGTATGTATATATGTTACATATATGTGTGTATAAAAATGTATATGCATATGCTTTGATTACCTTTTAAGTATCAAATGTGTTCCAAAAAATATATGTAGTAATGATATTCATTCTAACTTGTATAACAACAGATGAAGTTGGATCTTCACCAAGGATCAGAGATTATCGGAAATAAACGTCGTTAGCTCTTCCTAACTTGTGTATCCAAAATAATTCCTTGATGACCTACACAGGGAAGCAAAGATCAGAGGTCCCGGGGTTATGACCCCGGTTTAAATCCTCCGACTCTTAAATCAGTTTGAGTCATTCTCATTGAGATATTTTTATGTTTGAAGAGTTGGAGGTGATCTCACAGTTTTCCTATGGAGATTTGCTCTATATTAGCTCTATAAGAAGAAGGTTCAGAATCCCTGCACTCTACCCCCCCATTCTTGTCTTTATCCATTGTGTTGTTCCATATGTCTGACCGTCGATGTGACTGGAACGTGTGTCAAGGAGACTATTTTGTTGTAGATGTGCAGTATGATTGGATGGGTACTTTTGTAAGTTGTTAAATCTGGGATACGTGTAGAGTCGGCGATAACCAATCTTTATACTGTAGCTCTGCCAAGTGTCCCCATGAGACCCAGACATTTCCCTTAAACTCCTGCTCTGATCTGGATAAATTGCTTAAGGACATGTTTTTACTCATGCTGAGGCCGAGGTGAAGCTCGGGGCTGAAGCAGAGCTGAAGTACAGTTGGTGGTGAAAATTGCTTGCTTGATACTGATGTATCTGCTTACTGAGACCGAAGTAAATATCTTGGTCAAATAAGGTCTTGTTTGAATCAGATGTAAAATCACTAGCTTGGGCAGATGTGCAGCCCTTTGGTTCACCGAAAGAATTTGCCGAGCTGAGATATAGCTGAGCTGAAGTGTTCCAACGTTGACTGTTTGTTGACCATCAGGTAGTTTTGTCTTATCCCAAAGTTGAGTTTAGGCTCATCAACAACCGAATATGTTTACATGCCAAATACATTCCGATTCTGATACGGATTTCGGGATTCAAACCAAAACGCCATGTGAGTCATTTAATGTACTATTATGCCTCCATTGAGTCCATCCATGCTTCGAACTTCTCATTGTCCTCCTCCAAACGTGATAATGGCGGTGCTTCTAGCGGATCCACATTTATTATATTTTCAGGTACCCGTTAAGATGGCAAGATGGGGAATGGGATAGGCCATGCCTCACCACCCTCGGCAGGAAACGTTTACCCCTTCCAACTAGGGATGTCAAACGGATAAAACAAATACGGTGACACAGTATCCGTATTCGAATTCGTTTTTGTCTAATTATATCCGAATTCGTATCCGAATCCGGACGGATATTTAGGAAGTCATCCGAATTCGAATTTGTTCGGATTCGAATTCAGTGCCGGATATCCGAATCCGTATTATATCTATTTCAAATTTGTTCGAATATCCGAATCCGGATATCCGAATTCGAAATCAGCAAATTTACAACAGTGGTATAGCGGTCATATACATATTTTCATATATATTTTTTTAAAATTTTAAAAATAAATATTTTTACATATTTTTTATATATTATTATATATTTTTATTTAATTTTAAAAATATCTATTCGGATACGGATATTCGGATATGGTAATGACTATACCATATTCGTATTTGTTTTTCTAATACTATTCGGATACGAATTCGAATACGGTGAAACGAATGTACAGCTCTTACCATATTCGATTCGGACAGCCGAATTCGAATTCGGATGTCGGATATCTGGTAAGTTTTGACAGGCCTACTTCCAGCTTTTCAAAAAAAAAAATATTGTACTTCAACCACTAAAGGTCTCTGCCACCTCCGAGGGAAGTATAAGGATGTAAATCAGGTTCCCAAGGCCTACTAATAGAAGGTTGCCATAGTACATGGACAACACAAGGAGTTCATTGGCACCGAAGGAACAACCGACGGGCTGACATTGCAGCGGATCGGGTCATTCCACGGGTCAATAATAATCACACACTATGTAACTAGCATAAAGAGGGTTGAAACATTCCACACTAAGCAGCTGAAACGGTTCAGGTTCAATAGGTGCAATTGGTACATTCACTCTATTTAAGCAGATATCTTCCATCATTGCATGTTTACAAAACACAGAGTCAAGGAAATCGCAGCAGATAATTTCAAAAGCCTATTACAACAACATAATCATTAAAAAAAACATATAGCTTATAATAAAACCACTGTAGTAACTATCATATATTACAACAAGAGTTATTGTTGGTCGCAACCTGGGCACGAGTTATTACATCTTTAGCAAATATTTCACATTATTATATGGTTACAATGCAAAGAAGGATGCGGAAGTAGATACAGACGCAAAGAACAGCAAACAAGCCACTATTCCACTTTGTATTCCTCAAGTAATGATTCCAGGTAGGTTTCGAAAAGAAACCGGGGTTCTAATATTGTGGAAGACAAAAAAATGTTTGAAACCTCTCCAGGCTAGTTGCATAGTGTGGGGGCAATATTGGCCCGATAATGACTTGATAGGCTGCAATGACAGCCCGTCAGTTGTCTATTAGGTGCAAATAGGCTCCTTGTGTTGTCCTTGTGCTATGTTAAATTTCTACTAGTAGGTCTTAGAAACCTGATCTACATCTCTACACTTCCATTTAAGAACAGGGGTGGCAGAGTTACTTTTGGCTTCGGGATACACGGTTGGGATCTGAGGAGGTAAAAGGTGAGGCAAAATATGAGGCCTCTAATCAAGCGCTGCCACGTGTGCAAAAGTGAGAGAAGTTTAAAATTTTTTTGTTTTTAAAAAATAGTTACTTGTACACATGGCAACGCGTGATTGGAGGCCTCATATTTTGCCTCACTTTTTACCTCCTCAGATCCCAACCGCGGGATACAACCCCCAAGTAATGATGCCAGATTTTTTCTCATAATCCACGGCCTTCACATACCTGTTTTCTTGGTCAATCACACTATTCAAATTTTTATTTAAGAGAAACAGAAACAACAAACAGAAGGGTGATCACTTTTATGTCCGTAGGGTTCTCGGAACTCGGAAGCAGATAACAACAAAATTACTCTATTACCCTGTCTTAGAGACTTGCGCCTATAACAAGATATGTGAGTCGGATATACTGCAACTATACTCATGTCTTAGAATCATACAAATGTTGTTTTCCAATAACTCATAATGAAAATTGCGTTAAGCTGTGTCGATCAGCTGCTACTTTACAATATAAGAAGCGCAACCAATTTAGTGAGTCATTTTGTTTTATTCCATCATATTCCAAAGTCAAGGAAGAATGTGTTTTGAACTCTATTGAAATGGAAATGAATAAAGCAAATAATGTTATAAAGCAATTAAAGTTTGATTATATATCACCTTTTGAGAATGGAACATTATAAATCCATCAAATACAACGATATTAAATTAGAAGTACAAAAGCTATGGTACGAAAAAAAATTATATATTAATTTTCTGATTTCCCCCTCAATTGTTCTTGATTGGACTACAAAATGAAGAAACAAGGAATCTTAGTAATCGCCCCCAGAGGCATAGTCCAGTGGTAAGTGGCAAAGGTGATTGGGGCTAGAATCCCGACGTCCTGAGTTCGAGTTCGTGTGGAGACAATCCTTGTTGAAATATTACAAGGGTTGTCTCTGGGCTGGCTGAGTCTCGTGTGTCCTCTCCCTTTGCAGGGCTGCCGGTGGAGCACATCCCTCGATTTACATCCCACCTGGTTAAGAGGCCTCTGGTACAGGTGGGGAGAACCCACTCCCTCATCAAACGAATCTTAGTAATCGATTCCACCTGCCATCTGTACTTTTCAATTGTTATTAATCTAGCAAAGATTTTCACGTGGAACTTTTTTTTTTTCGTTGGAGGGAAAACTGCATCTTGAAGTTAGAATGTTTTCATTTATTCTTAAGGCAATCTTTAAATTATGATTCAAAAAGAATTTCTTTCTTAAATTAGGTTATTATCTTTTGTCATTAGCCCATATTTAATTTTGATGTGTTGACAACACGGCTTTCACGTCATATACGTTGCCGTGGCCAAAAAAATTATTGCAAGTTTGTACTCCCCCTGTTATATATTTAACAAACAACCATTATATCACAACAACAGCAAAAGCCATCGCTAGAATTTGTGAAGGATGAGAGTCATTCAAACAATACTCCATCTCAAAGGATAAAGAGATTGCTTCCAGATATACTCACGACTCTATAAGTACCTACATAAATGACACAATAATCTGAATATGACATGTTAGTATACTAGTGAAGGAATTTAATAGATAGACACAAATAGAAAACTCCCGATATTAAATTAGTCATAACCGTGTGTGTATACATATCAAGGTTTTAGTTAAAGGAAACACGTTACATGTGGGCTGCCGACATTTACTAATGGGACCCAAATAGTTAAACATTCAATGACTTACATTAATTGATAAATACAATGTTTGGGATTATGTATCTTTTGGTAGTATCTTTACTACAATAATTTAGTTTCCTGTTTGTTCATAAACTTAGGAATAAAATTGCATGGTGGATATAAGTCAAATCAAGTTCACGAACATAAAAAAAATCGTTAAAAATAAAAAATGCTTGACAATTGTTGTAATATTGATGCATGTGACTTTTTCGAGTTTAAACTATTGTTTAGAAGAGCAAGATGTATTAATCAAGTCATCGGAAAAATAGTAAAAGTTTCTACAAATATCACTAGATGATGCTATGATTACTTATAATTTAAATTCTACAAGTTGAATATAAGTGTGATGCCTTATTTGAAAGAATTACATAATCTGAGTTATAATGAGTAATAAGCTCGCAAAATATAAAATATTTTCAAGTGTGTTAAAGTAACATAATTAAAAGTTGTTACAAATATGTAGAGAACTGTAATGACAAGCATAAAGACGTCAAAATGATTAACATGAAAATCACTTTTGGTAGATTTACTTAAGGATAAGTTTTAGACCCTAAACTTTCTGCATAGGTTATGGATTGACATATCAGACTTATCAACAAGAGAGTTTGCAATGTCTATTTGTGAGACAAGGAGGTAATTAAACACCAAGCTTGAATATTGACAGAATAGATAATACTGGACGTTGTCGGTATACTAGGCTTCTCCGTTTGTGCATGGTTTGGAGAGGGATCAGATCGCTTCGCGATTTGATATCCGCAGCCTTACATACACTTTGTGCAAGTGACTTTTTCCACAGATCGAACCCGTGACTTTTAGGTCACAAAGCAGCAACCGTACCAGTTGCTTCAAACCTCGTACGCGGATAATACAATACATGATTCATATTATATAAATTCAACAACAAAGTATTTGAAATTCAAGTCTAACAACATAAGAATAATGAGCGTGTCATGTTGAGTGGTTCTTATAGACAATATTATTAGGTACTTATGATAAATATTAAAAATAAAAACAAAGGTGTCCACAGGATACTCTTATTGAAGTTTTACAAAAATAATTGAAGTAGAGATATGCACATTGTCGCTTACGTTTACGACAACAACATTACCCATTGTCTTAAAGGCTCCTGACGGATATAGGAAAATCGAATGTGGGCAACATACCCATGTGTTAGAAATATACAGAGGTTGTTTTTCGACGACCAATAATAAAAATTGCGTCAAGCTGTGTCGATCAACACAACGACAGAAAAAAGAAAAAAAATCCTCAATGCTTAAAGTAAATCTTATGAAATGGCCATAACATTATAATTTCTTTCTGTTACTCTGAATATATTTTGTAATAAGTTATTAACGTGAAAAAGCTACAAGTATCCTTAGAAAATGAAAGAGTCACAAACAACATGGTTGGCGTGGTGGTTCAGCACGTTCTTTAAGCATGTGGTTGGGGGTTTGATTCCCGCTCATATGAATATAGCAAACCATTTGGTCAATCCCCTACCACTTCGTGTGCTGACGCAGGGACGGAGGATTAGTCTTCTGGCTTTCGGCTGAGAGAATATCTCGGAGCAACCCATTAAAAAACTAAAAATGAAAGAGTCACAACTAATTTCTCTTTCACCCCCGTCTCTTATTTGTTGCTTACACGAAAGAAAAACCGTACCTACAAAACGGTTTAACGAAAGCAAACCGTCGACAAGAAAATAGCGATGGCTTTGGTTATGACTTAACCATCAAAATTAGCATCCCCCGTAAGCCTTTGAAACATAAACAAAATGACTAAATTGGTTGTGATTTTTATATTGTGAAGTGACAGTTGATCAACACAATTTGACGCAATTTTCATTATGGGTGATCGGAAAATAACATTTGTATGTTTCTGACACATAGATATGATTATGTACATCCGACTCCTCTATATCCCGCCGTAAACGAAGCCTGTAAAGCACTAGGGTAATGTTGTTGTTGTATAGAGCACACATATATATACAGCAAAAAATATATACCCAAATGGTTTATGATGAGCCAAAAAATACTCCTCGTTAGTCAATAACGGTCAACGCAGAAGTAGGGGTGAAAAATGGCTAAGTATGGCAGGTCGGCCTGGAGGTTGACTGGGTCACATGCGAACAGACAGTCCATCTCGGCCACAGGGCCCCTTCGCCATCTCGGTCACACGGTCTTAGCGTCCTCTGGGGCTAAGGAATCCACATCGGACCAAAGGCCACACTTAGGCCTAAGGGTCCCGTCTCGGCCACAAAGTCCTCATCTCGGCCTATAGCTCCATCTCGACCAAAGAGCTGGACTAGGTTTTGGATCCGACCCATCTGCCGGACTCGAGCCACTTTTTATAGCGTCAGCTACGAGCATCACGAAAGACCCGCCAATGCTCCTTGGAGTTGGTCACTTTCATCTCGGCAGGCTGACCCCACATCACTAGTCATCTCGGTTAATCAAACGGTCATCTCGAACAAGCTGTCATCTCGGGCAAGCACAGTCCTCAGTCAATGTACGCCCAAGCAGAGTCCAGCTCGCCGTAAGTCTGACACCTCAACATGACACGGGGTGTCACGTGGCTCCCACGCAGACCGCAAGGCGTCATAGTTACGCGACTCCAAATGCTAACCATGCAAGGCAAAGATACCACACAACATTCCTTAGCCACGCGACTGTCAACAAAGCACGCCAGGTGTTGCCAACTTATCCATTCTGGGGACACTCATCCTCAACCTCAGCAACTATTTAAGAGGAACTTCATGAACTAGGATAGAGAGGATCTCTTTCGGATCTAACTCTTTGAACGCCCAAGAATAGCCCAGTGTACTCATCTCAGCTCGGCTAACACTTGGGCCGACCCCAAACAGGTTTCATACAACCTTTATTCCAGCTTAAGCTTTATGCTAAAATGCCCACAACTGACTTGAACGTCGGATGGTTTTGCCCTGGGACCTCTAACGTTTCCTTCCCTTTTCAGGTTTCCTTAAAGAGGTCAGACGAAGGAGTAACGGCGAGATTCCAATATCTCGACTTTTACCGTGGTGATAAATCTGACATCATCCGTTTATGTATAAACTTCTACATACACACGCCGTTGTATAGCAAATACTTTTTTCCCTCTTCGTGATTTGAAAAATCAATCAACTAGTCGTCCTTTTAAAGTAGTAATATGGAATTGATAGTTTATATTACAAAAGCAATGCGTAAAGCGTAAGTGCAATGTGACAAAACCAAAAAAAAAAAATGACACGAGAATTAGTGAAAATGGGTTAGGTATGAACAAATCAATATCAAAATTGATTTAATATTAAATTTAATCTCGCATGTGAAAAATATACTAATAGTTTGAAGTTTTCTTGCATAAGAGATCTTAATTAAAACATTTCCGTTCTCAAGCTGCGAATAAAATACATAATTAGATTTGTATTTAAAATGTATTAACAGACCTATTTACATCTCAAACAACTACGTCTAAATAAAGGTGAAAGTTTCAAAGACTTTCTCGTTAATCCAAGAACAAAAGTTGTAGCATGAAGATAAAAAGAAGTAAAAGTTAAGTGAATAGATAATTGAAATAATCTTTAAAAAAAGTGTATTTATATAAAGTCACTCCTTAAGGAACTTTTCTTGTTACGGATTTCAATTTACATTAAGTACCACTATATACTAACATGCCGACATTTAGTATTATCATTAGACTAGCTTATTGTATTAAATTTATTAACTCAAATGATTAACATCAAATACGTCCAAACATGATTTAAATCATAATTATCATAACGTTTTAGACAGTTGTCCTACGGTTTGTATTTCATATTTTGCCTTTGTGATCTTTATGTATATTGAAAGATTTTAAAATGCTCCTCAAACAAGTATGACTAATTGTTACTTAGCCAATCAAATATTTAACATGTATATAAGTCCTTTATACGATAAAACGGCACTCTCTTGTTTGACATATAGATTCTTATATGTTGTCGTTACCTCTAGTTGCTCTTTATTTGTTTATCTTCATATGCAAAAATATTGTGCCGTACCTCTAAAGGCTCCTACCACCTTAACCCTAAAAATTATTGTGGAGAGTGCGATTATCAAATCAAGTAACTCAGTAGACATCTAGATAAAAAGAACCACACTTGGTATCCACAAAAAATTTAGACACAAACCAATATTAGCAAAAGCCGAAGCTAATAGCAAGACCCGCAAGTAACATATTACGATTGTCAAGATTCGAACACGCATTATTTATAATCTATTACATTAACACCAACTTAATTAAACTGGGGTAACTTGTCTATCTAACTAGTCGGTCAGTGGTATCCCTGTAATAAAATGAAAAACAGACACCTGTTATAAATATCCAACCCCACGTCCTTTTTTTCTCCTCTTCCTGTTGGCCTTTGTCCGCTTTTAAAAGTATCCGTTAAGAGCGCAAGATATCTCCTGATAGCAAAGACACCCAAATCCAGAATCGCTGCGGTAAACTTTCCTGTTTTCTCACACACTTCTATTAAATGCGGATCGTATGCTCACGTTATTGAACTCTGGGCGCGGCATTCCACCGCTTTCATATCCTCATCGGCGATTATGGTAGACTCCGGCGCCAGCAATCACAGCATTTTCATGTCCAGAACTCCGATTATCGGACTTAGACTTTACATCGTGATTTTACTTACTGCTGTGATTACGATTGTGGTTTTTATACTCGTTTTTCTGTTCCTCCGTGCTAGTCGGAGGTCGAAGCGGCTTCGTGGAAGGCAGAGTTCGGGATTATTGCCGTTGGTTTTTAAAGAGATCAGTGAGGTGAAGGATTCGGATCAAGCTGGAATTTCTATTGTTAATCATGATTTTAAGTTTGAGAAGGAAAATCAGCCAATTCTGGGGGACCAGGTAAGGAATCATATTGAAGTGGAGTCGGAGGTGAAGAAAGCGAGTTCGGAGAGTAATGATTCGAGTATCAGCCGAAGCGAGTCTTCATCGATGGTGTCGGCCTCCACTTCGGTTACGGAGGGGTTGAATATCGGTTGGGGAAGGTGGTACAGTTTGCAGGAGCTTGAAGTTGCTACGAATAGTTTTTCCGTTGATAATGTGATCGGTGAAGGAGGCTACGGTGTGGTGTACAAAGGCGTTTGTGCTGATGGTTCTGTTATAGCTGTGAAGAATCTTCTGAACAACAAGTGAGTATCCTCTGCGACGTTGCGTACAATTTGATCCGAATTTCTTTTGAACGCGTTTATTTAAATTGTTACCAACTCTGTGTTTGTGCTTAAACCTGCAATAACTTCTGTTTTTTTAGTCAACCTTCAATTGACGGGGGAGGGGAGCAATTATTGAAGATTCACAGATCTGATTCGTATTTTGTTAAGTATTCTGCTCTGATGTTGACTGAAATTTTTCTTGTGACCAATTGCATTAAAGAAGAATAAAGTACTAGGTTGCTTACTTCTTTACTCCTTTGCGTTCTTTTCTGTCTTTACTTTCGCACCCGTTTTAGAGGGGGGAAAAACCCAACTATTTTCACCTTTTCTTGTTCTTTTCTTTTTGTGAATACTTCTCCCAATTTATATGTATCCTTTACCATTTTGTCGGTCTGCTATTTTCCGGAGCACTTAATGCGTTAACTTGTTTTTGTCCCTCTAATCTAATTACATTTCTATAAGAGATTATGATATTGACATTTGATAGAAACCGCGGGGATGGAGTTTCTTGTTAATTTGACAGGACTGACTTGCCAAGCTGATGTACTTTATCTGTAAAATTAGTTGGTATTGGTATATGATCACGGCTACTACTTTTTTCATCCAATGAAAGGAAAAGAGGTTGAACCCTTTGCAGACAAACATGGTCCTCGCACAAAACTCACGCACACGGAAAATAGCATGCATGTGTTTTTCTCCTCCCCTTGATGCAGAATGTGATAGGAAAAGAAGCATTATGGATGTAGTAGGTGGGGTTTCCATATAAACTCGTTATGCAATTATGGAACTATGATATGCAATGTCCTTTGTCCTATATCAAACAAAGATAAAGTATGCTGGAATGTGTGGGATACAGACATAAATATTTAAAAGTAACTTGAGTTAAAAAAAATTGAGAATCTATAACGAAGTTAAAAAAAAAGTTGACATTCATTGCTACTTAACCTATCATAGCGTGTTGTTATATCCAAACTCCAGACATTACATTGTGACACATGAGCTGAGTACAATAGAAGGCTAAGTGTCAGGTCATAAAAATTACTTTTAAAATAAATAGCATGATTGAGGGCCAACTCAAAAATCCTTCTACATGATTGTTGGTTGGACCTAACAAGGACGTAACATAATAGAAAGTTGAAATGTAGTACCTTTTGTCTTATGTTATGAAGAAGATGAAACAAGCTGAGTATATAAGGATGGGTCAAAATAATTAAACCCCAGTTGGTATTTCAAGAGAGAAATGAGGATAAGACTCAAACTTTTGCCAACAAGTGTTGTTAGGCCTATGGCATCGGCGCCAGACCTATTTTTGAGGCTTTGCATGCCAAGTTCACAAAACTTAGAACACATGTGCATGGTACATGCTTGACGTTATAAACCTCATTGGCTTTATCCGACTTGCTATTTTTCTCCCGACATGGTGTCTATAGTGAGTGTCTACCTGGACTCTAATTATTGGGTCTAATGAGTTTAACTGTCAGGTGTACGTTAGTTGTGCTTTCAATATATGCATATTTCTTGTAGCTTGGAGTATTTATGGACTGTTCTTTTATGCTTTGTCAGGGGACAGGCAGAAAAGGAATTCAAAGTGGAAGTTGAGGCTATTGGCAAAGTCAGACACAAGAATCTTGTTGGTCTGCTTGGCTATTGTGTTGATCATTCTCGAAGGTAATCTCTTAAGCTTCCCAGTTTTGGCTAGTATACTAATTTTGAGTTCATTTGCTGCTTAAGAGGAAAGCACTGATCATTTTACAACGTAACATTTTTCAGGTTTCTCGTGTATGAATTTGTTGATAATGGTAATCTGGAGCAGTGGTTGCGTGGTGATATAGGGCCTGTTAGCCCGCTAACCTGGGAGATTAGGATGAAGATTGCAATTTGTACTGCAAGAGGGTGAATCTAACTTTTTAGTTTCGCTTCTGCAAATCTTGTTCATTGGCAAAACTTACCTTCCCCTCTACTTTACTGACTCTGTTTTTCTTTTCAACTGTTACCCGTTACATTGATTTACCTGGTCCGGCTATAGTACCAAGACTCTTCTTTGTGAATCTATAGCAAAGTTTTCAAGTTCGATTGCTTTCATAACTCGCATGTTTTTTTATTGTGCAACTATTCTGTCGCGATGTATCAACAAACTTCTACTTCTTGAACTTGTGGACACTGAGTGGCGGACCTTAAAGATGTCTAATTGTCTGAAGAAGGCTTAAACTGGTTGAACTAATGAATCAATAAACAGATTGATCTGAAGATGTGCAATTGCAAGCAATTTATCCTGTCAATGCTGTTGCCAGCTCGATTAGCTGTTAAATATACACATTAAAATTGCATTGCAGTCTTCACTTTATAGCTGTCATCTTGCATCTAAATTCTTGCAATCTTCTGCAGTTGTCTATACATCCTCAGTTTTGTTATTGAAGGTGAACCTCGTCCTGTTTTTCACTCTGAAAAAAGAGTACTCTAGTTACTTCTGAAATTAATATTGCAGCACCGGTGAAATTGACTCTTGCACAAAATGACTGATTTACTCGTTGGTCGGTTGTCTTCTTTTCCCTGCATCCCTCCTCCCCTGCCTTAAAGAACACGTACGTCAGTCTGCTAAGCTCTTAATTATTTTTAAGCTCAGTGGATCATTTTATTACAGGCTTGCCTATTTGCATGAAGGGTTGGAACCAAAAGTTGTGCATCGTGATGTGAAGTCTAGCAACATCCTTCTGGACAGAAAATGGAATGCTAAAGTGTCAGACTTCGGACTTGCTAAGTTACTGGGACCTGAGAAAAGCTATGTGACTACTCGAGTGATGGGAACTTTTGGGTTTGTGTTTTCTACTTCTTTTATGGAACCCCTTTTGTGGTAAATGAAAATGTTTTGGCACTATATATATTTAATGCTGTGGTATTGTTAGTGCAGATATGTTTCTCCTGATTATGCCAGCACAGGTATGCTTAATGAGGGAAGCGATGTTTACAGCTTTGGGATTCTGCTCATGGAAATAATTACGGGAAGAAGCCCAGTTGATTATTCCAGGCCTCCTGGAGAGGTAAAAACATGCTTTCCCTTGTCATCTCAAAGTAAATGGTTTGACGCCAGCTATCAAATTTCAGATGAACTTGGTGGACTGGTTTAAAGGATTGGTTGCAAACCGTCGTGGAGAAGAGCTCTTAGACCCACGTATCGAAGTTCATCCTCCCCCAAGAGCTTTAAAGAGGGTGCTTTTGGTCTGCCTTCGGTGTATAGACATGAATGCCAGCAAGCGGCCAAAGATGGGACAAATTTTACATATGCTTGAGGCGGAAGAGTTCCCCTACCGTGTGGTAAGCTGTTCTTTCAGTTCCATAGCTTAGAAAAGAAACTTTGCATGTTTTTTTTTCTAATGGGGTGAAGGACACGTTCTTTGACTTTGGAATATGACGAAATAAAGTAAAATGACTCACTAAATTGGTTGCGTTTCTTATGTTGTAAAGTAACAGTGATCGACACAACTTGATGCATTTTTTATTATGGGTCATCTGGAAACTACACTTGTGTATTTCCATTACATGAGTGAGGTTACATACACCCGACTCTGATGATGGTATACATGTAGTACTTGACATATTCATACTGCTTCTCAGATTTTCAAATGCTCTCTGTTGAGAAACCTTTTTTGCTGTTAAAACGTCTTGAAACATGGAAAGTTACCTTAAATGTTTCTAAGCTGTGATGTTTCGTGTGTTCCTGCTTTTCATTGGTTCAGTTGTAATAAAAATACAGTAGTTTTATTGCTGTACATGAATAATTACTGGGCATCCTGTAAAATTTGCGATAACTTATGTTACAGGGAATTAATAGTTCCTCTAATATTTTGTTCCTATTTAAAGCAAGAATCCAGGTCTGTACAAGAAACAGCATCTCCTCTTGTGAATGCTGGTGGTAGAAGCAGAATCCAATTACCGCTCAATGAAGCAGTGCGGGGGCGATGAAGAAAACCCTGGAAGGAAATGACTGGTATATTCTGAACAAGCCTTAATATTGTTGTAAATTTCTATGTTTAGTGGAGATGCATTGTTATAGACTTATAGTCTTAATAGTTGCTTATTCAGCAGAAATCAGAAGCTATTATCTTCAAACTTCCTTTCCCAGAAACCACACATCTCCACCCCACACCACCCCGCCCCACTCTAAATCCCCCCGGGGTCGAATCAGCGGAAAGGAAGAAAGAAATTATTATACAATTGTAATTGGAAACTTGTAAATGACGGCCCTTCGTTGTATTATCCTGGTTTTCTGATGGGATGATGTTCATGTACCTTCAACATTGTATTAAAAGTATTCAAAGTATTCTGCACTTTGGTCATTCAAGGTTTCCGCTCCGACAATCTCTATGTATAATACAGGGGATGAGATCTAAACCCGTCACCCCTTTTCCCACCGTCCGATACGTGGCAGCAGGAGACGTGGTGAGGCTAGATGAGAAGGTGAGGAGGAAGAGGTGTATGAGAGGGCTGTTGCCACGTGGCGGACGATGGAGAAATGGATGATGGATTTGGAGGTGAGGATATCCTATTCCATAACACAGCTGGTTGTCAATTATACTTGAATAAAGATTTTTACAAGCGTCAATAACTATATTGCATCCATCATTGTACGATTCCGCTCCGACAATATCTGTGGGTAATACAGCTGGTTGTCTGTTGTACTTGAGTAAAGATTTTTTACAAACGTCAATAACTACAGCTAAGTAGAGTGAATTTTATGTGCTAGTACCTGGTGCTGGGCCTGAGGATGATTGGGTACGTTTCGTGTTACTTGATAATAATAAAAAAAAAACTAGAATTCCTTAATCACAGTATGGAGTCCGAATGACCTGATATTGCATATGATTATAGCTCATTCTACTGGTGAATTGAATTCTCTCAGCTTGTATAATCAAAATTTATGCAGTGGTTTGTAATGTAATTGGCTCCTCTATCGCATGAATGTTGAAGTTTAAAGAAAATAGTATCAAGTAATTATCCATGTTTTGATATGGTATACTTCATTTCCTTGTCAGCATTATATAGTTAACATTCTTTGTTTTAAACAGGAAATGAGTCTCTTAATGGATAGCGTTATGTTGGCTAATTAATAGGTTATATACCATCTTCCTTTTAGGTAGATTTTGTACTTTCTTCTTTTTATTTTTTGTTTTTGTTTTTGTCTTGCATTATATGTGCATATACACGTTTATAACTATTTTAATATCGGAAGCTCCTTATTTGTATTTATTGAATTCCCTCACTAACACACTAGTACATCGTGTTCCTATTATTCTGTCATTTATATAGATACCTATAGAGCCGGGGTCTCACTGGAAACAAACTCTCTATCTCTTGTGATAGAAGTATTGTTTGTCTGCGGCTCATCCTTCCCAGATTCTAACAACATCTTTTGCTGCCGTTGGGATATAATATGTATGATTGATTGATTGAATAGAATTTTGTTTCCAAGAAAATGGATTTATGTAGCAACCTTCTATGTATACACGTTTAATAAAGCGTAATTCTTCATGAGATTATAACATAAATAACGTTAACCAATAAATAAAAAAATGATGTAAAATTACAGAAAATTTTGCTTTTTCTCACAATTCTTCATACCGATAGACTTGGACAGCCTGTTGTATAGTCAGTCTCGTAACGTAACTAGAACGATCTCAAACCTTTTGCACGCCACGCACTAAAGCTTAACATCGAATCTTATTTTTGACAATTATCTTTCACTAATTGTTACTAAAAAAATTACGGAATTGATACTTGATTTTTGATAAATTCTCCGAGATCTATGCTTACAGCATGCGTGATGAGATTGGTCATATATGAATGTACAGTCCGGCAGTGTAATAAATAAATGTATGTATATAGAGAGAGACATCATGTGATCTGGTAAATGAGAACACTTCTTACGGTAAAAGCACTTCATAATAAGTATACACTAGGAGGTCACTGTGCAGACTGGAGAGAGAGACATATATATATATATATATATATATATATATATATATATATATATATATATATATATATACACACACTAGGAGGTCACTGTGCAGACCGGAGAGAGAGAGACATATATATATATATATATATATATATATATGTATATATATATATATAAGTATACACTAGGAGGTCACTGTGAGACTGGAGAGAGAGAGACATATATATATATATATGTATATGTATATATATATATAATCTTCAGACCTTAGCGATATCTTTTAATGTTGTTGGGATATACTAGTATGTGTTGTTGGTATTGAATATATATAATATGTACGTATATATTAATCATGTGTTTCTATATTGTATTTTTATAATAGGAGGGGAGTTTTGGGTGTAGACCTCACATGGTGTATATAACATATTTGCCTGTTATATAATATTCTTTCAATTTGCAATGGAGTTAAGAACAGATACTTTTTTGATTTTAGAATATAATAAAATAAAGTTAAATGATTCTCTAAATTAGTTGCGCTGCTTATATTGTTGAATTAGTAGTTGATTGACACAGCGTGACACAATTTTCAGTAAGAATCATCGGAAAACAACCTCTGTGTGGTTTTAACACATGATTATTGTTGCGTACATCTGACTTTCCATACTCCGTCATAGACGGGAGCCTCTAAAACAATGAGGTAATGTTGCGTACATCCAACCTCTCATACCTGCCATAGATGCGGACTTCTAAAACAATGGGTTAATGTTGTTGTGTGTTTTATACTATATTCTTATATCAAGAGAGGAGTTTTGAAGGAAAAGAGTTCCAACAGAGAGGTTTTACCGCGAGGATAAGGAGACCTCCTTGATCCACATACTGGTACGGGAGGACATAACACAATCGAAATGCTTCATTCCTCCGCTCTCCGGCCGCTCTGGTCAATACCTTCTACAAAATACTCAACTTCTCAATCTGCCTCCTCTCCTCAAAATTCTCCTTCTTTTCTCAAGTTTCGTACAAGCTACCGTGATAATCTACGCTACCTCAACTCTGTAGGAATCATCAGTGAACACACCAAACTCAAGGGAACTCAATCGCCGGAAAACCTTCTGCGGATTCTCTCAACGGTGAGCTTTCTGAAATCTAAAGGTTTTGTTGAATTGGACATGCCAAGACTTGCTTTCTTAGCCCCTGGAATATTCTCTCCCCAATTTGTTCCTGATGATCTGCAACCTGTCTTTGATTTCTTGATTCGAGATTTATCTGCATCACCTGAAGAATCCCGTGGTTTGATACTCCTATGCCCTGGAATTCTTGAATCTAACGTTCAATTTTGCTTGAGGCCAACGCTTTTGTATCTTAAAGAATTTGGATTGACGAACTTGAATTTGCCAACAAACTTAAATGCTCATCTCCTCAACACCCGCGTGAGGAAATTAGAGGAAAAACTTGAGTTTTTGCGGAGCATTGGATTCTCGAGTGAAGATTCGGTAAGAGTATGCAGGAGGTTTCCGGCTATATTTGGATATAGCATTCAGCATAATATGTTGCCAAAGTTTAAGTATCTAAAGGAGGAGATGAGAAGAAGCACAGAGGAATTAAAAGAGTTTCCTCAGTATTTTGCCTTCAGCTTGAAGAAACGGATAATGCCTAGGCAGATGCATTTGATTAGACACAACGTGAAGCACCTCCAGTTGAAGAGGATGCTGTTATGGAGTGATAAAAAGTTCTACTCTAAATGGAAGTGATAGTTTCTTTTAGCAGAATATGCGTAAAGATTCGTGAATGCGTCTGTCAACATACATTCTAGATCCTTGTGGACTACATGGTTTTAGCAGAATAGTCGTAAAGAATATTTGTGAATGGCCTATCAACCATATCCAACATGCATTCTAATCCTTGTTCTATATATACTCGTCCCCATGGTTACCGGAAACTGTGAACGGCCTGTCAACATACATTCTAATCCTTGTTCTATATATACTCGTCACCCATGGTTAAGATATCTTTTAAAAGAGATAGACCATGCAAGAGGTATGTGAACATCAGGTTTTGACTCAACTGATAATGGGGGATATGCTTGTTGCAAGCCGGTTGCATGAACATTTGATTATGAATTGTGTGTGGTTTCCCTTGAAATTGATCTGCATCTGAACGATTGAAATGCTATGGGGACTGCTACAAGACGCCAGAGTGTTATCATTTATCAGCAACATGGGAATTTCGTTATCTATGTGCCTATGTTGCTCTCATTTGGGTCAGTGATCTCCAAAGTTTTCCTGTTGAGGCATGGTCTCTTTGCTGTCTGCTCAAGTGGCAAATGGTATGTATATGATATCCTGCTGTTGCAGTAATATGGCAGAATCTTTTAAAATTGATTATTCATTACCTTACATACTTCTGAATAATTATACATAAATATCTGCTAATTTAATTCTTTTTATAGAAATTGTCACAAAGAATGTAGTGAAAAAGACCTACATCCTCTACACCCTTTCCCACAACATGCTCAGAATAAAGTTATCACTTGTTCACGTTGGTTCTTTATTGCTCTACTTTTTTTTTTTCTCTTAAAAGTATGGTGCATACCAGCACAATCTCACATTTGGTGCGTCATTCTTTTTCTTATTCTTTTGGAAAAGATATGTCTGGACAAAATGGAAGAAGAAAAATAAGGTGAAAAACAGGAAAATATACCGAAGGAGAACAAGCTTAAATCAATGTTCCTATACATGAAGTTAAATCGTGTTGAGAATATTGTTTCACATCGGACACTTTAAGATAAAATACATGAGTTATATAAGGATGATGTACTACCACCCATTGTCTTAAGGTTTTGAATGGATATGTGATTCAGCTTATTTAAGCTCAAGTTTAACATGGTATCAGAGCTAGATTAAAATGAGGACTCACACCTTGCCTTTCCTATGGTTGGCCATATATTGTCTCCCCTCACCCAAATCCGGATGTTCATGGCTGACTTGGTTAATGATTGAAGGCAGGTTCAAGTCCATATGTTAATGTGTGGCTTGTGGTTTGTGATTGAGGATGGGCTCTAAGGCGCGTGTATATGTCAAGTCAAATTGCCACGTGAAGACAGGTGTTGAGAATATTGTCTCACATTGGCCAATTTGAGGAAAAAATATATGAGTTATATGAGGATGAGATACACCACCTATTGCTTTACGGTTTTGAATGGGTGTGAGCCTTACATCATGTAATCCCAAGTTTAACCATAGGACATGGAGAATGAACATAAAGACCATGTATAATTAACTTCATGCACTATTCAGCTACAAACATGAAATGCATGAAATCTATAACAAATGTTCACTCAAGTCAATATAACAAAAACAAAACGACTGAACATATATATATCATTATAATACAGTGACATAAATATGTATTCATGTTTTTCAAATTGTTGATCACTGGAAAGTAAATTACAAGACAAAATACATAGGGCAATATCTTTTAAGGAGTTTGGCCCCGGCCTCGAGTGGCATTAGGGCGCATTTCTTGTGATTCACCACCAGAGTGAACAAACTCCCCAGTCATCCCATACTCACTGCTAGAGAACTCTTGGCTTGACATTCCTGCTTTCTTCATCTTCTCCCTATGGTATGTACTGTCATACTCAGAACTTCCACTTGACCCAAATATACCATTGTTCCCCACCTTCATTCCTTCTGTTAAGTCCTCTAAAGACACATCTCCTTCTAAAGCTCGTACAATCTGTGCATCATACGCATTGTTACTCATTATTCTACAACTTGTACACTAGATCGATGGTAAATTGAGAATGAGATTTGCTATGATAATCTATACAATTATCAGTAACTGTGATGTATAATTTAGGAACAAAATACTATTTTAATAATACTTCATAAATTTTTTAGGTAAACATTATAAATGGGACATTCTTGAACTTTTTTTTCTTTTAAAAAAAGGTATACACACCACGGTTTTGATAGAACCGTTGTATACACCACGGTTCTGACAAAATCGTAGTGCTGACCACGGTTCTATAAAAAACATGGTGTAGCAAAACTCAAATTTATACGCCACAGTTCTATCAAAACCGTGGTATAGCATGCGTACGATTTTGATAAAACCCTAGGGGCTATTTTCAAAAGTAGGATAAAAATGGTAATAAATTTGGCGTTTTCTCAACTTATGAGAGTTTAATGCAGCAAATAGTATAGCATTTTCAAGGTTTTGATTATTAACTCTAGAAAGAAAGAGAAAAAAAAAACAAAGAATGAAGAGATAGGAAACCTGGCTCATTTTAGGGCGTCTCCTAGCAGAATGTCTAATGGAAGCACCAGCACATGCAACCATAGCCAACATCCCTTGATAATCATAGTTGTTCTCTAACCTCGGATCCACCAGTTCTTCAAACCCTCCACCCTCTGCTGCTTTCATTAGAATAGGTCTTGCCTGTAAAATTTTTGTCATACATCCACAACTTTATTAGAGGAATACCTACTAGACACAGATAAACATACATTTTTCTTTTGAAAAACATAGACATTAATGCAAAATAAAATCGACAAACTGAACACTAGACCAATTGAAGAGTTACCCTGCACGTAAAATTTGGGTGGGGGGTGGGGGTGAGGTGGGGAGTTAACCACATTTGACTAATACTTACCCACTCAACCAAACTGTCCTCTTCGATGCTAACATCCACTGGCTTTCTTCCAGTTATTAACTCCAATAACACAACCCCAAAAGAGTATACATCCGATTTCTCTGTAAGCTTCCCACTGGAAGCATATTCTGGAGCTAAGTACCTGCAGTGCAATTTGGTAATTTCCAATCAATCTTTTCTCCAAAACCTTCATGTTGAGGATCTTAACTATATATACACACGCGCGCACACACGTGTATGTGTATTATATTAGAAGAACTTTGGACATCAAAAAGAATAAAGGTAAAGTGATAGAAGATAAAGATTTGGCTAGATTGAGATAGAGATTAATTTCAATATGTGATTGTAATTAAATCATATCATATTTTATCAGACATTTATACTATAGATAGACTGAAAATATAGTTATAAATTGAATCCATTGTACAACTTTACCATCAATGAAATACAAATTTCATTCGTGAATTAATTTTCTACAAAAAAAAAAAAAAAAAGCACTAGAATAGTGTCTTACCCAAATGTTCCCATGATGCGAGTAGATACATGAGTGTTATTGTCTGAAGCCAGTTTCGCCAGTCCAAAATCAGCCACCTATAAGTTTTGAAGTATACTGTCATCTCAATATTATTATTTCAATTTTGATTGATTTTACATGTGAATGTATTGGGTGGAATATAAAGTACCTTAGCCTCAAAGTTGTCATCAATAAGAATATTTGCAGCTTTGATGTCTCTGTGGATAATACGAGGATGACCTGTGGAATAATAACTGGAATTAATATAACATCAACTAATAGTAATAACTCAAGAAGAACCAATATTTAATAAACACAGATTTCGAAATAAATTTCTTACAATCTTCGTGTAGATAAGCAAATCCTTTAGCAGATCCAAGTGCAATCTTATGCCTCGTTGGAAAATCCATCACCGGACGACCACTCCCTACATATATTTCATAGATTAATTAAATAAGAACTACGCATTAAAAATTAACGCAAACTTACCGCAATGCATGAACGAGTTATGGCAAAGAAAAAAAATAGATACACACATGTAAAAGAATGGTCCAGCTGTATAAGTACGTACAACAACATTAACACATAAACACATACCCAATATATCTTAACAACATCAAAAACTAGTAAATAAATACTTGTATTCCAAATTTACCATATGAACAGAAGAAGTATGGTATATGCAGTACATGATGACTCCACTTTTTCTCTCTCATCACTTTCTCTCTCTACTTCTACAACCACAACAACATTATCCCATTGCTTTAGCGGCTTCCGTCTATTAACATGGTATGGGAGGGTCGGATGTACGCAACCATACCCATATGTTAGAACACACAGAGGTTGTTTTCTGACGACCCATAATAAAAATTGTGTCAAGCTGTGTCGATCAACTGCTACTCCATAATATAAGAAGCGCAACCAATTTAGTGAGTCATTTAGTTTTATTCCATCATATTCTAAAGTCAAAGAAGACGGTGTCCTCGACTCCATTAGAAGTGGAAGGCTTTCTCTCCCTACTTCTACTTATGCTATTCATTTAGATTGGATTTGTTGCCTTGAGTACCCTAGTCAATTACTAATATCAAATATTTGACTATAGTAATTATATTACTTTCACCGGAACAATATTGAAACAATCTAATGAAAACAAGAGAGAGAGAGGAATAGAACGTACCATGAAGGTGATATTCAAGGGTACTATTAGGGACAAATTCGTAAACCAACATTCTTTGAGGTCCAGCAATGCAATATCCCACAAGAGACACCAAATGTCTATGATGCACCCTACTAATAATATCAACCTCAGCTTGAAACTCTCTTTCTCCTTGACCACTATTTGCTTTCAAGCTCTTCACTGCAATTTCTTTTCCATTAGGCAAAACTCCTTTGTGCACGTAACCAAAACCACCTTGCCCAAGCAAATTGCTTCTGGAGAAACCTCCGGTTGCCGCGGCCAGGTCGTCATAGGTGAAACTGCTTTGGTTAAACCCAAGAGACACTGCTGGATATGGAAGAGGAAGGGGAGGATTATGGGGAGCAGAGAAAGCTGCTGAGCCCATTTCGCTGCTACTCATCATTGGTGGCGGAGGTGGCGGCGCGATCGGCCACCCCTGCTCTGAGCTTACTTGAGTGCTTGGTGGCATCTTCATCGTGTGATCATCAGGCTGCATGTTGTTGCGCCAGTTTCCTTGTGCCCCAGAGTAATAGTAGTCATCTGAGTTTGCATCAGTGTTATATCACTTATGTTATTTTTGAAGCCAAGGAGCAATTAATAACGTAAGATGATAATAATGTTATATAAGAATTTATATGTCAACATGGTCCTTACAAAAAAACCGACGTAACCACTAATAAGGCAACATTAATTTTATTGTGGTCATAGAGCAACTAGTGATCTAATAAAATGATGACAAATAAGCTTTATTTACATACAATCAAATGGGTGATTGGACAAAACAAGGGGCCCATAAATATTCTACACATTTCATTGGTCATGGATCAACTAATCATAATTATTTTTGAACATTTTAAAGTTTGTGATAACGTAATATGATGATGTTATATAAAAACCTACTCGTTAATATGGACTTACAAAAAACCGACGTAATATACATATTGGTTGAAACTAACTACCTACACTTATTCGAAGAGTATTATAAAAAAATTTCCTAAGTCGGCAAATGTTTGTATTTGGTAGAAACAAAATGGATAAGATAATAAAATGTAATGTATATATAACCAACAAAAAAACCCATGATATTCATTATCACTTTCTATTGACATATAAAGTTCAGTTTATACTATGTGGCTTTATGTAATTTGAACAATTAATATTAGGTCGATATAGTATAATTTAGACAAATATTTGTCTACAAATATCTATAGACAGTGAACCACGTGCTACAAAACATGCATCTACATATATTTATAGGCACACATTATACACACATGCACGTGTTATATTTCATAATTTTTTCATCTTTTAATTTGATTGATTCCCACGTAATTTTGATATTCTACCACTTCAATAAGAACCAAAGAAAAAAATAACTAGCAAGACAGAAAATGAAAATATTTGAAATTGGTTTTTATCTGTATACGTGTGAATATACATATACACTTATAAATTTACGGAAGCATTATGTTCCATGTGCATTGTCGATTTATATGTATATATATGTTTATATAGCCTAAAATATTTACAGCCTATCTCATTTAGCATATATAGTTGGTAAACTTTATGGCAGTAAGTAATTATTATTCATTTATAGGTCAATAAAATAAAAAATAATTAACATGTGAGAGTAATAAATGTGCAAAGCAAGATATCCCTTCTCAATTTTTATATTTTCTATTGTTAGCCGTTGACATAGTTTAAGAACGAATGCCACACTTTCTTTGGAAATGTAGCTAGAAAGGATAAAAAAGCCAAAAGAGAAAACAGAATAACGTCGTCACATATTTATATACATATGTACAATGTGTGTATATATATATGCGAAAAAACTTTATTCTAACGGTTGAGTAACATTTATCCTATTTCCAGGTCTCGAGTTCGAATTCCCTCCCAATTTATATATATATATATATGTGTGTGTGTGTGTCTAAGACACGTATGGTCGAAATGTTTTGTGACTATGCATTATATATAGATCATCAGAAATTTTTGGTGGTCATTGATCAATTAATGACTCAATAAAATGATGACAAATAAGTTTTATTTACATGCAAGCAAGGGGGTGATTGGTAAAAACAAAGGGCCATAAATTTTCTACACATTTCATTGGTCAATCACCAACTAGTCATACTTGTGTATTGACCTTGGTAAAATTTGTGATAGATCATGACCATTGTAAAATTTGTGATAGATCATGTATGCATATATGTTGAACAACTTTTATGATCGAGGAAAAGTGGATAAGAGTTCTTACTTCGAATTCCATTGGAATTGTCTCTGTAATAGCCCATTTGATCATGTGGCTTTCTCTTCTTTCTTTTGCAACATGCAGCAGCCAAAACTATCATCAGCAGAAGCAGCAACCCTGCACCTGCCACCACCCCGGCAATTATTGCCGTTTTCTGCCCAGGCATAGAATCAGAACCCTCAGGGGACTGTTTAGACGATGACGATCCATGCTTTGGAAGTGATAATGCGTCAGAAGACTGGTGCGACGGTGATAAGGGCGGTGGCGGTGGCGCGTAGGTTGAGCTTCCACTTGAAGAACTCGATTTAGGAGGCGGCGGTGGAGGAGATTTGTTGTCATTGTTACCGTTGGCAGGCGGCGGAGGGCTAGCATTTGAGGATGAAGACGAGTTGTTATTGTTATTATTGTTGTCGTTGCTAGGCGGTGGAGCAGACGGAGAATTGTTATTGTTATTGTTGCTAGGTGGTGGAGGAGAAGACGAGTTGTTGTTGTTACTTGACGGAGGAGGGCTATTGTCTGAGGAGGAAGAGGAGTTGTTATTGTTGTCAGACGGTGGCGGGGGAGAAGGACTATTGTCAGAGGGCGGCGGATTATTATTTCCGTTGTTATTGTTAGACGGTGGAGGCGAAGAGTCGTCACCGGAAGAAGTAGTTGAACTGTTCGATTGAGACGACGACGAATCGGAGGAGGATGAAGAATCCGAGGACGGCGATGAAGGAGGTGGTGGTGATGGTGGTTGGGAATCTGAAGAATCTCCGTCCGACATCTTTGCAGTGTGAATTTTTGTCACAATCTATTCCTTATACCTTGATGTCCACACCCCGCCACTCTCCCAAACGACGACCCTGTTCAACATTCAATCAATCATACCTAATTTCATAATTAAGAATTAACGCAAATGCATGCATGCAAAAAAAAATAAGAATGCAATTCAATTGTTTTCATTCAAGAATCAGAGGTGATGTTGTTTCTGATCTAGAATATAACTAGAAGGAAAAAAAAAAGAGGGAAAGAAAAGAATGTACCTTTAGGAGAAGGGCAGGGATGATTGTGAGAGAAAGGGGAGAAAAAGGAATGTTGCATTTGGTAAAAGGTATGAGAAAGAAGGTACGTGCATGGCGTCTTACCATCCCCACACTTCTCCTAAAACTAAGGAAGTCAAATTATATGAGTGTGGTTTCCCACCAGTCCTTTTAGGGATCAATTTTGGTAAATGTTTGTTACATTAGTCTTCTAATAACCGTATATTTTGAACACTTATATAGCCATGATGTTTCAAATTCTACACCTGACTTCCATCATGTAACCAATGGTGTTAGTTTGATGATGTTATACTTTTCCCTTTTTTATATAATTTTTTTCCGCCAAAAATGGGTAAGGGTGTACATTGTCCAGTCCGGTGGGTTTTTGGACATATTACGAATCGAACCGTTTGTAATAATTTAGAAATTGTAAAACCGAAATTGGACAAAAATTGGTCAACAAACTGTTTGATCGGTCCAGTTTAGTTTCGGTTTTTTTGGTTTATTTAATTAAATACAATTTTGAGAAAAAAATCTAAAATTACAAACCAATAGTCAATTAAATAAATTACAACGAACGTGACAATAGACCTATAATGTTTCACATGTTTAAACCACATAAACAACTAATGTATAAAGTGTAAAGTCTTTCTATTTACATCTTGTAGAAACATAAAAGTCTAATCGGGAATGGTTAGGATCCCCTCACCTCAAATCCCTCACTCCATGCGTCATCGCGCGACACGTGGCAGCAGGGGGTGGGTGGTGAGGCTAGATGCGGGTCACCCTCATCTAGCCTCACCATCCACTCCTGTTGTCACGTGTCGCGCGGTAACGCATGGGGTGAAGGAAAAGTAGGTGAGGTGATCTCATCAGAATCGGCAAGGCCCTTTTCCAGCTAACAACTACTATTTTTTTTTTCTCACCTCAACCGACACGACAAGTGTATCTAAGTTGATAGTAGAAGCGGTATTTACCGAACTCAAAAGAAGCAGCAGTCCATAAGCCTACTACCACCTCCAGAATCCGACAACAAACCAGCTTCTCGGGTCCTCCTTTTTTCTCCCAAAAGAATCTTTCTCCCCATCCGTTCCCCCTCTGAAGTAATTCTCTGATTCTCATAAAATCCCTAATTTTAGTCCAAGATGCCTTCCCGTAGGAGGACTTTGTTGAAGGTCATCATCCTCGGAGACAGCGGGTCAGTTTTCAAATGCCTTCTCTTTCCTTCTGAATTTTTGTCTTTTACAAGTATGCTGCAGTTAGGATCTTTAGTTATGGGGTTTTAAGACCCGAATTCTTCTATGTGTTACTGTTTACTTTACTGGAATAGTTATTTCTTGCAATTTTCTTGACATTTATATCTACATCAATTTTTGCTTTTGGAAATATCAAGTAATAGTGGTGCCCCTTTGCTATGTGCTTTTTTATATACAGGGTGGGGAAGACCTCCTTGATGAATCAGTATCCTTAGTAGAATTGAGAAATTTTTTGTCTTGATTGTTAGCCCTTCTTCTTTTCAAGTTGGGTTCCTTTGTGCTTTTGAAGATATTGTGATGTCCGTTAGTTTCTGCTTGTTGGTTCATTTTGTTGTTTTGCCTTAACGGATTGATTTAAAGATATGTAAACAAGAAGTTCAGCAATCAATATAAGGCTACAATTGGAGCTGATTTCCTTACTAAGGAGTTGCAATTTGAAGATAAGCTCTTCACCTTGCAGGTTTGTCTTAGGATGGTAACAATTGGCTTCTTGTTTGACTACGGAACATGCTAGGTTTGGCTTAATGTATCATCATAATGATGTGTATATCTGTTCTTGGATTGGAATTTCCTTGGCACAAGTCATCAGTTGAAAAATATACATCAAGTTGATTTCCTTTTCCATAGAAAGAATGATTTCCTTTTTTGAATTGAGTGGAGGTTGTAGGAATGTTCTTGGGTGGTGTTTCTTTTATTTAACAGTGACCTGCATAAGGCTTTGGTTAATCTATGTTAAGTTGGAATTTGAGGTGCTATTGTTTTATTATGTTATTTAGATATGGGATACAGCAGGCCAAGAAAGATTTCAGAGTCTTGGTGTTGCTTTCTACCGTGGTGCTGATTGCTGTGTTCTTGTGTATGATATTAATACGATGAAGTCCTTTGACAATCTAAACCATTGGAGAGAAGAGTTCCTTATCCAGGTGAACTTCATTTTGTGTGAAAGAAACCCCAACCATGACTTCTCTTTAATTGCTCACTTGACCACCAGTGTTCTGATTGATTGAACATGAGGTATATTGGTTGCAGGCAAGCCCTTCAGATCCTGAACATTTTCCTTTTGTTGTGATTGGAAACAAACTTGATGTGGATAATGGATCTAGTAGAACGGTAGGTCCTTTTCTCGCCTTGCGCTGTTGGCCCCTCTTTTCCTTTTTCCTTTTCTCGCCCTGCGCTGTTGGCCCCTCTTTTCCTTGTTCCTGCAGACGAGTTATATCATTTGCCAAACCTTTTCTCCTTTTGAATTTTGTCCTTTAAAGGTCCATCCTGAAGTTAAAATTCTTATGCGAAAACTTAGTCTACTTAACTTTCAGGTGTCTGAGAAAAAGGCCCGAGCTTGGTGTGCCTCCAAGGGAAACATTCCATACTTTGAGACTTCTGCCAAGGATGGTACCAATGTCGAAGAAGCTTTCCAATGCATTGCTAAAAATGCGTTAAAGAGCGGGGAGGAAGAAGAAATGTGAGTAAACATCGCTAAATCTTTGATTTTTTTTTTTTCCTGCATTGAGGTGTTCTCTGCCATGTAAATTGTGATATTAAAGCAACAGAATCCAACTCCTAGAGCTTCAAGTATGAGATATTCTGAAATTGCATAAAGCAACATCTTATTGTGGATAATATTAAAGTGACATAAGAAAGTCAGACATGATGGTGTAAATGACTCGTATGCATGCCTTATGGTTGATTCAAAAGGACCAGTAGTTGTCATTTGGCTTGATAAATGTTTTAGGCAGGTCGCTTTCTAAGTGCATGTTTTGTGGAAACAAGTTGCATGTTGATTTAAGTTAGCATCCACTGCAAAGGCCATATCCAATGGGGTTATAAACATTGTTCTCTTCTTCATTTTGGTCTACATTTTGTATGAGGTTTTTCTTGCATTTTAATCATATTTTTTAGCTTGAAGGAGATTTGCTTAAGGTGAAGTCCCTTTTACATTGTTCTATTTGTTGCCACTGAATTGTTGATATTGTTTTTGCTGTCGTTGGGATAGATTTTGCTGTCGTTGGGATATACTGGGTACGGATGATGATGTTTTAGCAATCATAGCTTCTAACTAGATTGCTATCACATTGATCCAGTGTGCATGCTTTGTGAATTGGCCTTTCGTCTTATTAATGAAAATTTTACTTACAAAAAAAAAGATATTGTTTTATCAGTCATCATTTACCATATTTGTGAAGTAGCAGTTGATCGACACAGCTCGACGCAATTTTCATTATGGGTAATCGGAAACAACCTCCATGTGTTTCTAACATATGGATATGGTTGCGTACATCCGATCCTCTTATAACTCGCCATAGGCGGGAGCCTTTAAGACAATAGCATGATGTTGATGTTGTGTTGTTGTTTCGTCATGCAAAATAATTGGCTATGGATCATTTACCATAAAGGTGATGCTGAAGTGCTCTTACATAATGCTTTCTAGATACTTGCCCGATACCATAGACGTCGTGAGCAGCAGTCAGCAGCGTTCAAGCGGATGTGAATGTTAATGGAAATACAGATTTTCGGGTGATAAAAATATCGTTGGAAGCACAAACACAGCAGTGGTCCGAATGATCTTTTGATTCGTCTGTCAGATTCTACCTTGTAGAAAGTGTACATTAGTTCTTTGAATAAAAAGTGTGTTATGGTCTTGAGATGCTTGTCAAAATCTGACGCTTGCTGCTTTTCCTTCTATCATTGTCTTGAGTCAGGTATAATGTATTGTTTGACTTCCTTTTACCCTCGCCAGACTCTAGCGATGACTTTTGCTTCTGTTGGGATATACCGAGTATGGTGGTTGTTGTATGCTTTGCAGTTTACTTGACTATGGCAAAAGAAATTTGATCCAGTATTGTTCCACAGTTGGATATGCACAGTTAATACATTGTAAAGCTAGGTTTTGGATCCTAAGGAGGTGTAACATATAGTTACTGAATTCATTGGAAATTAAAGTTGGCAATATGATACACACCCAAACAGGACTCACCATGATTAAAGCTCAAACATCAATTAAATGAGCAGGCACATTAGCCGTTAGCAATACATAAATACACACGAACCTTGAAAACAACATTCATGAATCAACGTATCAATCTGCATTCTATAGGAGGGGGAACAAACATTCAAGTCAGAATAAATGACTTCGGCGGACCAAAATTGTACACCCCAATACAGAAAGTCATATATGGCTACAACAAAAATCTATCAAGATCCTACCCTGGTGGGAGTTACATTTTTATCTAGGAGACAACCGTGAAGGTCAGATCTACCACACTGAAAAACAAGTTCGTACACGTCACGTGAACAAAAGCCGTCACTTAGACCTAACTGAAGAAACCTGATCCTGGTCCGCAGGATTAGAGATCATCGCGGGTTTCGGTACTGGTGGTCTTTGACCCGACATACCTATTAATGGCGGCCTAGGTCCTGAGCTAGTAAAAGACATTGCACTTCTATTTGCAGGCATTGGCTGCTGCATTGGTCGAGAACCAGACATGCCAAGTCGAGCTGCAATTATTTGTGCTCGCTCATGGAAAAGCCTAGTCTTTGATCGCTCCAGCTGATCCCGAACTCTCATCACCAAGCTCTCCATCTCATTGAGGAAAGACAACTTCATCTCCACCTTATTTAACTGCAAGAAAGAACAATATGCTCAAGTTAAACAGTCAACAAACTGAAAAAGGAATGGGTCTAAATGCACGACAAAAATGCTAGCCCCATCCCTCTTGCAAGACGCATGGCATTATTGGGCATTTAAAGTTTGTGCTCTAAATATGTCCAACAAAAATAAATTTCAAACCACCATCAAAGTTTGCCTACATAAAACTCTCAAGAAAACCAAGACCAGATGCCAAATCTCCAGCTTGACAGGTCCCAGAGTTAAATAATCTCACAAAGATGGTATAAATACCCCTCCATCTCCTCTGAATTCAATGTAGAAATTTTGCTCAATCAATACTGGCAAAATATTCAAATTGGAAAAAAAAAAAACAAATGAGCTGAAACAGCTAATCAATCTTCATCAAACTGGATTATGAATTACCTATCTCAAGGAACACCTATCTCGAAAAGCAGTAAAGTCACAACCAAAATGCATACAATGATCAGTCCAAATTTACAGAACATTATCAAATTAAACAGAACTTGGAACCAAGAAAAAAAGAAGAAGAAACTCAACTGTAGAAGCAAAACCCTCACAATTTATTGACCAGTCAAACCAACCAGAAATAAATTGCCAAACACAAAGGATGGAGGGGTTAATGAGAGAGAGGATTTAGATGCAAGGGGTCTTTACAATAATGTCGTTAGATGATAGGTAAAAGGAGCGGGTTAGCATATCACTGTATGGATTTAGGCTAGCCTCTTAAGAAGGACACCAATAAGAATGTCGCAAGCAGCCCCTTAATGAGCTGAGTCCAGCCTTCCTCCTCACCAAGCTTCACATTGTTTCAGATAAAATCAAGTTGATTCAACCAAGATCTATGGAATCTTCTCTCCCCCTACATGTCTAAACAGTCCCCCTACATGTCTAAACAGTCCATTCCAACACTAAGCTCATCATAAGGCAGGTTATGAATGGTGCGTGTAGTGGAAAATTTGACCATGACATCAACCTAATCTGGAGGGTTCTTTTGTAGGAAGTTGGCTTCATCCAACAGGAAGCTCACAGGCCACATTTCACACTTTTTCAACCTTTGAAGCCTCAATTACAGTATTTATGGAACCAAAGTTATGTTTAGTTCGTGACTAACCTATCTATTTTTCTTTACTAAGAAATCACTAAAAGATACCTGTTTCTCAATTAATAGGGCAGCGAGTTGACGAATCTGCTCCTCTTCTTGTTTCGCCAGAAGCTTTGCCTTCACACTAAGAGCTGATAAAGTAGTAACTGCAGCATTCCTTAGCTTGTTGGTTGCAGGATCGCCTTCGTTTTTGGACTTCAGATCACCATTCTCTTCTTCTTGTTCTGCATCACAGTGGAACAAAAAGAGAAAAAATAAACTAAAATACATAAATATCAGCGAAAGGATTAATGGATATATATATATATATATATATATATATATATATATATGTATGTATATATATATATATCGTATGTATGTATTTATGTATGTATGTGTACATATATGTATGTATATATGTATGTGTGTGTGTGTATATGTATGTGTATATATATGTATGTATGTATGTATGTGTGTGTGTGTGTGTGTGTGTGTGTGTGTGTGTGTGTGTGTGTATGTGCGTGTATATATATGTATATATGCGTGTGCGTAGCTAACAGCTTAAATTTGTCTAAAGAGAATATTTCTTTTCAAAGTTCTATATGGTATCAGAGCATTAGAACAAACCAACTCAATAAAATTTATTTGAGATGGAAACAGAAAAATCTCCTAAATCAAGTATACTTGAGGTTACTTCCACTCGAAAATAAATATTCGAAGCAGGGTCTCAAACCTTAAAACATTCTTCTTCATCTGATGGACCTTTTATAGTTATTATTAGTCATAAACTGATTGGTAATAACTACTTTTCATGGTCAATAGTTGTAAAAATGTTCATCACTGGTAAAGACACAGAAGATTATCTCTTTGACACTATTACCATCCCTAGTGCTCTGGATCCATAATACATAATATGGAAATCTGAGAATAGTATGATAATGTCATGGCTTGTGGGATTCGTGATTCCTGAAGTTAGTGAAGATTTCTTATTATACTCTACAACGGTTAAGATATGGTCAGCTCCCCAAGAGATGTATTTTAAAAAGGATAACATCTCATGACACCATTATCATTTTGCAATCTCAGTATTTTGTTCCTAGCGTTATGCACCTTAATTGTTCTATGCAAAAACTTTGTGTTTTTGTCTCCTTTCATCCAGTTGATTCAAGACTTTTCCTTAAAAAAAGGTTCCTCAAAAGACAAGAGTCTGGTGTAGGTATCCCTTGAACTCTTCACAGTATCCCGCAGTTGGGGGTTGAGTGGGTCTTTTATTAAGTTAGATTGGGCATCTTCAAGCTTGGCTTTACCTATTTCAACAATAACTGCAATATTTCAATATTTTTCCTTGTTTAGCTTTTTGAGAGGGTCCTTCAGCCTTTTTACTTTCTTTGTTAGGTAGACCAGGGGGTTGTCTCTTTCAAATTCTTTCTAACTTTTTTTAAAAATATTCTTGAAGTTTAAATGTTTCATCCAACCCTTCATAAACTTGAATGGTTTAGGTTCAAATTTCAAGTTTCTTTGAATAGTGAGAATAGTGAGAATTCCAAGGGAGTAGTCAAAAGAGACATGGGCTTTATAGTCCAATTAAAAGTGGGGGTTTTGACTTTTCTAATATTTTGTACGTGGACAATAACACTTATACCTTTTATGTGTACTTAAGTATTCAATAAATATGCATTTAGTCGTTACACTAGGTGTTGAAAATCTTGCCTTCTACAATAGTAATAATGAGAAAAATAGTTATACTCCAATACATAATAGCTCCTGGAGTGTGATTGATGTTATTAATTATACACCATCATGTTCGATTCTGACCGATTCGTTTAACACACCCTTAGTTGACAATACTATATACACTTCCTTGACAAAGAGATCTCATATAACTAAAGTTTATGTATAGAAAAATATGCAGGAATCTGGTGAAAAAAATGACGGAAATAATAATGAACAAGATCATATATATATGGTGATGACAGCAGAATAGACAGGATCAGAGTATTGATCATAATTTGCAAGGATCAGAACTGCCTATTGCACTTACAAAGGGTGTGGGAATGTACTAAACATCCTCTGTACAATTTTTTATCGTATGAGAGCGTGAACCCACAGTTTAAAGCTTTTACAACCTCTCTTGATACAACAACTCTTCCTAAAGATATTAGGAAGCACTAAGTGTTTCTCCCTGGAGAGATGCTGTGTATGAAGAGATGAGGGCTTCAATAAAAAAAATTAACACTGGGGAACTTGGTCTTATGGTCAAAGGTATAAAAGCAGTACGCTATATGTGGGTCTTTACTATCAAATATAATTTTGATGGTACTATTAAAAGGTATAAAGCTAGATTAGTAGCAAAACGATTTACACAAACCCGTGAAGTAGATTATTTAGACTTTTGCTCCTATAGCAAAATTAAACACGGTAAAGGTTATTTTTCCTTAGCAGTTAACTTAGATTGAGAATTATCTCAATTAGATGTTAAAAATACTTTTCTAAATGGAGAAATACAAGAAGTAGTATTTGTGAGCACACTATCTGGTTTCACGAATGAAACAAATAATAATCAAGTTTGTCAGCTAAAGAAATCACGGACTTAAACAATCATCTGTCTGGTTCTAAAAGTTCACTAGAGCTTTAAAGGGATATAATTTTGTGATGATATTATTATAACATGTAGTGATCTACAGGCATTCAAATGAATAAAACTCATTTACCAACCAGGTTGAAATTAAAGATTTAGAAAACTCAAGTATTTCTTAGGAATGGAAGTCGGAAGAATCAGAGATGGAATGTGTATATCTCAAAGAAAGTACACGCTTGATTTACAGAAACTAGAATGTTATGTTGTAAGTCTGCTCTTTCTCTAGTTAAACCTAGATACAAGATCAAAGAACTATGGGATAAAACACTTGTTGATAAACAGGGATGTCAAAAACTAGTTGGAAAGCTTATTTATCTCACACTAGGCATACTATATTTTGTTGTAAGTTTTATGAGTTAATATATACATGATCTTACTAATGAACATCGTAAGGATGCTTGCGGCTCAATATTTGAAGATTACACCAAGACAGGGGCTGTTATTTAAGAAAACAGAAAACAAGAGTATGCATGTCTATATTGATGCTGATTGGACATGATCCAAGATTGATATGAGATCAAACAGTGGATATGCAACTTATTTATAGGGAATTTGTTTACTTAGAGAAACAAGAAACAACTTGTTACAAGAAGTAGTACAGAAGTTGAACACAGGGCCCTTGCTCTGAGATTGTGTGAAGGCTTGTGACTGAAGAAAGTGTTAGAAGATCTGGGACAACCATTCTCTAAACCAATCAGAGTGTTATGTGACAACTTGTCCGCTATAAATATGGTTGAGAACATAGTTCAACATGATAAATCTATTCATATTGAAATTGATACTTTATTAGAAAAAAGATTGTGGAAATGGTTATGAGTCTAGAGCATGTCTTCTCAAGAGATCAACTTGCTGATATCTTAACAAAGTTAGTGTCCACTATGATTTTCCAGACTTCAATAAGCAATATTGGTAGTATAAACATATGCAAACAAGCTTGATTGGGAGTGTAGAAATATTTAGATGTAAAAATGAACAATAAATACACAAATATGCAATACATATACAGTATAAACAGATATACTAATACATATATGTAATAGTGCTGTAATATTAGTTACAGTTGCAGATTAGATAGGGAACTACAGTGTTTAATTGTTTTCTAGAAAAGTAGCCGTTAGGCCATTTGAAAATTATAGCCGTATAGCCGTTAGAGGCCAAGCTCACAGCTGTCCAGCTGCCTATTGAAAGACATTCTCTTCGTTCTTCAGAATATATTCTTTCTAGTCAAAATTCTATAGCAACCTTAAACCGTACTTGTTTTGAAACAAAAGGAAGTAGCTCGCAAGATGCCAGAGGATGCAGGTCTTTGTTTGTTAAATATAGCTAAAAGAACAGCCTGTTTTTGTAAGTTTTAAAATCTTTTGCAAGTCTGAAAGAACAGCTTAAAGGATATCCTACCAGCTATTACATATGGGAACCTCACCTTTGTTTGCCACATTCTCATCTGTTGATTTTGAAGTAACCGCTGTGACAAGATCTTTGTTCTGAGAAGAGGAATTTGGAACTATATTAGACTCCGAAGGTTTCTCAAGAACGGTCGACTCTCCTGGCTCCCGCTCAAAACCAGGAGGAACTTCCATTTCCATTGTTAAACCACATGAACCTTCTGCTCTACCAAGGCCCAGTTTGCTGGGAAAACTCGAAATACTCGACTCCTTGTCTAGTGTGAGTTCGGGCACCTTAGACGCGCTTGCATCACTAGACTTGTCTGAAGGATGCACTACCTTGTTATTCACTAGATCAGAGGAAGTCAAAGGTTTGTCTTGTTTCTTTACAGGATCCTTGCTACTGTTAATGTTTCCCTCGTTTGTGGCAGAGACACCATCAACAGCCATATCAGATTTCTGCGTTTCAGTATTTTCTTCATCTTTTCCAGTCTCTCTTTCAGTCATTTCAGCGTCAGTTCTGCATTATCCTTAGCTAAAATCAGGCACAATTATGTACACTTCTACAAAATATTTGATAAAATAAGCTCCACACCTTTCAGAATGAACCGACTTCTTTTCATCTGGTGGATCTTCCAGACAAAAGCAGTGCCTCAAAGCCAGCTGATCACCAGAAGAACTTCCCAATATGGACTTCAACGAGGTACGTGCAGCAACAGAGGCTATGTTTGGTTCCACCAAGTTTACAAGAAATGCAGCCTAGACAAGAGCAATGTAACTCTTGGGCATTAGAAAGATGACCTTACATTATACGGCCTTAGTTAACTATTGAGAAACACAACCTTTGATTATCTGAACATACTTAAAAGATAAGGGAGGAAAAGCACACTTACACACAGTGGATGCGGTCTTTCTTGCTGTAATAAGTAGACAATCATATGTATTTTTACAGGGCGCCCATAAAAGGAGTACGAGCTTTCAGTTAAACAGAGTCATTTTTCCTCCAGATGAAAAAGTACACATGCAATGAATAAATTTATTGCATTGCTGAGATGAAAAGACGAAGATTTTACTACTAAATTTCAGAGTATCAACTGAGGCGATATAAATTAATATATGCAAGAGAAAAACTATTTCCACATCACAAGAAAACTAAATAATGAAAAACAAAGAAACGAATGCAACATACCAGTGTCATCACCGGGTTACCAGCATCAGCAAAAGAACAAGGTCCACCTGGTGAAGATAACAAGCCAACATCTTTAAAAGCTTCACTTAGTGCCTTCGTCACCAAGTTCTCACTCGATTTGCTTATATGTGATTTACTGGCCTCCTCAGGCTTTGATTTTTCCATTGATGAAAGCTGGTTGTCGTCTAGACTGGTTGGTTGTTCAGTCACTTTAGTAGAAGCTTTAGGAGCTTCCGTATCATTGGTGATTGGAACATTATTAGCATGTTCTTTTGAACTACTTTCAACTTCATCACCACTATCAAAGAACACATCCTCTATTGGCATTTGGGCAAAATGCAAAATACACTGAGCTTTAGTTTTAGTCGCAACATGCTCAGCAATCTCACTCCAATTTTCTTTGAAAAGTTCCAATGCTTCAAGGAGTAGCAGGGTTTCTTGATCTGTCCACTTTCCACTGCTTGCACCACCAGATTCAGCAGGCTCCATGAGGATGAAATCTGATGGTGACATATCAGAACCAAGCATCCCATTGTTGAAACATTCAGGACATAAATCAAAATCTGCCTGTTAGAAAACTTGAATCAGCGAAATATACAATCAAGAAATCCAGATATCAAGGTAACAAGCTTGAACAGTACGTTGACGCAGAAGTATATTACATCAGCTGCATATTAGATTCTAAGCCCTAGGAAAGCATCCTGGCATTACTTCTGTCATGTAGAGGTGTCCTCATTAAAAAAATAAAAGAGTTTAACACTTGAAAGATAACCATTAGATCTGTAAGCATTATGCAAATCTATAAGTGAAGCCAGCGGGAAGATAAGTAGTGCTTCCACAAAACTAAGATTTTAGATTACAGAGATTTTAGACAGTTACCATGGGTGGTTCTGCCTACTTCTTCTCTTAATGTTTATATAAGTGAACTATTAACACTTACTTCACGTCAATATGGTATAAAAGTACACTTACAGTGGATAACTAATCTAAGAAACATTTATTAACAAAATATAATTTATCATGAAAAGAACACCAATAAAGGAAAGTAAACTAACACTGTAGTAAGGACAATATTGAAACTTTATTAACAAAATACAAATTACCATCAAAGGAACATCCGCAAAGGCAAGTGAACCAACAGTTCAGTAAGGACAATATTGAATTAAATCCTTATATCTTGAATCACATACAATCTTTCCCTGAAAAACGGCCCAGTAAAAACTATTGATGAGACATGGATGGCCGTTCAATTAAAAAAAAAAGTGTAAAACTAATAATTTGACATACAGGCAGACATCAATTCATTAACTGGACCTAAGATTCACAACTAGTAAAAGACTACAATAAAGGACCCATAGCAAGCCAATAGCATTTTATCCAATAATTCCTCATTTTCCTCTGCCACGATGACAAGACTCCTAGTTGCCCTACGTTTACACAGCATATAAACAACAAGCAAAAGGAAGCATATGGACGGAACAGATCAGTTCCCAATTTCATTGTAACAAAATGCATAAACAGTAAAAATTGAAGGACAACATAGCCCTTTTATTAGAGAAATGTACTCGATAAGTCTGAAAAGGCAAAGGACGAGCAAACTATACCTGTTTCTGGCAATGATAACGCTTCCGAGAACAATCAGCTGAGCAGGAATTACAATGATACTCAACAGAAGGTTCTTCCGATTTAGCCAGGTCTTCAGCTATCGCAGGTTCTGGAAGCAAACCAGATGGAGCAGCAGGCGTGGCCACCGACTTCCTGGGAGTCTCTGGAACACAAGGATTTTCAGACTCGAAATGAAACAAACTCTCAAGCAAAGGTTCTGTCTTTTTAGCTTTGTCAGCATCGTCAACTACAGTCGTAACTGTTGAATCAGTTTTTAAGAACGGATGATAGTTAATCAAACCCCAATAGTCCAGAAACTCCATCACTTCTTGTGTTGATTCCACGTCTCCTACCGTAATCTCATTCAAATCATTCACTTCAATTTGAATGTTGGGATTTGCATGAAACTTCTTCATGATACGATTGCGTATCTCCATGTACATTTCAGGAGTCCGGTTCTCTAATTTCCCATTAAAGAAAGATGGCAAAGACTTTTCCTCCAACGGATGAATTGTTGTCCATGAAAACCAGCCTAGAAACTCAAGAGAAAATTCACCAATCAGTCAAAAGAGCAAGCCAAGGGAAAATTTCCCGTCTCTGCACATAAAAAGTTCATAACTTCCCCCAGGTTTTCACCATGTACTAATTCCATACAATTATAGCAGCTCAAGGAAAGGTGGAATAATAACCTAAATTGCCAGAAAGTTCTAATCAAGTATTAGTTCAATTAAGCACCTGAATAACAGAAGTATCACTTAGAGAACTAGGATTGAGATTAATCGCAATCTTAATTTTGAACTGACCAGCATGATTGGGCACCACATGAACATTAGCATCCCTCGATCTAATTGCTTCAATACCCGCTTCAATATTGGCCTCCAAATCCTCCCAATTCACCTTTTGCTTCTCATTCAATTCTTGCTCACCTTTCACCTCCTCAATTCCATCCACCTCTCTCCTAGCCACATCACTCTGTTCAATTTTCACTCCAGACGGCGAAGCAGCGGCCGAAAGTGAGCTGCCGTTGTTTGGCTGTTGCCGAGCTCTGGTCAGCGGTCCATTATGGATCGGCGGAAATGGCACTGACGCAAGCTTCTCACGAGCCTGGCGTTTCGAAGAATGATTTAAAGGAGTCGAAGAAGAGCCTCCGCTGAGAGAGCTCACTTTTCTCTTCTGACCACCGCCTCTTCGACGCGAATTGGCTGGTGCCTCGGCAGCAGAAATATCGCCGTATGAGGTCTCCGCCGGCGGTGTACCGGCGTCCTTTCGTTTTTCCTCCATTCGCTGCCGGTGGTGTACTCGGAGCTCCAACTCTTTTGCTGTTCTTTTGAGGAAAACTCTTTCGCTGTTTTAGTATTTTCTTAGACATTCTATAGACTATAATAACCAGATTTTTTTTGACACAACTAAATACATGAACGTTAAAATTTTGATACTCTGCATATATGTATGTATATATGTGTATATATATATATATGTATGTATGTGTGTGTATATATTTATGTATGTATATATATACACTGTTTTCCCTCTTTCGTATTCAGATTTTAGGGAACTAATTCCTTGTCTTAATTATAACTAACATCCATACAAATGTAAATGGATGGATATATAGTTCCATCATTAATATCTGTTTTAAATAAACAGCATGGCAAATAATATACATTTATTTTTGTGATTGTAAATTTATGAGACATAATAAATACATAATGAAAACGAATGATCTCATATAATAAAATTCCAAGGTCAATAGAATAGTCATGTCAGAACGGATGAGATCAGAGGAGGCCTCATATGAGACAAAATATGAGGCCTCTAATTATGCGAAGACACGTGTACAAAACAGCTCGCTATTTACTTTTTTTTCCTTTTAAAAAAAACTCTTTTGCACACATGACGTCGCGTGATTGGAGGCCTCATATTTTGTTTCATATGAGGTCTCCTCTGATCTCATCCGATGTCCGATAGGATCTGTTGCACCAAATGTGATGTACCATTCCATTTTGTCTAAATAATCTTTATTGATTTACACTAATTATAAAAAATTGGAATTTTGATTGAATAATTCCTATTCTTACAAATTTGTTGTATTTGTAAAAGTTCACATGTATTTTATGTTAATAGGTTTATATGCGAATGATTTTTCTTTTTAATTTTCTTATCGTCACTACTTCACTAAATTAATAAAGATTTGCTTAAACAAAATAATTTCCGTGTTAAAATTTTCTTACAGGTATACCATAGTAGAAGAACCCCAACAAATTAGAGTTCCATAGACTTTGGCTTGTCATACAATGTCATACCCTTATGCAGTACTTTAGTGCCATTGTCAAGAGTGAGAACCGAGTTTACAGAGTCGCGTAAGCAGTAACTTATACAAAGTTTAAGAAAAGATTGCGTACATCAAATCGCAAAACAATCCGACTCTTTTCTAGACCCTGCACAAACGCGGTAGCTTAGTGCACCGAGAACATCTTTTACCTCATGACAGGAGAATGGGGATGAGGTCGAAGCACTTGCTGTTGGTCACAGATACTTCTCAATGGAGTCCTAATCATATTTCATTCCGCATCCTTGGAATCAAACCAGGGGCGTTGCCTGTTTGCCATTTCTTTCCGGCAGATCACCTAGTCCTGGTGCCAGATTACTCCAGACTGTCTATTGCTGCGGCTTAAAGGTTGAGAAGTGTTATGTGCTGATGGATAACTGATCTTCACCATATGCACTAAACAGTAATAAATGTGCTTGATCATCCCATATATCTCCCTAGCATTTTGATTCCGTGTGTTCCACTTCATTAGAGAATGTATACAATAACAACATTACCCCCATTGCCTAAGAGGCTTCCGTCTATGGCGGGGTATAGATGGTCGAATGTACGCAACCACACTCATATGTTAGAAACACACATAGATTGTTTCCCGATAACCCGTAATGAAAATTGCATCAAGCTGTGTCGATCAACAGCTACTTCACAATATAAAGAACGCAGCCAATTTAGTGAGTCATTTTGCTTTATTCCATCACAGTGTGACCCTTCTAAAAGTTAAATGAGACACACCGACTTCTCCAGGCCCTGAGGGAAGATAGACCTCAAATCATCTACCCCATATTTCGACTTGTATTATTTTCAATCTTTTAATTTGTTCTCATGACATATAGAAAATCTCATACTGAGCACAAACATTGATTAAATACGTCAAGTGAAGAAATGTTGCATCTTACAAGGATATAACCCGAAGCTCCTAAATCGTAAGACCTAATCTTAACCACTAAAGGCTTTGTTGGCTAAGCCTTATTCATTGGATCAACAAGGACTACACTATCTTTCAAATACTGGGGCATATATAAGCCTCAAGATACATTTTAACCCCATCAATCTGATCTGTTTCATTATGTATCATCGATAAACAATCTCAGTGTATTTCTAACATATGAGTATGGTTGCGTAATCCGACCTCTCATATCCTGAGATAGACGATAAGTTTCTAAAACAATAGGGTAATGTTGTTGTATATGATCTGTTTCACTATAGGGATTAACCACGATAACAAAAACAAAAGGGAAAAAAATGTCGCCGAAACTCGTAGGGTGGGTCTCAGCTGCCTTCCAGTGTGGTTATATGCTTTAGCAACTATTGCATCTGTCCTGCTCATGTCATGATTGCCTAGAAGAAGAACATATTAACCGCTGGAAGGTAACTAAATCACTCCCAAGAAATATGTGGTGCAACCTCTACACAATCTGCAAAAAGTTCCCTTGTCGCTGAGAGGATGGAGCTTCTCTGAATTTCTAGCAGAACCATGTCAATGGTTTGCAGACATCCCAAAAAGGTTGTCGTCCAAAAGTTGGTGCTAACCTAAGTCTGCATCAACAAGTATCATCATTCTTATGTACAGCAATCTACCTCAATGCCTCCATGATATTTTTACTTTTACGTGGCCTCTTTCTCTTGCGAGTTCTCTCTCCTACTTCTCACTGTAGTATCACTGTTTGAAGTTTCCTGCCAAAAAAAAAACACACAAATATCATAGATGAGAGCATATGGAAGTTTTTTTTTTTTTTTTTTTTTTTTTTTGGGAAAATCGATCCATTTTATTGATGTCAAAAGCAGCAAAATTACAAAAGTGTGATTAGTTCAACAGTAAAAGACTAATCTAATCCACGGTGGTGACTGCATCTATTCCATAAGCCTGCATCAGCACCCGGCATTTTTGCAACATAGTTCGAACAAAATGGGCTGGGGGTATGTTCTTCCACATCTCATCATGTCTTGCTTTTAGCCTATAGTGCCAAACCCCATAAGCAATTTCCCTGAATAGATATCTCCATTCATATACATTGTCTTCCTTGCCCCAAGATCCCTGTACATTTGCATCCACCCACTGTCCAACCGATGTATATCCAAAGAAATTTCTGCATTTCCTTCTATCAAGGACTAAGGTCCATACCTTTCTAGTCCACTGGCAATCCCGAATTTCATGCATCTCGTCCGCCGCATCCCTGCCACAGATTTCGCACTCACTGGTTTCCGTCAAGTGTCTCGATAACAGCAGGTTGATTGTGGGAAGTGCTTTATTCCTGAGCCGCCAAAGGAAGAAGTTACCCCGTAAGGGGCCCTTCATCGACCATAGGGAGGTCCGCCTCCTATCATTTTGCTGCTCCTCAGTATCAGGAGTTTGGATGGTATAAGCACTATGAACTGTGAAATGATTTAGGTCTTTGTCACTCCAAAGGCCTGAGTTCGAATTTTCAGTTTCCCCATCATGCAGAAAATTTGAGGATTCAAGTCCAAGCCTCAGAAACTTTGCAGCACGCATAATTCCTCGCCAAGTTTTGGATATATTTGTTCTTGTACATTCATCGAGTGGAGAGCCATATTTAGCCCTCAGTACCTTAACCCACAATCTGTCCTTATCAACGAGTAGAAGCCATCCTAGCTTGATCATGTATGCCACATTCATATTCCTCAATTTTTTAAACCCAAGACCCCCTAGTTCCTTGGGTTTACAAATTTTATCCCATGCCACATAATGAAGATGTTTAGTTCCATTGTGTTCATTCCAAAGAAATTGTCTCATATGTTTTTCCATACTGTCAAGAATGCAAGTCGGGATTTCCACCGTCTGCATCGCATAGGAAGGGAGAGCTCCAAGGACGGATTGAATAAGGACGCATCTGGAAGCTTGAGACATGATACGGCCCTTCCAAGCATTCAGTTTAGTCCGTACATTCTCAAGAAGAAATCCATATGTCTTGGACGTGACACGGCTATGAAGCAACGGAACTCCTAAGTATTTGCCAAGGTCATTTGTTTTCCGGATCTTTAAAACATCGCAGATATCACGACAAGTATTCGGAGAGGTATTCTTGGATGCAAACATCACAAATTTATCCCAACTGATTTTCTGGCCGGAAATTAAACAAAAATCACCCAAAATCTTCTCCATGGTCTTTGCTTGTTTAACAGAAGCCTCCCCAAACAACAACAAATCGTCTGCAAAAAATATATGGGAGATTTTTGGTCCCCCTCTGGAAGCTTTCACGGGCTTCCAGCTCCCATCCATCACCGCCTGGTTGATGGCCTGACTGAGTACATCCATACAAAGAAGGAAAATGTACGGTGCGAGAGGATCACCTTGCCGAATTCCCCGAGTCGGTTGAAATGCCTCGAGTCTCTCCCCATTCCAAAGAATAGTAAGTTTTGCTGTGGAAATGCTATGCATAATGAGGCTCACAAAGTTATCATCCAAACCGACTGCCCGCATCACTTCCCGCAAAAAGGACCATTTCACCCGATCATAAGCTTTTTCAAGGTCTATTTTCACCACCATCATCCCCTTTTCTCCCCGTTTGGTCCGCATAGTGTGCAGAATTTCTTGGGCTATAATAATGTTTTCTGCCGATTGTCGGCCCGATGTAAAAGCACATTGCGATTGGTCGACCAACTTCGGGATCACCAACTTTACTCTATTAGCCAGCACCTTCGTAATCACTTTCGTCACAACATTCGCGAGGGCAATCGGCCTGAAATGACTGACCGTTTGGGGGTTCTTTACTTTAGGTATCAAAGAAATAAGAGTTTCGTTCATATGCACCGGGAACGATTTCTCCTTAAATGCCTTTAGCACAAAATTAGTCACCGACGCACTAACCACATTCCAATGCCGTTGGTAAAAACCTGGAGGAAGACCATCTGGTCCAGGCGCTTTCGCAGCCCCCATCTGAAACAGAGCCACCTCAATGTCGTTATTCCCAACTGGACGATTCATCAGCCGTTTATCAGCATGTGAGAGTAAAGGGAATTTTGGTGTCCAGGGCACAGCATAATCAGGTGTGTCATCAGTATATAGGCATACATAGAAGTCACGCACCAGCTTACGAAGTTCGGCATTATCAGCAACCCACAAACCCTCCGAGGACTTCAGACACTGTATTTTTGGTTTAGGATTCCAAGTCTTAATAGATTTATGAAAGTAATTCGAATTCCTTTCACCCTTGACCAACCAATTCAAATGCGACCTCTGTTGCCAATAGGACTCTTCATGCTTGAGAATTTCTCCATACTCGTCTAACAGATCTTTTTCCAGTTGAGAGAGGAAACGGGATGGTCTATTTGCAAGGGCCCGTTGTACTCCTCCGATGCGGGCTTCACACCTCCGTTTTTTCATGAAAATGCTTCCATACACATTTTTCCTCCACCAGTCGAGTCTTTTCCAGAAAAGAGTAATGTCCCCACTAAGATCATCTGTCAAATTTGGCCAGGCTTGAGATACAAAGGCCCAGAATTCCTTGTGTTCCATCCAGTTATTCTGAAAGCGTAAACAAGGGGGAATAGCATTAGCCGGTTGTATAACCTCAGTCTGGAGGAGGATGGGATGATGGTCCGAGTGTGTTCTCGGGAGGTGTCTGAGGCTAGCTCCGGGGAATCGTCGATGCCAGTCATCATTCCCCCAACACTGATCAATTCTTTGTTGTATTTTCCTCTTTCCCGGCCTCAAATTCTCCCAAGTATAATGCGGACCAGAGAAGGAAGCCTCAGTCAGTCCACACAGATTCACCATTTCACGCATTCTGTTCACATAAAATCCACCCACATGCCGGCCTCCCTTTTTGTCCTCCTGGCAAAGGACTTGGTTCCAATCGCCAATAAGGCACCACGGAAGTTTTATATAGTCGCTCATCTGCTCAGTATAGTCATAGAAGGTCTCACGTACAGATGGGATCGGCGACGCATAAACTAGAGAAAGCAACCAACAAGTTCTCTCAGATCGCAGGATGCCAATCGTCAACATCTGCGCCGTACAACTCCAGATTTTGATATGGAAGTTGTAGGTTAATATATATGCCCAACAGTACAGGAAAAAAAAATACTCCAAAGCTCTTCTCACCCAGAATACAACAACCCACCAGATGTTTATCTGAATAGCACCACTGCAAATGTCGAGATTGAAGAAATTAAATTCCATTCAAGTTAAAAATAATTTACAAAGTTGTGTCCCTTTTATATGGATGGAAATCTACTCCTAACCGGCCCTTTTTTGACTTGAACAGCGGTCACTGTCAGTCTACTATTAATTACAACGGCTATGGTAACAATTAGTTATCAATGCAACTCTGCTATGTACAGTAACAATCGTAATATTTACACTCCTAAGTATAACAGCTCAGCCTGTTGAGTTGCTGCTTTGATTGTGCTTCACCTCGTCACCTCTGCTCAGCACTTTCTTCGTCAGCTCGGTTGACTGACTTCGTTCTTCTTCAGCATCATTCTGGTATTCGTCTAGGTCGGCCTAGTTCAGCTCGGTACACCTTGTCCAGGTCTGTCTTCTTTAGTTCAACTGGACACACCTGAGCTGAACTTATTTCTACATAGGATTATCTACAAATTCAAGAATTCAACAAGACAGACATACCAACAAATGTTGGTAGGACACTCAGATTCATTTGACTAATCAGTTGACCTATTTTGAGTTATAAACTTGTAGTCTTCTTGTCACATGAACAACCAAAAACAAGGCCAAAAATGAATTTCTTACTTTTGCCCCTATACGCACCACCCACTGTGTATATAATTTGACGATATACTGCAAACTATTGTGGTCTCCCAACTAACGGCAAACAACTTAAGAGAAAAATATACCTCATCAAGAAAAAGCACAAGCATGAATACTATCATCCACATAAAACCTAAGAGAAGAGAAGCATCAAAGTCTTTAACAGTGCCCAAAAAAGGGAAAACAGTGAAGACATAGACTTATAGAGAATTGAGAATACATTATTCATCAAGTTAAGTTTAAATGTACAAATTGATTGTCTTTTATAGAGACAGCTAAGGAAATCTACAAATGACCAGACTACAAGCGGCTAGTTTATGTTTCTAACGTCTAATATGTCTAAGTCACTTAGCAGATGATTTCTTTGTGTGTAGGACATATACAAGAGTGTCTCATCTATGTGTATATATATGTATGAAGTCTGTATACAAGTATATTTATCCCTCATTTCTACATGACTAAAAACAAACCTTAGTTTTCTTTCATTTAAACTGAACTCATACACTAATGATTAGCTAACCAATTTTGAACTTTATACTCTAATCCTGGATTACTTCATGATGCGTTAAGTAGATGATCCTACAGTGTAAGCTGTTAATATATACATAACTATGGTGGATGAGATAAAGAAGTTGGTTGATGAAGCCGAAATCTTCACCAGGTGGATCAGGGATGATCTTTATGGTATGCCGTTAGCTTTTCGTCTATGTCCGTTAAAAGAACCTGAGATGGAAAAGAAACGTTAGAGGCTCAGGGCGTTGCACCAGGGAAACCCTCCGACGCTCAAGTCAGTTATATGAGTATTTGTAAGCATTTTATGCTGGAATAAAGGTTTTATATAAACCTGGTTCAAGATCTCTTTGAGAATAAGGCTATTTGAGGTCAGCCCAGATGTGTAATGAGAATTCTCTCTTTTAGAGTTAGGAAAATGTAGTTAAGTTGACTGAAGTTGGCCCCCTCCCTTTCGTCTGGAAAGAGGCATTTTATAGGCGTTTGATGGGGTCTGTCCCTCTGCCCAATGATGGGATTGTGATGTATCTGAGATGGCGGTTTTGTCTGCTACAGAGGCACAGTCCGATGAGACAAGTGCCTGTGAGAGTGGCTGTGTCAGTAGCTGAATCTACAATGTGTAGACCGGCTAGCAATGATATTCTGTACTTAGTCAAGCGCTGCTTGACACCTGGCAGATGCTTGCCGAAATGTAGAAGTAAGACAGTGTCCTGCACTAATTTGGCTGATGTGAAGTACACTCTTTTTTAGGTAAAAGCCGAGGCTGGAGCTTGGGGCCGAAGTGAAACCCTTAGCAATATTTGCTTAGTATTTCCAATAAGAAGTGGGTGTTCTTGGCAAAACAATACTTTGCTGAACTGAAGTGTGGTATGGCCGAGTAGAGGTGCATTCTTGCCGAACTGAAGGAGTCAATCTCTTAAACCTGAATTTACCATTGACTGTTTGTTGACTGACAGATGGATATTTTTGGCTTATCATTGGTAAAATTTTGAATTTGAGTTTCGGCATTGGTAGACTTTACACTCATCAGAAGGGAAAAAATTTCCCTACAATTCGAGTCTGGCATCAGGAGGCAGGGGTTTACTCTCTCTTGAAGTAAGGGAAGACTGTAAGTGTATATGTACATAATTTTTTTTGTATCAAGTCATTCTATACCAACTAAAAAAAGTCATTTATAAAACTTACATAAAATGTAGACATTGCTTATCTAGCATTCTTAGAGTATGTCAAGTCCATGGTTTTTCTTTTTCCTTCCTCCTTTGTACAAAAATAAACCAGAAAAGTTAGGGAACATTTTTTTTCTCTTCTCGTTCAATGTGTCAAACCACGTTGCCACTTGAAAATGAGCGTTGAGAATGTTACTATACATTAGTTAATTTTTTTTAAAAAAAATAAATAAGTTATGCGAGGATGACGCACCATCAATTCTTGTCTTAAAATTTTGAGCAGATATATGTCTGATCTAATATAAGACCAATTTTCAACACAATGAACTAAAAAAATAAAGCATGATAGTATTTTTGGAGTAAAAGGAGTGGTAAATAAATAGAATGCCGTGTGAACATGGCATATCAATCTATGGCATCCTGCATAACATTTTAACGTACTTTCATCAAAAAGTTATTCTACAGTTTGTTATTTGGAACTTTTCAAATAAATTCACGGCAAATTTTTTTATATATTAACTTAATTCATATCATATCACTCTCACATTGTAATTTAACATCACATTTCAATATTAGATGTTACCATCGTTTTGAAGCTCTAACCTAACATCATGCCACTTAATTTTTCCCCCGGGTGTAGTTGTTTATATTATACAAATCACATGGCTAATTGTAATAATTTGCCATATCAATTGCTTTTAGTCTATACGTGCATTCGCATGTTTTTCTTGATTCTCCATACGATTTTATGTCAAAATTCCTATGTACGAAAAGATTGGCATCGTTTCATTTTTTGCTTTGAACACTAAACGATAATTTGGGAATGCATGAACTAGTTTCAGGTGAAGAGGATATATCCGTCCTATTCTTCTTATCTGCATCCTCGAAAACAGAGAAATAATTTATTGCATTAATAAAATTAATTAGATGATTGAATCCTATAACTACAGTATTACCAGCGAAAATGTTGTATATTATTACCCCTAAAACCCCTAAAGTTAACGCAAAATATGAGGCATCTAATCACGCGTCATTACGTGTAAAAACTGTTTTTTTAACCATTTTTTTAAAAAACTTTTTTTTTACACATGAAGACGCACGATTGAATGCCTCATATTTTACCCTCCCCAGCTCTAAACTCATAAAACCATGCATGTAACATGCGAATATAAGTTAGATACTCCATCCAACTTGGAAAAACGTTGTCTAGTTTAAATTAAGTTCAAACCAAAATAGGATAATGTTTTTGATATGGCTAGAATAACATCCAAGGATTATTTAATAAATTAAATAAATACACATGGGACAAGCTTCTTAAGTATATATTGATCGATAACCTTATACCAACAACCGTACTCATTATATCCTAACAACAGCCTATTGTTAAGGTCTAGGGAGGGTGACAGACATGCAAATAATACATCCATAGAGATAGAGAGCTTGCTTTCAGTGATACCCTTTGCTCTATATGTAACTGCATAGATAACACAATAATAGGAATATGGCGTGCTAGTGTACTAGTGAAAAGATTTAATAAACTCAAATAAAAAGCTTCCGGTATTAAAATAACACGATTGATAACCTTACATTATCAAATATGCTTATTTATTCGTTTAACGAAAGTACTTAATATGAGGTGTATTTGTTTGTTAATGTCTCAAATTCAATATCTTTCGTATATGTTGATATTATTGCTTCCGATATTCCGCCGAAAGTTTTTATAAATTTCTTTTACTTGTTTTTTTTCTACCCTTGGATCAATCTTGCAGTTATGATATACTCTTTGATTTTAAAAAAATACACCCTAAGATTACTTTCATGATAAACATACATTTTATTTTGTTAGAATGATAACTTTAATTTTAAATTTCTTATTTTGATTTTCACATACTCGGTTTGAGAAAGTTAGGAAAGAGTACGTACCCCCTGCATGGCGTCGGTGTGATTTGTGAATCTATGCAGCAATCCGTTTAAGGTTTTTAGTGAAGAGTGTAAAATTTTAGATTGAAATTCAGATAGAGAAAATTAATTTAAATAACAAATCTGAACCAAAAATAACAGATTTTTCTACCTTATCTCTATCTTTTTAGAGCCCATTTCTTGAGAATATCACACACTTACGGCATATATTCTGAACAAAAAAATTATAGTACAAGACAAAATTGCATGTCTTTAACGGACTGTTAGGGATCTATTCACAAATTCTTCATTACATCAACCCATTATAACAACGACATAGGTCATAATAATAAGAAAAATATTTTAATACAAATACTTTTTATCTCTTAGTATAGATATTAAAAAAATCTATTGGTAGCTCCATTTTTATATTTGCGTTTCTTTTAATTTGTCTTAGCCATCAAAACATTGTAAAAATACGAGGTATGTATAAACATGAATAACAAATGACAACATGGAACATGAATACCATATAATAACATGAACGATAATAACAAAATAAGAAAATGTAAATATGAGTTTCGGAAACGAACAATTACAAATATATCCTATCAACTAAACATATATACATTATAAAATACTTCAATGGGCTAACTTTGTAAGTATCTCTCCTATTAACTATTGTGGACAGGATAAAATGCTTATAAAAATAATTTGTGGTGTATTTTTTACATTTTACTGCTTCTTTTGCAAATGCCTTTTAAGCAATATTATTTCTTTATTTCAAATCTTGAATAGAAGTCTTAATCATGAATTATATTTTTTTTTTATCATTTTATCGCTTTTTTCCGTATGATTTTAACTGTTTTGATTATATATAAAGTATTTTTCTCGTACACTAGGCTGCGTTTACACATGATACAATAAACGTCGAGATTGCATTGCACTATCGCTTCGCGATCTGATGTACACAGTCTTACGCTGTGGTTAGTTTTTGGGGAGGGGGGCAAAATTCACATTATGGGATCACCGTCCACCTTTTCGGACTCAATAGACATTCCATCGAAAATCCGGCAAAAACTCCCTTACAATATAGAAATATGCAAATATTATAACATAAAATCTAAACCAACAGATCCACTAATCAAAATGCAACAATAATAAGCAACCATCAACAATATCCAAGAAACATTATTCATAAGCAACATTAACAAGCAGCAATATCCAATAAAAGTTCTTAATTTGACACTCGACATACCTTTTCTTTACGAAATGATGGACGAACAGCAGGAGGGATTATCGGTAGCCGCAACAAATTTCTTCGAGTTCCCAAATTCTGAAATTGTTGGATAATGTTTTCATTTGAAATGGTTCCAAAAACTTCCTTCTCGGAGTAACACAGTAAACAGTCCGATAGTAAGTCGTCTCCCAATCGTTTGCGCAGATCAGTCTTTATTATATTCATCGCAGAAAAACTTCTTTCCACACTCGCTGTTTCGACAGGTAAGATCAGTGCTAACTCGATGAGCCGATATACTAAAGGAAAGTAATTGTGATAATTCAACTCCACCATCTTCTTTGCAAGAACTCTAAGATTAGTAATATGAGAGAATACTTCATTTGATTTTATATCACCAATGTAACTTTTAAGTTCATGGTTGAGCTCAATTCGATCCATGGTAGTGAAATCGTCTGGATATAACTCAGCAAAGTGTAGCAATTGACTATGATCAGAACTGAATCGTTTCGCGATTTAATGTATACAGTCTTAGCCTATATTTTTGTGTAAGAAGCTGTTTTGATTATATATACAAAACTGAATTTAAGAAAATCTCGAATTACAAATGTTTAAACTCCCATGATTGAGGACGATTCTCAAAAACAAACTAGTAGAAGATCACGATTATCTGTCTTCTTTCAAACTTGTTTCTCATTTAACTATCACTTTTCCTAAACCCGAATTTCTAGTGAAGCAGAAAAATCAGAAAGAATTCATGGACAATGTCAATCAAGAAAACCCAAGCAAAAGAAGAAAATCTCATGATTTCTCCTCTGATCACAACGATTTCTTAAGCCTTTCTCTTTCTTACCCACCAACCCACTCCACAACCACCCATGCACCGCCGCCGCCGCCGCCGACAGCTCAGCCGCTTGTTCAGACAAGAATCCTACCCATGCTTCCGATCTTTCCCCAACCCTCTTTCCCTCTTGGCCAAGTGACCTCTTCAGACCTACCATCAGTGCCGGAATTATACTCGTCGGCGGCAGAGCATGTCAACCGGGAACAACCATCACGACGGCAACGTCAGCGTCGAAACACGTCAATCAGACAACAAGGTAAAAGCGAGACTATACCACCGCCGTACCCATGGGCAACCGACCGGCGAGCCACCATTCAGAAGTTCACCGACTTAATATCAAACCGGATCTACAAAATCTCCGGCCAAGTCCAATGCAAAAGATGCGAAAAACAATACGCAATTGAATTCGATCTGGAAGAAAAGTTCAATGAAATCGGAGAATTTCTTGCCGAAAGCATAGCCTCCATGCATGATAGGGCACCAGGGAGATGGATGAATGCTATGCTTTTGAATTGCAGATTTTGTGAACAAGAGAACTGCGTGAAACCAGTTTTGAATGTGAAGAAAAGATCGATTAATTGGTTGTTTTTGCTGTTGGGTGAATTGATTGGACACTGTACGCTGCCGCAGTTGAAGTATTTCTGTAAGCACACTCAGAATCATCGCACTGGTGCTAAAGATCGTATTCTCTATCTCACTTATGTGACTTTGTTTAAGCAGCTGGATCCATATGCCCCCTTTCATATCTGAAACAACCTTGAGGCTTTTGTAGTCTAAAGTGATTTGGGATACTCCCACCCACAATCTTTCACTCCTTTTCCATTCGCACGACATGTGGCTGATGCCACGTACTATACCGTGAAAAAAGGACATGTGGCTGATGTCACGTACTATACAGTGAAAAAAGTATGAGAGAATTGTTGTGAAAGGATCCAAACCATCTAAAGTCATGGCGCTTTATATTATTAAACTCGTCATGACACGTCATATTACTGGCTTCATTTCTCAATGATGATTTATTATGTAATTTACAAATTATTCATGCAAAAAGAATTGCTCATAGTGAGATTTGTACAAGTCTTTGCAAGACGATGAAGGAATGTTAGCCATTGAACCAACGCAGTTGGCATGCATGTAGACACATATATGTTTAAACTTTATTCCCAAATTTTAGACTTAGTGTCATCTATTATTTAGAATGTTCTATATATACCTGATTAATACATGTAGGTCAGTATGTTGATCTACGAATAGGGCTATTGTATGGGTTTGTATCTCCTTGATGTATTGATCTCTGGTTAATGTATTAGCATTTTAATCAAAAAAATTGCCTTGTAAACATGGCATTTAGACTTGGTCCATTTTAATATACTATAGCTAAACGTTTTTATTGGGTTGTTATTTGGAACTTTTCAAATAAATTCATAGCAAGTAATTTGTACATCTTGACTAAACGAGCACATTTCATATATTTAAATTCTATGTTAGAGAATGATGCGTATATATGATATCGCACAGCAAGAATTGAGTTTGCGTTTCAACATTCAAAGCATATGTTGCCTCTACTTGGCTATTGTTGTTAGTGTGTGGCTTCTTATCCAACAAACTGTATATATTTCATATTAGACGTAGGTAAGATTTAAATGGCATATTAGTCGTACGTAAGATGTCGTCTATATCAACGTCTATTTGATTAGCTCACAACTTGTATTATTTGTTCAGCACTTCTGCGTTTACGTGGAATACGCCGTATCCCTCTGCATGACTAATGGTGATAATTAGCCTCAATTTCTCGATTATTGTACGATTTTATGTTCCTGTATATGTACGAAAAGATTGGCATCGTTTCGTCTTTTACTTTGAACACTAAACGATAAGTTGTGAATGCATGAACTAGTTTTAAGTGACGAGGATAAATGGGTCCTATCCTTTATCTACAATTCTCGAAGGGAGAGAAAGAATTAATTGAATTAATGAATTTATTTAGATAATTGAATCTTATAACTACAGTATTACCAGAAGCCTGAACATTCTGGTTCTGAAGTTTATCATGAAGTCGGCTTAAGTTTATCTTTATTAAGTTTTATTAGTTAACTATATCAGACGGTGAAAATGATTAATTCCATCAAACCAAACTATAACAAGTTGGATAAAAAAAAAACTATAACAAGGCCGAAAAAGTGGGTTTATAAAATAGGATTTAATTAGGTGGGTCAACATGGTAGTGTCAAACCTTGTACAAATGATATGAAAGAAAATGGCAAATACTATAATTTATATTCAATTGTTTAATATCTTCAAACTACATTTTTCACGCTAGAAGTTCTTAGAATCTTCTTAGTTGAGATTTTCTGATGTCTGAGAACAATCTTGCAGGTAAGAGACGGGTAAATTTTGATCTTATAGTTAAATTATATATTTTGATGCTTATTATACACCAAGGCTACTCTCATGACTAAACTGGTCTGTTTTTTTCTTTTTTTGTTAGAATGATAACATTAATTTTAAATTTTCCATTTTGATTTTTACGTACTCAATCCCAACATATATCCCGTCATTTAACCAAGAAGATCATTTTATCCATTTGAAAGTTATTTTAGAGTGACAAGTTGGAAAAGGCTGGAAAGTAAATCAGTAGTCGATAACTAAGCCAAAAACCTCACCAATCTGTATAACTAAGCCAAAAGCCTCGCCAATCTGTACGTATATACACAAGAAGTCCTTAGCAGTAAGTTCTTACAGAAAATTGTTCCGTATTGCTCTCATGAGATCTATTGTCTTTAAAGTTGATGTTCAGTGGTTGTGTAATGAATGACTAATAAAAGCATAAGTTGATTTTAAAATTATAAAATAGCGATAACTTGATTTTCAATTTATAAAAGTAGAGGGTCAAACTTAATTGTAATACCATATATAATGGAACAAAAATACATGGCCGCCTCTTCATTTCAATAAAATAAGTATGGCCTGACATGAATCCTTGCGTGCGTGTGCGAGTGCACATCCATACACATGTATATATATGTATGTGTAAGAGCATAATCTCGAAAGGTAAACTAACCAAACTGAAACATATTACATAATAATCGTAAATTTTTGAGTAATTTCTAGCTTTAGATTATCAATTTTCAGGTTGATCAACATAATCTTCATCAATTTTCATCCATTAGAGTTTTCGAGTGATAATATTTCTGTAGAAGTTAGTTAATTATAAAATTATTAAAAGAATCAAAACCACTATCTGTTCATATCTTCTTTTCTGCTAAAGTAATCATCTCTATCTTTTTGAAATCCAAAATTTAAAAATAACCAACCTATCTTTTAATTTTCTTTAACACATATCTTTGCCATCCAATCCGAACCCTAACAAAAACGACTTCAAAACGACTATGCAATGTATTAATAGACGTATTGCAGTTTCTCTGATTAGGGTGGCTCAAAAAGGAAGAGAAATAAACCCTAGAAAAACCTGATTACAAGTAGTACTTAAAGTATGATGAACAATCATGAAGAAAATGGACATGCTGAAGAAGAAAATTCTAGAAAAAGAAAACACACCAACGAACAAGATGAAGAAGATGATCTACTAACTCTTTCTCTTTTTCCTACATCTGGTATCGCTCCAACAGTTTATCCCCATTCAGCACCACCGCCGCCATGTCTACCACCACCACCGGCTATCGGAGCAGTTGGACAAACAAATCCATTCAATCGGGGTCAATTCCACTCGGGTCATCACCGGAAACAACAATCCGGGTCGGGTCAATCATCACGTCAACGCCGAAACCGACCACAACCCCCACAAGAAGACCGGAGTGAGACGATACCACCACCGTATCCATGGGCCACCGACCGGAGAGCCACAGTACGCAATCTTATCGACTTAAAATCAAACCAAATCAACCGTATCACGGGCCAAGTCCAGTGCAAAAGATGTGAGAAACGTTACGAGATGGAATTAGATTTAGAGGAGAAGTTCAATTTGGTGGGAGGATATCTTGCGGAAAATAAGGATTCATTGTGTGATCGAGCACCGGGGAAATGGATGAACCCGGTGCTTCCGACGTGTAGATTCTGTCAGCAAGAAAATAGCGTGAAACCTATTATTTCTGGGGAGAAAAAATCGATTAATTGGCTATTTTTGTTCTTGGGTGAGATGATTGGGCTTTGTAATCTGAATCAACTCAAACATTTCTGTAAGTATACCAAGAATCATCGGACGGCTGCTAAAAATCGACTTGTTTATCTCACTTATCTCACCCTCTGCAAACAGCTCGATCCTGATGGCCCTTTTGATCGCTGAAGTTTAATTTCTAACCTTTGTCGGAAGCAGCCTGGATCTGCCGCCATAAGGGTGCAGCTTCTACGTTTACTGCTAAGCAAGAGTAATGTGTATTTCTTTGCTTTAGATCAGTCGAAGCAACTCTTTTGTAGCACTAATCCCATCTTTGTTGAAAGGTTACTACACATTGTGATGAACATGCACAAGAACACGAGATTGTGTAGGATGGAAAATATACAACCTGATTATTTTATTATGTAACTGCATGCATGCTAAGGAAGGGGTTTGGACTTATTTTATTTGGTAAACTACCGGGAAGCATCCATTCACACTAAAAAATCATTTAGCGACCGCTTTATACGATTGTTTGCAATTTTTTCATTATCATATATGAAAATGAATGATTAAAATGTTGGAGTTTCAATGTCCAGTAAAAATAGTGGATGAGATTTTATGTGTGCTTTTATTGGATTACATTAATCTTTTTTTGTTTTTGTTGAATAATGTGTAGTTCTTTTTTCATTAAACAGGACCCATGATATCAGTGTCTATCTTGGATGAATCTGCATGTACCTTCATTAGGATTAGTAGAAAGAATTGTCCTTCCAGTTGGTATATTGGGAAAGCTAGGAATATTAATAAATTTCTTTTGTTGACAATTGTTCTCTGACTCATTTTACTTGATATATAACTTAAGGGTGTGTAGTTGAGGATTTTTTCGTTAAGGATATGAGTTTGTAGGGTCTCCAAATTCATACATGTTCTTTGGTTGAAATTTGGAATATGAGATTCGGATTGATATCTGACTTTTTGGTAATGGATATCGTTTTTTTTATATACTAGCTACTCATATTCTTCAATATAGGGTATAATATGGGTACCCTCAACCCACTCCGGCTGCCCCTACCGACCCCCCAATGGTCAAACAAGCCGGTCAACCCGCCGGCCGTCGGCGGACCGCTGCCCGGTCACTACTCCAACCGGTCAAATTTTTCTGGCCAATTTTTCAGCCGCCCAGCTTCGATACTCATTTCAATTACGATACATTCCAAACACCATCAATAACAACCATACTCATTCCCACTTCAATATCACATAAATATGACTTTTACGTCCAAACGTCAAACCTATAGTCCCGGTTTCGATACCCAAGTACCAACCATACGCCCCTTATTATTGATTCAAATGCGAGACTTAGGGGAATTTTCCTTAGCCCTCAACTAAAATGTAAACACTTCTATGTAGGTTTGTCACAACGGGTTTATAGGTTGGATATCTCATTATTTTGGATAACTGGCCCCGAACAGTTGTATGCACGTTTTTTGAGAATGATTTTAAACGTTAAATATCTCATTATTCGCAAGAATTAAGCCCAATAACCTTACAACAATAACAGTACTCCGTTCCCTTAGATGCTACCGTCTATGATAAGATATAAGAAGTCGGATGTACGTAATCATACTCATGTGTTAGAAACACAGAGATATTGCATTAGATGCTACCGCCTATGACATGATATAGAGGGTCGGATGTACGTGATCATACTCATGTGTTAGAAACACGGATGTTGTTTCTCGATGTTCCACAATGAAAATTGCGTCAAGCTGTCTCGATCAACTACTAATTCACAAAGCGCATCCAATTTAGTGAGTCATTTTGTTTTATTGTATCATATTCTAAAATCAAGGAAGAGTGTGTCATTGACTCATTGCAAATGGAAACAAACCCAATAACCTCGGTCATTGTTTTTTATTACAAATATACACACATATATGTGCATACTAGATATGGAAATAGTTATTCCTTAATATATCGACAAGAGTTGCACTAATATGAGAACGTTTAAAAGATAGAAGCACGAGTTTGTGAGTCTTTACATTGTACCTAAAATGTCCAAACATATTGAAGACTAGTATGTCCAGCGTAAGTTGGGTCAAGTACAATTATTATTATTATTATTATTATTATTATTATTATTATTATTATTATTATTATTATTATTATTATTATTATTATTATTATTATTAGAACAAAGCCAAGTACGTATAGATGAACACGATGCACAATTATTTGTATGTTAAATAAAATCGACCCTTTTCTAAAATTAAAAAAGAAAGCTTTATGATGTGTTACAGACTAGCAGGTTCGCAAGTTAGGTATGATCTTAAGGCTAATGTGAGTCTAAGATGGTAACTGGGTGGTGTAGAGTGCTTGTACAAGGTATTTACTATGAAAGGTGTAGGACTATACCACACTTGAAGACCATTGAGTTTGAGGGTTTTTGATCTCTTCATCCCCACTTTACTCACCCCTTTTGAGACCACGCGACACGTGGCAGCAAGAAGAGGTGGTGAGGCTAGATCCGCACCTCCTTGCGGTGAGGTGATCTTATCACAGAGTTTGAAGGCAATGTATTTTAAGAAGTTGACGAGTGGTCCGTTACCCTTTTTTCTTTACCAATACATAATTATGGTACTTATTGCACAAAATATGGTAATTTATAAAGATACTGAGGGTCTATATATAGCGGTATATTTATAATCAATAATCATTATCCGATCCGAGTCCACAAATTCTTTGTCTTGAAATGTCCCTTCATTCATTTTTTTTTCTCAACCATAAAACACAAAATAAAATAAAATGATACGATTGATCTAACTTCATCTTTCACTTGATCTCATTCAGGTATATAGCATTTTTACAACCTGCGCATTGAAACGATATGAAATAACAAGACAAATGATTACTCATTATATTTTTGCACTTGTTTGTATTCCTAATTAACTTATTAACCTTGCTTAACCCTGAACTTACTCTACCAGTCTCAATCCCTTGACCTTAACTCATTAAGTTTTTCTTCTTTCTTTTTTTACTTTAACCCTTATCTTTTACTTTGGCATTAACTTAATTCTTTTTTTTAACATTGTCTGTTTACATTTCTTTCTATAGTATTTCGTCTTTTACACCACGACTATGGATTTACCAAGGTTGGACTGATGTGTGAACTGTCCCAACGAACAGTGTGAACTATCATATCATTACAACGTTGCATCGGTTATTCTTTATTTTACTTATCCAAAACTTATCATATTAATTGTTTGACCATTTTGTCATTCGATCATTGAATTGAGTTCATATTGCGAATTGATTATTAATTTTACTGATCTTTCATAAATTTAACTTAACTTGACTTTAGGTTGCATAATTAAGAATACTGTATTTTCAGTTGTAATTTTGACCCTTTTAACGACTTATTTTCAATTTTTCTTCTAAACAAAGTTATAGATATTTGAAAGAAGTTTCTAATTCAATCGAATTTATGTAACTCAATATACGACCAAAATAAGGTTCCATAGTTTACTGAAAACAAGTAATGTAAACAATAGCTTACGACCCTATTTTGACCTTTTTATAGGCTGCTTTTGAGTTTGACATCTTTATTAGAGTTGTAGATCTGTATATCTAATTTATAACACAAATATAATCACATTAATTCGAATTATAATGCGTGACTAACTGAAAATTTTTCAACTAATCTAACATATGTAACACATGTTTCTATACCCTATATATAGCAACTTCGTCTCAACTGCTACATACATAATCTTGGCATATGAATCATATTCATTCAACAACCATCCATTCATAATCAAATAAACAAAATTAGTCAACTACAATATAAAATTACATCTAATAATTAAATCTACCATATTTACAATCAAAGTCACCACATTTAAAAATAGAAAAAATAAATAACCGAGATAATAAGTCAAACTTTTTCCTGGGTCATTACTACCATGGTTGGCAGATACTTTCTTTTATAAAAATAAAATTTGATTGATTAATATAATTTGTGTACATTAAAATGACAATAACACTTCCCTTTTAAAATTATAAATTTACCCACCTGATGTTATTAATTTCGTTTACTTAGACCAAAGATGTTTTCCCCCAAAAAAAATTATGTGAAATCAGACACTTTTTTTTTGGGTTCACATCAGAAGAGGCAAAAAGTGAGGTAAAATATGAGGCCTCTAATCACACGCTGCCACGTATACAAGCAACTTTTTTTAAAAAAATAAAAAATTTTAAACAGCTTCCCTTTTTTGTACACGTGTCAACGCATGATTGGATGACTCATATTTTATTCCAATTTCTGCCTCTCTTGATTTGAACCGTTTTTTTAAAAATATAAACCTACTATATAATCTCCTCGAATTAAAAATCATCTTTATTGGATCCAGCTTATGAATGAAAATTTGATTTACCCCGTGAACGTTAGAATAATAACGTTACATATGGCTCCTCTGCGTTTGTAAGGAAATAGCCTTTTCTATTAAAAATGTAATTAAAAAATAAAAAGAAAAACAGCTTTAAGTACGCTGGAAAAGGACCCGAGAGAGGCGCCAGACATTTGCCTCAGCCTCTTTGTAGAATCAACAACCTCCTCATGAGGCCGCTCCAACATCAAGATCGAGGCCATCTTCTTCATCAATTCTCGCTTCAAGCCTAAATTATTCAAGAATTGTTCCATTTTTCTGGGAAATCACCGTGCACGAGTAGCATTCTCACATTTATATGAGTAATTCGCTCTCCTAGTCATTCTCTTGCTTTTGACCCCGGAGAATTTTTGTTTGAATTTCATATATTTTCTCTGACTTAGCTAGCTAACGTGAAAATCTTGTGAGAATTCCACCGGTTCGGTTGTTTTCCTTATTGTAATTTGTTTTCTGGTTGTAAAATTGTTCTGGAAATCTTGAATGCAGCGGAGATAACTAAATTTTGTTTCCCCAAGTGTAATTGACGCAATAACGCCGTCGATTTTGTTGTGTAATGTTGTAAAGTAGTTTTTGGTAATGGATTCATACACGGAGTTGTGTGATTTAATCGCCCAAAGTCCCGAGCAATTTTCCGAGAAGTTGTTGTGGATTTGTGGCCGATGCCCTTCAGAGCAGGTTCTGCTTGGCGGATCTCCCCGAGTTTCGAGGTCTCATCTCAATGCCATCCTGGCAATCTCGCGTTTCTTGTCAAAATGTCCTAAGTATAACGATGAACGCCCGAAATCGCTTGTTCTTGCATTTTATCGCGCAATTCCTCAGTCATTCACTCCTTCTTTCTGGCCGCAGTCTTTTGGAAACGATGCGATATCCTCATTCTTTGGCAGTTACTTGGCTTACATGTGTAAAGCAACGGATATAGGATCTGATTTTGCTGCCGACGTTGCAATGTATACAGGGAACGTAGTGACTTCTGCTATAAACAACGTGAGTGGGGCGAATGGAATTACCAGGGCTTTCTTGAAGGCTTTATCTTCAAATTTTCCTCCAATTAATTCATCTGATGCGGATAAGTTGGTTTCCCTTCTTATTGAATGGGTTGAAATTGTTGTTCCTAATTCACCTAGGGAACTCCTTTCTAACACTTCGGAGCCAACCTCATATCAAAGTTCTCCACTGAGCGTGAATCATAATCAGCTACAGTCCACCAATGAGAGGGCAAGTCCTGGGAATGAATCAAGTACTGCTTCTGGGGCGTCTAGCAGTGGGGTCACAAAGCTCGCTGATGACGCCACCAGTGCCTCACCATCAAAGGCAAAAACGATGAACGGTACAAATTTTGGATTCAATGACGGAGGTGGAACCGGTGCACTTAAGGGGCCTCATTTATCTTTTGATGAAGAATCCTTGGAGGGCCTGGAGAAGCAGGAAATTGCATTTGAATTGATAGGGCAAATTTTGGACAAAGCCTCTGTTGATTCCAAGCTTTCGGATCAAGTTAGATTTATTGCAAAGTATCAACTTCAATCCATGCTGGCTTTCCTTAAGGTAAGTATCAGCTTTTCCTGCTGAAAAAGAATTTGCATCTGGTTGCTATTTGAGATAATTCATTTGGTTAAGGGGAGAAGAACTTCCTGTGAAGGGTTGATATGGTTCTCTCTTGTATCTTATGAGCAGATTAGGAAGCGGGAGTGGTCAGAACAAGGGCAATCACTAAAAGTGAGGATCAATACCAAGCTCTCAGTTTACGAGTCAGCAGTTAGGTTGCAGATTAAGACTCTTGCATCCCTTGATGTCGACGGGAAGTCATCAAAGAGATTGTTGCAAGGGATTCTCGGGTTGTTGATGGAGGGTGCTGAGGCTTGTTTATTTTCCATGTGGCGCAAATCAAGAGTTTGTGAGGAACTATTTGGCTCTTTGCTTGCTGGGATTTCTCAAGCTGCGGTAACACGGGCTGGTCAGCTGTTGCGTTTTCTTCTTATTCGTTTCAAGCCCCTGGTTCTTGCTACATGTAGCCAGGTGCATAATTTATTTAAATTGTCATTTGTCTTATGCTTGATTAGACATTTTCTTTTTGCTGAACATGATATTACTGCTACTGCAATCTGCAAACAGGCTGAGTCTTGGGGAAGCAGCCAAGTGCCCATGTTTCAGAGCCTCCTAAAAGCGTGCTGTGAAATCATTGTTTTTGGCTGGACTAAGGACCGATCACCCGTTGACTCCTTTATTTTGGGACTCGCCACTTGTATTCGTGAACGAAATGATTATGACGAGGTTATTTTGCTTCATTCCTGCAAACTCAGTTTATATGTTTGGTTTGGAATATAACTTTTATTAAGCCATTGCCTTGCGTTACTTAATTTATGCTGTCCACTGTTATCTAAACATCACTGAGGGACCAAAAGCGCCCACTGTTTTTTGGTTTTTTTTTGGGTTTTTTTTTTTTTGCGAAAACATGTTTCTTGCGTTTAAGTGACATTGTTTATCCACGGCAACCTGTGTGGCAGAGGTCCGTGAATGCTTATAACATATCCTAGTTTTCAGCAGTAAGTTCCAAGGTTGTTCAAGGCTGTACCTTCTACCTGTCAAAATTTAGAAATTGGATGATGGATGACTTTTTCCTAAGTTCAAAAAGTAGAAGTGTTTCCTCTTTTTCCATACCAGTCAAGTTACGTGCATTTGCCTTTTGACTTCTCAGACAGCACCTTCAACTGCTGCAAGTGGCTTTGCCCCCATTTCCAAGATACATTTAGTTTTTATCCCACCCGAGAAAATTTGTTTTGGCCATTGTCTGTACTTTTTAATCATTATCAGACATTGCTTTTGATAATAACGAATGACATTCTTTATTGGCTGAGTCTGTTTCAAGACTGATTAATTAGTTCCCTGCTGATTGTAGTGCTTTTGAATTGGATGGAACCAGCAATAAATCAAAGCTATTTACCAGTTGGTATTACAAGTTTATATGTTTTCATGTGCCTGACACAGGTCCTTGGATGGGAGAGATCATCCATGCGTATTAATAGGGAAATCCTAGTTAGAATACTCTAGAAGATGTAAATTAGCTAGCAAAATTCAGATAATTCTATGCGTGAAATGTAAGAAAGTTTCCTGCCTATATCTGAGTTCCAATTGGTAATTTTGTCTGCACTGTTTCCCTAGCATATATAGTGTTATCTCTCATTCTCCTTTGGCTGCAGGTAATATGTACTAGAAGGATAAATTGAAAATTTTGTTATTTTCTTATGCTTTTATTTATTTATGCAAACTTGCTTCTGAAGTGTCAATTTAAAAGTTAGGAGCCTAGAGGACGTCAAGATAAGCAACTAAAATCAAAGCCCTCTACCAGAAGAGAAAGATGGGAATGATCAGATGTGCTGATTGCTATTAATTATACTCTCTTGTTTAGTGTTTAATTCATAAATTTGTAGATGCTGTGTTTGGTTGATTTTGCTAACATAGGAAGCATGAAGAAGACTAGGAGCTGAAACTGGGTGGTGTGGCTTTTCTGACACATGAAGTTAATATGCTTTTAGTGGTGCCTTAGCATAAACTTTTAGAGCTAGAACTCTAGGAACTCTATAACCCTGCAAACCTGAGTTGTTTTCTTTGGCTTTAGAAAGGAGCTCCACATTTCTGCTTTAGATATCTGTTGTTGCTTCACCATTTTCGTTCAGTTTTGAAGCTCATCTATTCTGCACTTGTGCAGGACGGAAAAGAAAAGCAAGCATCTCCTGCAATGCAGCTGAATATTATTCATCTGCTTGCTGATATAAATGTCTCTCTTAACAAGCCTGAAGTGGTGGATATGATACTGCCTCTATTTATTGAAAGTTTGGAAGATGGTGATGCTTCAACACCTGGTTTATTGAGGCTTCGGGTAAAGATACTTAGATAATTTGACCATTTTGTTGATGCTCTTGTAACAACTGTACAGTGCCTGAGTTTTAGTTTTCTATTTCCAGTGCAGCTATGTGAGAACTCTTGTCCATCATCATCGTTCATCCTGTTTTTGTTATGTTATTGCAGCTTCTGGATGCTGTTTCTCGTTTGGCAAGCTTAGGTTTTGAGAAATCTTATCGTGAAGCCGTGGTTCTCATGACTAGAAGTTACTTGGGCAAACTCTCTCTGGTTGGATCTGCTGAAAGTAAAACCCTGGCTCCTGAAGCTACCACAGAACGTGTTGAGGTATACCTGCAGTCTTGATCAATTAGTAGCTGATTCTAGCTTCATCTGGAAATGATGTGGTTTTTCTTAAATGCTATGCTCACTGGTTCAATCACATTCTAGACTCTTCCTGCAGGATTTCGTCTGATTGCTAGTGGCCTCTCTAATAAAAAGTTGCGCGCCGACTTCCGTAATCGGTTGTTATCATTGTGTTCAGACGTGGGCTTAGCTGCTGAATGTAAGAGTGGGAGGTAAGTCTATGCAGTTTTTTGTTGAAATGCTTCTGCAGGTTTGTTAGCTGAAGAAAGATATGTTGTCAATTGCAGGAGTGGGGCGGATTTCCTTGGCCCTCTACTTCCTGCTGTGGCCGAAATATGTTCTGATTTTGATCCTACCGTTGATGTGGAGCCTTCACTGTTAAAGTTATTTCGAAATTTGTGGTTTTATATTGCTCTCTTCGGCTTAGCGCCTCCGATACAAAAAAGTCAGGGTGCAACAAAGTCTGTATCAACTACACTTAATAGTGTGGGCAGCATGGGTGTAATTGCCCTACAATCTGTGGGTGGACCATATATGTGGAACTCTCAATGGTCTACTGCTGTGCAACGCATTTCTCAAGGGACTCCTCCCCTAGTGAGTTTGTTTGGTGTGTTACTTTTTTGTATGCCTGATTTGGTGCTTTTTTTGAGTGGATGGGATTTTATCTGGGAGCTTCATATTGATCTTAGATGGTGTATTTCTTTTGCTGTGACTTCAAATGAAACTTAAGCATGCACTTTGTGATTGAATAAGTGAGTGATTTGCTGCTGTAAATCAGTATGAGGAACAAGAAGCATAGAAAAGTAGAGTAGACAGATAAGACAACACTTGCTCTGTTGGTATAGTTCAGGAAATCAAGCTGGTGTGGTTGTAATTTTCACTTAATTTATACGAGTGTTAACCAGAGCTGTTAGCCATTCCTCTGAATGTAAGTCTACAAGTTTGAAGTTGCCATGGACTTAAGTTTGACATTGGTTGTAGCAAAAGAAACCATTTAGCGGTTTCTCGTCTTAATTTATAATATCATGCATACTATTAACTGCTACAGTCTAACTTGAAGGATAAAGTTTATATTTTAGATGGTTTACCGGGTGTTTCTTATATATTTTCTTTCTTGAAATGAAAGTCACAAGATTTTTGTTTCTTTATGCAGGTTGTGAGTTCTGTGAAATGGCTTGAGGATGAGTTGGAACTTAATGCTCTTCATAGCCCTGGTAGTCGACGAGGGAGTGGCAATGAGAAAGCTGCTGTAAGCCAAAGATCAGCTCTTTCTGCTGCTTTAGGAGGACGTGTAGAGGCTTCAGGAATGGGAACTATATCAGGTTATATTCGAGTTGACAAACATGGTTTTAGATTCCTTCTGATGGGTGTTATTTCAAATTAACATTTTGCGGGTATTGACATGGAGAAACTTGGTGGAAATTTTACCTTAGATTTGGAATTTTCAGGTGTCAAAGCAACTTATCTTCTTGCCGTCGCTTTCTTGGAGATAATCAGGTTCAGCAGCAATGGTGGTATCCTTAATGGTACCAATAGTTCCCCTGCATCTCGAAGTGCCTTCAGCTGTGTCTTTGAATACCTGAAAAGTCCAAACCTTATGCCTGCCGTTTCCCAGTGCCTAACTGCAATTGTCCACAGGGCTTTCGAAACAGCACTGCAATGGCTGGTATGCTTTATGCTGCCTTATCTGAATGTTTATTACACTATTTGTTATCATCTCAATATTGATCTCTTTGCTTGTGTAGTAATCGGCTGGTGGTTAAGTACTATTATATACTAGCCTTAGGTGGTGCTAGACAGACTGGAGCCTATTGTGTGCTGGTTGCTTTGTGATAATGAACAAGAAAGAGCAAACACGGTGTATTGGCTCCATCACTTCTCCTTGTTATGTTAAAACATAGAATACCTGCTTAATATCATATCTGTATATTAAACATATAATTTTTCATGCTGCAAGATAGAGGCTGAAGGGCATAGTTCTTTGTAGCTGAACTCCATAAGATGCTATAAAATCCTTCCTTGTGATAAATCTTTGAGTTTATATGGTTTCTCATAGTTTGTAATGCTTGGCATCCAGGATTTGGAATTTAGCGGGCCAAGTTAGAGTAGTAAAAAAAGGGAACGGATGAAATGCGTACTATGTGATGGATTGATGATCTTTATGCAATTCACGTCTGGGCTATGCATTACTGAAGATTTTATAGGATAAAACATTTATGTTTTGTAGTTTCACTTCCGTCTTTTGGTTTTCCATAGAGAGTCTGTAGCTCCTCTCACATATACTATTGTGATGTTTGAGGTTATCTTGTTCTTGATGCCGAGCACATCATCATGTTCCAGCTTTTGAGCAAACTTGGTACATAAGAACATACATGCAGACTCAGAGAGAAATATGCACACACTTATACACACATACTTGTATATACATACACACCTATCCACATACATATATACATACATAATACGTACATATGTACGTACACACACACACATATAGAGAGAGAGTATATAGACACACACATACATATACACATAAATATACACATACACACACATATACATAAACATACATGCATATACACACACACATATGCATATATCAGTGACAGAGAATTTTAACATTTGATCGTCAATTTACAAAAAAAAAAACATTTGATCGTTGCTCCTGGATACAGGATGACAGGGCAGCCGAGATTGGACATGAAACTGAACTTAGGGAGTCTGCACTTTCTGTCCATGCTTGTTTCCTTATTAAGAGTTTGTCTCAGAGAGAAGATCATATTCGTGATCTTTCAGTTAATTTATTAAGTCAACTAAGAGATAAGTTTCCCCAGGTAAATGTGTTTGACTATTACATTACTGTCTTGGATTTACCTTCATTTTCTTACTGCTATGGTGATCTTATAAGATGCTAATCCTGCAGATTTTGTGGAGCTCTTTTTGCTTTGACTCGTTATTGTTTTCATTTCACAATGATGCAACTTCTTCTGTTGTCCACGACCCTGCTTGGCTTGCTAATGTTCGTTCGTTGTACCAAAGAATTCTTCGTGAATGGATTATTATTTCACTTTCACATGCTCCATGCACAACACAAGGTCTTCTTCAGGTTTGTTTTATCCCCTTCCCTTTTTCTTGAGTTTTTGTTTTGCCAAGTTGAACCTTTTGTGTTCTGTACTTGGTTGGCGAATTATTGTATTTTCTGTATTATCTGGCACACTCAGCTTTTGTTGTTTCCTGCATACAGAAGGTTATCTTTGATCAATATTTATGTCATGAGAGTTGTCATTATGGTGGTTGTCTGATTATTACATTATATAAGTATCAAGGATAGTTGAACTGGTTTAAATGTTATCACGTGGTTGAGTGATCCTGTGTTACCTAAGGGAAAAACTAAAACTAGAAAAGTACTATGTTCAGGCTTTCTCCCACACACTTGAACAAATGTACTCGATTTACTTTGTAATTACAAGTCTTAGGTTTTTGAAGCGTTTATATATCTGAATATTAGACAGAACTTTCTGATCTTTATACATAGTCGTTGTTGTATACTTTTACTTATCGAAAGGAGCAACGTTAGAACTTTTGAAGGTTCTGAAAAGTGTGTTTTCTCGATATCATTTTTGTCGTATTGAATTTCTCTCTTGTTTTAGCCGGCAGGAGTTATCAAATAGTTGGACTGCATTTTTCAGTACAAGCGTAATATCCAATATAGCGGCTTAGGTCGTCTAATAAATTATAACACATCAGTATTGATTAAACCCAGTTCTAGTATGTAGACCTTTTGATGGCATCATTTCTTTGATAGTACATTGGATCAAAATTATGGTCTGCAGGAGAAGCTATGCAAAGCAAACAATTGGCAAAGAACGCAGCCCACTGCTGATGTGGTTTCTTTGTTGTCTGAAATACGTATCGGCACTGGTAAACTTGACTGTTGGTCTGGTACAAAAACTGCAAATATTCCTGTAGTTATGGCTGCAGCTGCTGCAGCATCAGGGGGAAACTTAAAATTGACGGAGGCGTTTAATTTGGAGGTGCTCAGTACCGGTATAGTCAGTGCCACCGTGAAGTGTAATCATGCTGGAGAAATTGCGGGCATGAAAAGGTTATATGAGAGTTTTGGTGGCCTTGATTCTAAGGCGGCTTCTAGTAGTTTAGGAATCAGTCCTGACTCTCAGCCTCCAAGACATGGTTCTTTTAATGAACTCTTGCTTAGTAGGTTTGTGCATCTGCTCCGACAGTTTGTAAGTGTAGCTGAAAAAGGAGGGGAACTTGACAAATCCTCTTTCAGGGAAACTTGTTCTCAAGCTACTGCTTTGCTTCTTGAAAATATGGTCGGGCATATATCTTCTTTCATGTTGAAATTATTTCGTAGTTATTATATTCATATTTTTGTTGCTTTACATCGAACCTTACTGCATCTCCAGGTTTCAGGGTCAAGGTCAACTATGGAGAGCTTTTCACTACTTTTACGTCTTCTTTGCTGGTGCCCTGCTTACATATGCACACCTGATGCCATGGAAACAGGTGTATTTGTTTGGACATGGTTAGTCTCAGCTGCCCCGGAGTTGGGATCTCTTGTCCTTGCAGAACTTGTTGATGCATGGTTGTGGTCATTTGACACCAAGAGAGGCCTTTTTGCTTCTGAAACAAAATTTTTTGGACCTGCTGCAAAACTCAGGCCTCACCTCGCTCCTGGAGAGCCAGAGTCGCAGCCTGAAAAAGACCCTGTTGAACAAATAATGGCTCACAGATTATGGCTTGGATACTTTATTGACCGTTTTGAGGTGAAATATTACTGTTTTGGACCTGCATTTCTTTGTCTATTCTTGAATGCTTGACTAATTGTTTACTTGTGAAGTAGAGTTCCTCAATCGTTTCTTGTCTCTCAGGAGGGTACATGAACTTAGTATGTGCAAATTTACCGATAAGATCACCATTCAGATTAACAGAAAAGAGGATGTTTGCTATGCCTGCCAGCCCAGCACTTGAATATGTCCAACAAACCCATTGCATCCAAAACCTCCATCAAGAAGCCCCATCATAAGCATTCATGATATCCTCCTTAATTGCACACCTGGGTACCCCACCTGCTTCTTATGATATTCTACAACGTCATGCATTAACCACACATTCTCTTTGATTAACCTGCCTCAACGAAAGCACCTTGATTTTCGGACATTTGGCAACACTGCTTTCAGCCTTGGTGTGATAACTGCGATGATTATGATGATAATCATTATTGTTATTTTGCTTTTCTTTCTCTCTTTCTTTGAGACAAGTTAAAAGGGTTGTTCATCCCCTTTGAAGTACTCCTTGCTTTCACAAAAATATTGTCTAAGTTGATATCGCACAAAATTTTCGGAGACATTGTTGAGTACAATATTGTTGAACTATTTGTTATAATATTTCTAATCTACTGTTGTTTACAATTCATAGCTGTTTGTTCCTAACACACCTTGTCTCGTACCTGCATTAATTTTCACAGTAATTGCAAGGGCATTATGGAAATTTGTTATTAATGCACTTCTATTTTGATCAAGTGATAATATTTTTGGTACAAACCAAAATAGAAAGTAAGATAAGATTTTTCTCTTGGTAACCTGACAGCTCATTCTAAAAACGCATATCGTCCAATATCGTTAGCCAGTGTACACAAAAAGAGGTTGAGCCCATTCTCTTTCCACAAGGAGAGGAAGTCACTGAGGCGTAATTTGGCTTCTAAAACAGTTTAAAATGGGCCAGGTGGCGCAATTTGGGAAGGCCCTGCTTGCTCCATGCCATGGGTTTGTTGCCTTATAGCCTGGGACCTGATAAACCCTCCTGATTAAGCCACCTTCCAATCTAAGAGCCATGCACATGCATGTTTTGAGCCAAGAGGTTAATTTGCTCATGGTGAAGTTATTTTGTACAGGTAGTTCGACATAATAGCGTGGAACAACTTCTGTTACTTGGACACATGTTACAGAAAATGACAGCACCTGAGTGGAACTTTTCTCGGCATCCATCTGCTACTGGTACCTTTTTTACCCTAATGCTTCTTGGCCTGAAATTCTGTTCATGCCATTCTCAGAGGAACCTGCACAACTTTAGAGATGGTCTTCAGCTTCTGGAAGACAGGATTTATCGGTAAGGGACGGTTCTTCTTCATCATCATCTATTCCTCTTCATATTGGAGTTATGCCATCAATAAACGTCTGAGTTTTTGTTTTATTTAAATGAAGAGCGTTGATTAAAACATTGATAACATCTCTTTAAACTCTGATCTCTGACGGGTGTTTGGCTTGATTTATCTTCGTATTATCACAAGTGTTTGATCATTCTCTCGGGTTCTGAGTCCTGGAAGTCTGCTGTTCTTGTTGAACCATGTGTAATCATTGTTTCACATTGAAATTTGAATCTCTTTTGCACAACAATAAAATTTGACCATGTATATGTCGATAATGTTACTATGAAATGCTGTTCTGCTACTTCTGTGGTTGATGTTTCTACTGCTGTTGCTGTTTCTGGAAATCATTTGGTTGAGACCAGGCCCTTTTTCGCTTTTCTGGATTAGTTTTTTGGGGGTTTCCTTTTCACTTGTTCGTTTACAGTGATCTCTTCTGCTCTTTTGAAGGGGTTTTGGTATTGGCTTTTGTGCTGCTTTAGCAGATGGCAAGTGTGTAGGCTGGGCACTAGATTATGGCTAGAAGTGTATAGTAAAATGTGTGTTGCTTGTATTTTGAGCTAGCTATGCTTGTTGTTGTCCTCTCCTGACAACAACCTTTTGTAAAGTTGTCATTTGGGCTTATATATGAAAATTTAACTTACAAAAAAAAGATAATTTTACTATGAAACAGATTTTCCTGTCCTCCCCCCCTCCTCCTCCCCGCAACCTTTCTCCCATTTCTTTGGTGTCAAGGTATGTCCATTGATAGTGTTAGACTTCTTGGATTCATGTCCTTACATTATTATCTTTATGTAAGTTGAAGTCGTCTTCTGTCTCGTTTGAAGAACTTTTTGTTGTTATGTGCAGAGCTTCTTTGGGATGGTTTGCTCATGAGCCTGAATGGATTGATATGAACAAAAGTAACTTTGCCCATAGTGAGGCTCAGTCGGTTTCAATGTTTGTTCAGCATTTATTGAATGAGTCGGTGGACTCTGCCCCTGATTCTAAAGCAAGGGCTTTGGAAAATGGGAACTCTGTGCATGAAGTGGTAAGCTCATTATGTTGTTTATGAATGATTTTTATGTTTTTAAAATTTTTAATGTTTTAAATAGCATGCTGCCTCTTTGCCAATTACGTAGAAGGAACAGTATCACCCAGTTTGGGGCCGGATGGAAAACTATGCTGTTGGAAAAGAGAAGCGAAAACAGTTACTTGTGATGTTGTGTCAGCATGAGGCAGATAGGCTTGAAGTATGGGCACAGCCTGTCGGATCGAAGTAATTAATTCTTAGATTGATTTATTGTTTTCATTACTCAATTCTTTATCACTTTCTGTTGCGCTTTGCCTTGATAGTGGCACAACACTGTTCCTTCCTAGCTCACTGTTTGCCAATTATCAGGGAAAGTACATCTCGAGTAAAAATTAGTTCCGAGAAATGGATTGAATTCGCAAGGACTGCATTTTCTGTTGATCCTCGCATAGCTTTCTGCCTGGGCACAAGGTTTCCTGCTAATGCTGTTCTGAAGGCTGAGCTGGCTCTACTTGTTCAAGTATGTGCTGGTGCCTCCTTTTATTTGATAGCCAAAGATTAGATGCTATAAAGTTGTCAGGATATGCAGTTTATTTTTCAAAGTGTTATGTTAGATGATGGTCTGGATTTCCTTTTCATAATAGAGGTGCTCTTTTCTTCAGTCTTATCAGCAACTTTTGTGATCATGTGGTTTGTATCTAGGTTAATGACCGAAGTAACAAATAAGGATGGTAATAACATTATCAATCGGAATAGAGTATCACAGGTTCTAATTTATGTTCGTTCGACTTGTTACAATGTTGCAAATTTTGGTAATTTAGGCCTGACCTTGTCACGTCATGGGAATAGTATGACGTTGGTAAGTATAGTGATGCAACAAAATGATAACAAGTAAAAAGGTTACCTACTGGGTAACATAATAAGCGTACTAGGATAACAAAAGCGTAGGATGTTATCCGACTATCTTACGAGACTAGTCACTCTTGTTTTACTGGAAGTTGCTTCACAGAGGAAAAAGGGATGCAAGCTTCGTATATTATTCAGTATGCTTCTCTGCGGAGAACTCTGTATTGCAGATTGGTTTGTTTTTTTTATTTGAGTATTCCAAGGGTTTTAGACATCTTTCTACTTGCTGTTGCAGGCTCATATAGTGGATCTACGCAATATTCCTCAGGCATTGCCTTATTTTGTTACCTCAAAATCTGCGGATGAGAATTCAACGCTATTACAGCAATTGCCCCATTGGGCTGCTTGTTCAATAACGCAGGCTCTTGAGTTTCTTACTCCAGCATTTAAGGGTCATCCGCGGGTTATGGCTTATGTCCTGAGGGTACTGGAATCCTATCCTCCAGAGCGCGTGACCTTCTTCATGCCTCAGCTTGTTCAAGCATTAAGATATGATGAAGGGGTGAGTTGTCTTAAGACTAGCTTGTTATTTACTATAATTCAGCATTTGTGCTGAACTTGATCTGGTGTTAGAGCTGTGTGAAAGGACAAGTTTTAAGTTGGTATGGTTGCTCTTTATGCTGAACTTGTTGGGTTCAATGCCAATTTGCTCTGATATGATTTTTCTACATCCATGGATTCTGATCAACAAGTGTTTAACTTGCTGGCTTATCCTACAGCCTTGATGCAACCAATTTTAAGGGCCAGTCAGTCAGTTCAGAAAAGTTTTATTGCTTAACCATTATTTTTTCATGCAGAGATTGGTTGAAGGATACTTGCTTAGAGCTGCTCAGAGAAGTGATATATTTGCCCACATTCTGATATGGCACTTGCAGGTACAAAGACTGCGTCGCAGGATTTTAGGATAAAAGGATTTCCTAATTCAACTTTTTCAGTGTTGTAGATTTTGCTTATTAGTATAATGTCAGTAATTACAAGGGGGTACTACTTACCTTGTATACTTTTTCTTTGGTAAGTACTTACCTTGTATACTTATTATATGAGGAATCAATTTATGCTCTATGTTGCTGGATCTGACTATGGTTTAGTTTCCGTATGATTTACGGGGTGTATGGAATGTTATGCAGGGAGAAACTTGTTTGCCTGAAGCAGGGAAAGAAGCACCTTCTATGAAAGTATGTCCATCCTTCCTTACTTCTTTATTTCTTTAGTACGTAAGGTATGTACTACTGGAGCCTTTTGCATTTTGTTAAGTAGATGGATTCAGAAGTCTAGTCTTTGGATGCACATGCCTAGTCTTCTAAGCATTAAACCTTAACTGTCCCTTTTTTTTGTGTGTGTGCAAGTTATGAATGTCTGTGTTCCTAGTTGCAGTAAGAAGATATATCCGATGTGACATAATTTACCTGCAAGTGTTTTCAATAATCTCTGTCTTGTGTTGTCTACAGACTAGCTCATTTCTGGAAATGTTGCCGGTTGTAAGGCAGCGAATTATCGATGGTTTCAGTCAAAAAGCCCTTGACTTGTTTAATAGAGAGTTCGATTTTTTCGACAAAGTCACATCTATCTCTGGAGTGCTATTTTCTCTTCCAAAGGAGGAACGAAGAGCTGGCATACGGAGGTACTCATTATTGTTGATTGCGTTCACTGGTCTACTCTTGGAATGAGGCCTAATTTATATTGCTGAACCAGGGAGTTAGAGAAGATTGAAGTGGAAGGAGATGACCTCTATCTTCCTACTGCCCCCACTAAACTTGTTCGAGGGATCCGTGTTGACAGTGGGATTCCTTTGCAGTCAGCGGCGAAGGTTCCTATCATGATCACTTTTAATGTGGTGGACCGAGATGGGGATCCAGAAGATGTGAAGCCTCAAGCATGCATTTTCAAGGTAATGGATGTGGCAAGGTACCACCTAGCTTCTTCCAGTGAAACAATCCTGATGCTGCAAATAGAAAACTCTGCTAGATTGCTGTATTTTTCGTAGATGGAGTTGACTCTTACTTTTCCTCTGTGGATCTTTATTGTCCGCGTAACTTGCGGTCTTAGACTTAACCTTCCTGTTCTTCTTTATGGAAATTCTTTCAAGTGTGTGTCGACGTATTAACTAAGAGCTTTAGGGCTAATCAGAGGAATATAGCACACTTGTCCTTAGGTGGTCAAGAATTTCATTTTTCTTGTCTTTACCTTTCTGTCGCACGCGTTGTTTATCTAATTGTTTCTGTCTTATCTTTCTTCTATAGGCATTTTATTATCTAATTGTTCTTACTGTTAGTGCAACATTTTGATATATGTAAGTAGACTGCTCTGTTATCTTCCATTGTTTTTTTCCTTTATCTTTACCCAAGTGGTTAGTGGTTATTGCAGTGAAATTAATCTTAATTTTGGTGTAGGTTGGAGATGACTGTAGGCAAGATGTTCTTGCGTTACAAGTGATTTCGCTTCTGAAAGACATATTTGAGGCTGTTGGACTAAATCTATATTTGTTCCCATATGGTGTTCTACCTACTGGTGCGGAGAGAGGCATAATTGAGGTGAGATATTCAGTTGTATTTGGCCAAACTACATGAATGTTGTTAGCGACAATCATGTTTGGTATAAAGAGCTCCCTCTGTCTCTATGTTTGATGTGTCTTTGACACACACACACACGCGCACACACACACACACACACACACACACGCACGCACACACACATATATGTATATGTATATATATATATACACACACATATACATATACATATATATATATACATATACACATATACATATACATATACATATACATATATGTGTGTGTGTGTATTTATTTAAAACATGACGCCTTGGAAGTTCCATTGCTCCTAAAAGTTTTTAGCCCTGTCAAATGTTTAGCCTGTTGTCTATCCCTTTCTGAGGAAGAGTTCTGCCGTAAACAGGATCCACAGTCCGAGAGCTAATTAATTGCTTTGATACTGATAAAGGCTACAAGTAAACAGGATGAGAATGCGTTATAGCATAGAAAGCAAGTCTAATTCTCTTGAAACAAATTGATTTCTGAGAGGAAGAAATATCCCAATCTGCAATTAGAAGCCCAGTAATGCTGATCCAACAGATTGCTGCTATCTGCAGTACTACTTTTCCATTTTAGGAGAAGTTGGACTTTTGCCTAGCTCTAAATTAGTTTAACAAATTATGTTTTATGGTGACTTTACTTTTCCTGCGACCTGTGGATTTGGTTATGGATAAAGTTTCTTACGTACAAAATGATGCTACAGGTTGTGCCAAATACTCGTAGCCGAAGCCAGATGGGTGAGACAACTGATGGTGGTTTATATGAGATTTTCCAACAGGATTATGGACCTGTTGGTTCTCCCAGTTTTGAAGCTGCGCGTGAGAACTTTCTTATTAGTAGTGCTGGTTATGCAGTAGCCTGCTTGTTGCTTCAACCAAAGGACAGACATAATGGCAATCTTTTGTTTGACAAGTAAGAACATCTATGCGATGTCCTACACCTTGTTGCCTCTGGGTCAAACCATCAAATCTACTTCTATTTTTCTACTTTGAGCTCAGTGACATCTTCAACTCCATCTTCATGTGATTTCTCTCCATATTTTCCCGCCATCCTCTCTCTTCACTGTGTTCTACTTTTGTACATTACCTTGAGAAATGGGAAATAATATAAGTATATTGCGGATATCGAGTATGTTCAGTCAGTCGTGGTTATTCTTTTGTTTGAGTACTCTATTGCTCTGCTCCTAAAACTTTTGTGTGGTTTTACTACTGCAGTGTGGGAAGACTTGTTCACATTGATTTTGGTTTTATCTTGGAGACATCGCCTGGTGGGAATATGCGTTTTGAGAGTGCCCACTTTAAGTTGAGTCATGAAATGACCCAATTACTTGACCCATCAGGTGCAATGAAAAGTGAAACTTGGCACCAGTTCGTAAGGTAATAAGAAGAGTCTATTTTCATTTCATCCTCCTATAACAACTCCCATCCTGAACAAATCTGACTTTATGGTTGCAGCTTGTGCGTAAAGGGCTACCTTGCAGCTCGACGCTATATGGATGGTATTATAAGTACAGTCCAGTTGATGCTAGACAGCGGGTTGCCCTGTTTTAGCAGGGGTGATCCTATAGGTAATCTTCGGAAAAGATTTCACCCCGAGATGAGTGAGCGGGAGGCTGCTAATTTCATGGTTCGTATATGTATCGATGCTTACAACAAGTGGACGACTGCCGGGTATGATTTGATACAGTATCTGCAACAAGGTATAGAGAGGTGAGGTTGTACTGTTTCCCTGGTTATTACACTGACTGTAAATATTATTTGATTCGCCCTATTTGTAAAGACAGCGTATCTTCTCTGCGTCCGAAAAAATTATGGGCATTTTGTTTCTGCCCAACCCATTTCTTCCCTGAGATAGCTGGCTTCTGTATTTGGTCTCACTGCTAATGTTCATGCTTAATCTTGTCTCTGTTTTCCGGTCCTTTTGCCATTATGATAGAATAATGGGGTTGGATTTGCCATAAGGAGGGCATTTGACACACGGGTATTACATTGCATGATCGGAAAAATAATGGTCTGGATTATCAATCAATCATATTCAGTATATTCCGATGGCAGTAAAAGCTATCGTTAGAGTCTTGTGAGGGTGAATGGCAGGCAAACAATACCTCTATCCCAAAGGATAGAGAGTTTGCTTCCGATGAGACTTCGGCTCTATATGTATTTACATAAATGACACAATGATAGGAATATGATTTGTTAGTGTGCTAGTGAGGGAATTCAGTAAATACAAATAGGAAGCTTCTAATATTAAAATAGTCATAAATGTGTATACATGCAAGACAAAAACAAAAAAAGAAAGTGCAAAGTTCACCGAAAGCGTATATAGTATCCAAGCCCCTAAATATAATCTAAGGCGTCCATATATCCTGAATAAAATTCGTTAACCTTAATCCTGTCTTTATGAACTCTTATCTTGGACCGTGTTCTCAGAGAAGTTAGGACCATATCTTCAGAGAGGTGTAAATCTAGTAGGTCATGTATATAATAATAATGATGATCGTGTTATGATCATTTATCTTCGAAATACCGCAAGTATGTCGCATAACAATAAAACAATGAGACATAATGTCAGTAAGTTAATAATGTTTTTAAGTATCCATAAAGAAAAATGCAAGTATAGATTAGGAAAGAAAAAAAATGCAAGTAATGAAATGAGAGGATGTGTTGAGCATTTTGATTGGAACGTGCGACAAGTCGGGAGGGAATAATGCTTGCCGTGGTCGGAACGTGACGTTTTGGTGGACAGGCATGTTATTGACCTGTGGTTGAACTGATTTTTCAATACGCCGGAACAGCCGGACTGGTACCGCAAGCTGGTCCGGCTATATAGAGCAATGCGAGTTTTGCACGTGACGATACAATCTTTCTTTGTTACAAACGATTCTTGTTAAAAAATCGTGTTTGGTTGTTAAAAACGATCAAAGATCATCTTTGACCGCATACTTATTACTTTGGAATGAAGAAGATTCTTCTTTCTTAAAACGTGTTCGTGATCTAAGAACGAATCAATACCCTTGGTACGTGTTTTCAATGATGAAAAACTCATTCTTTACAAAGTTTGCTCAAGACCTGAATAAAATTGTTTGTTTTCAACGAAAAGGTAGAGTTCTTTTGACACCTCGACTAAGAGCCTTTTTTTTTTTTTTTGCTCGTGTACTTTAAGATTAAAAAATAAAAATAAGAAACAGCATAAATTCAAGAATAACTCACAATCAGCCATAGGGTTGAAGGGAAGTAATGCCCTTTAACATCTCAACCGTAAGACTTCTTTTCTTTTTTGCGAATAAGATAAATTCTTATGTAAAGATGCTTTCTTTTTCTTTCTACTTGTGCAATGTAGACGAAGATTTTTTTTGTGCAATGTAGACGAAGATTTTAATGTAAAAGATACTCCTTTGATTCTGAAGAAGATATACGTCATCAACCCAAATACATAATGAGATAAATCTAGTATATCACGATAAATCGTGCACGCATGCAGTATATGCCGGACATAATATTTGTACAAGGAAGATTAATCCCAGGACTAATACATGGGGAGCCAGCAAGCTTGTCTTTGAAGTAGATCAATTCCTGTAGGTTAGTCTCAAGAACATGTCCACCTCTCTTCACATCCCTCTACAAAGCTAGGAATCCAATTTGACAGAACTGCGGTAGTTAGGGTAATGATACCTGGCAAACTTTGGTGTTTTAGTTCGTCATGAATCATGTAGTGTTCTGGTATGTGCCTTAGAACACGCAACACATGACACTTGTTACGTGTAATTTATATACAACAACACATATATCTCAACAAAAGCAAAAGTTATCGCTGGAGTTTGGAGAAGATGAAATGCATACAAACAATACCTCCATCCCAAAGTATAAAGAGTTCGCTTCCAGCGAGACCCCCAGCTATTAGTTGGACAGAGTTTCTCATCATTCTTCTCTTAGTAAACTTTCTTGAATTTGTCATGTACAAATCGATCCATAACATTTTAAATCAACTATTGAACCAAAATGTTGCATCACTAACTGTGATGTCAAGGTATAAGCTACAAAAGAATAAGATTTCTCAAGAAAAGGTCGACCTGCTTACCTTGAAAGTAAATGCACCAGTGTAGGTTAGTCTAAAGAACATGTCCACATGTCTTCACATCCCTCTACAAAGATTAAGAAACCGACTTCTGAGAATCGCAGTAGTTAGGGTAACTGCAATGGCAGGGTCCTTTTCTGACCTTGCGCAAAGTGAATGACACCCTCCTTGAATTCCTCCTAAGCTCTTGATCCTTTACTCTGTCAACCTTATGATGAGGAATGTAATGATGCCATGCATAGCGTGCCTCTCCAGAAAGCATCAACATGGACCGAGGAGGAAGATATATCGATTTTCTCACACATCCAAAAGCATCATCATCACAGCTGGACTCACTCTTCGAAAGCCAACTGGCCGCAGGATACTTCCTAAACTCCATAATGCAAGGTCCAGCGAGAGAAAGACTGAGAATAAAATCATCAAAAGCTGAATGTGTGTCTATATGGGGAGACAGACCTACTCCAACTGGGTATTCATTAACCGTCAGTTGGTCAACTTGTGCTGCATAACAAGAAAATAGGGACATTCTCTCGATTATTGGAGAAACAAAACATGGAAGCTCGCCCAAGTATTTACTCGTGTCAACATTTCGTGTATCATAGCAAAACGCATATCCATAATGTTGAACTCTTCTTTTAGCAAGATGATGCCAAGGTCTAGAGTCAACTTCTGTAAGCAATTCTCCCTCTTCACTCTTAGACACAAAGTCATGCAACAAATGAACTCCAGGGATATCCAATTCAGAATCTGTTAAAGATACTGGAATAACAAAGTTAAGATGAGTAGGACTAGTAGATTGAACAGAAAAGCGAATATGCAAAGTACGATTGCCAAGAAGAGGACAAGGGCGCCCATTTAAATCCTCCAGAGCAGATGCAGCAGCCATTTTGCAACTAAAGCAAACGATAACACGAGCACCGGTGTCATCAGCGGCGTAAACTCCTTTAACATCACCATATTTGCGAAAGGCTAGAGAAATTGAATCATACGACAGCCCAACAGCTGGCCCACAGTTTGCTACGTAAAGGTTTGAGCTTTGTTCAGTGATTCCTATCTTAGGTCGGGAGAACTTTGGAGAGGCCATCAGACACAGAGTCTTTCCTTTGATGGGAAGGGATCCTCTGCCCAACTTTAAAAAGTAGACAGTTTGCTCTTCACACCCTCGAAAGCCCAACGTTAGATCAAGCAAATGCACAGAAGAAAAACCCACTCCAGATTTTCATTAAATAAAGAAGTTGAACAAAGATATTAGATAGGGAATCTGCACCAAAAAGTACCAGGCCTAGTACTCCACATCAAACCTAATCTTCTTTGGTGTAGGCACGATGCCATCCGCCTGTGATAGAAACAGCCCAAACAAATTTATTCAGATCACCAAAAAAAAAAAAAAAAGGCCCCCACAAAAGAAAGAAAAAGATGAAGTAATGTATTCCGTCTCCTTCAGTGGGGGCCTTAATGACCACATCCATATGCCGAACACGGAGAATTGAGCAAACATTTGTTGATCAGGTGCCTTTAGCTAATTGAAATAACAAATTTTAATTGAGCAGGTTCCCATAAGCACCAAATAACATAAAAGGAGCGTCACAAGCATCAGCATATCGCTTCAGATTTGGCCATCCCGTTTAATTCCTTACTAGTTTATGTTTTCTGTTTTTGAAAATTAGGGCGATTATTTCCTCATTATATACCAAATTGCCTAGACCCAATATCACCAAGAATGGAGAAATATATAGAAGCAAGCACATGAAGAAGTAAAAGAAAAGCAAAGCATCGAGCGAACCCTGCAAATAAAATACTTCTCCTAGCATGTTTAAGTTACAATGAATTATTACAACTTCAGTCCAGCCATCTTGTGTTCACTTGTAACACAAGGAAAAATATTTCTTACTAATTCTGGGCAAGCGTAATCGATAGTTGATACCAGCTGCTTCAATTCTCTCCCGCCATTTCTGGCCTCGTTTCATTATTCGTTCAATCACCTTTTTGTGCTCACCCAAAGTCCTTTCCTAAGTAATAAAAAAACGACCATACTTCGAAGAAATCAGGGTGACAGCAAATGCACATAAAACTACTGTAGTAGAAACAGACATAAATGAATTCTTAACCATATTTCTTTCTATCAAAATGGTTTTGAGACAGTATCCAAAATTGAAGGTGGGAAAATTAGGGAAATCTGTACAATTTTATTCCGACCGAAGAACTAACCTTTCTAGCGAAGTCGATCTGCGCCCTCTTCTGCTTATACCAATGTGGACCAGTCGACTAAGCCCATCTGGTTTTGGTGGTGCGTCTGGGTACAGTGGCCAGCAGTTGCCGGAGAAGACGGACTCGGATTGCCGTGGAATTTTTCATTTTCCTTTTTAGGGGAATTTGGAAAAACCCGGCAACTAAATAAGAAAAATAAGATAGTTGTTAATTAAAAATGTAATATAAAGGCTATTAGTATATTATCATTTTTAGATAGTATATAATATTTTTAAGTGAAGCTATGAAATATTTTGAAACAGAGGAAATAATAATCTTTTTATAAATTACCGTCAACCAGGAAAATGCTTACAGATATTATTTGTTAAACTTTTTTTTAAAAACAAGTAACTAAACATCTAATTTTTTTTAGAGTTGTAGTTTATAAAGTGTAGGGTATATTTTGAGTCACGGAAACAGCCCCTTGCATAATGTGTAGGGTTAGACTGCTTATCTCAGATCGTAAGGCGATCCGATCCTTCTTTGACTATGTGCAAATGCGGCTCGTCTCTTACACAAAGTCTAGCGTAAGGATGCTCAAATCGTAAAGCGACCATCCCCACCTCGTACCATATGCAAATGCAAAAACATAATACACTGAGAACGTCCCTTTAGTTCATAAAGTATTTGAACCCAAATATTAAAAGTAAAACTCAACCATTAAGTCTGCTCGGTTCCAAAAAACGGGTCCTCAGGACATATCCTAGTGGTTCCAAGTAGGGGGTTTCGAAAGGAACGTCAGTGGTTCGAACCTTACCGAAGGCAAGAATGTTTGAACCCCCTCCAGGTTAGCTGCATAGTGTGGGAGCACTATTGCCCGTGAAATGACCTGATAGGTTGACTTGGGCTTACATAAAACGAAGCCTATATCTATTCAAAACCTAAATGCGATGAGTGGTGGTACCTCATTTTCATATAACCTATATTTTTTCCTTAAATCGAGCAATGTAGAACAATATTCTCAATAATATATACCGAGAGAATGCAAATAGGGCTTCATGTGCTACAATTAAATAATTTGTTGTATCAAAAGTTACAGCATGCAGTTTCTAATATTCTTGAAAGTATTTCACAAATAAACCAGGCGTACATATGTGATGATGTAGTTTCCAATTGAAATAGTAAAATATGCACCCCGAATGACCTTATCATAAACGTGTAATGTGAAGTAGTCTCATATACTGATTTTCATGTTGTCACATCTATTTTGATTATGATATTACTAGGTATGGTTGTTGTATTTAAAAATTCGTACAATCGAGGTATTCGATTGGTCACAAATCATAACATATGATCTTCCAATATTGTCCACATTCTCATTCCAAAAGTCTCCATGAAAGCTCCAAAAGAGGACTTGAAGCACCAAGCCTAAAAAACAAAAGCTTGGAGCTTTAAAAGCCCTGCTTTCCACCACCCAACATTATTTAATAATAATTACTTATAGCTAAATTATAAAGTACTTTTTCACCTACCCACCTAACCATACCTAATACAAAAACTTAACCCTGGGCTTGGGCCGACGCTGAATCGGACATCTGAATCTGGGCTTGACCATGGGCCTTTGCTTCATCAATTTCTTTCATCCTATTCCTCCAATGGAAGAAAGTACCAAAGAGGGCCTCCACTTCCTCCAAGCTCCTCCCTCGAGTCTCCGGCATCAAAGTGTAAAAGAAGACAAATGCCAGCGTGGCAATCCCCGCGAACAAAAAGAAGGCCCCACCAATCGTAATCGCCTTATATAACGAAATAAAACTCATTGAGATTATGCCACTTGTCACGCGATTAATCGCCACACCCATGCTGCAACCTTGGGCCCGCAGTCTGAGAGGAAAAATCTCCGAACAGTAAACCCATGTTATGGGCCCAATACCAATAGAAAAGGCCGCCACGTTTGCAAGAACCATACAAATACAAAGAGCTATGGCCCAGCCCAACTTGTGGCCCGCATGGTCAATTATGGTCAGCATCGTCGCCAGAACCGCCAGCGAGAACACCATACCGGCGGCGCTGGAGAGAAGCAACGGCCGTCGGCCGATTTTATCCAGCAAGAACGTCGCCACCAAAATGAAAATCGTTTTCGTAAATCCGACTGCCATGGTGGCCAGAAGCTTGTCGGTGTCGTTCGTAATACCTGCTTTCTCAAAAATTCGCGGGCTGTAAACGACGACGGTGTCAATGCCGGAGGCTTGCTGGAAAAAGTGAATCCCGACGGCGCAGAGCAAAATATGTCGAACGGCGGGGGTCGGGCGTATTAAGAGATCTTTCCAAACGCCTTCGCCATGGTGCTTTTTTGGGACTTCTACAATTTTGTCATTGCAGTGCTCTGGAATTCCGGCTGCATCCTTAATTTCGGCTAACCGAATCCGGGCTTCTTCCGGCGAATCGGATGTCTTTTCTAAAACTTCCTTGGCGTCGCCGAGACGACCCTGCATGACTAGCCACCGCGGTGACTCCGGCATGGTCAGCACGCTTATGCCGAGAAGTATTGATGGGATTCCGCTGATTCCAAGCATCAATCGCCATCCAATATGGGTTGGAAGCTTCGCGAATCCATAGTTAGATACATATCCAAGTAATATACCTGCACCACAAAAAGAAAATAAGCAATCAAAAATCTTGATTTACGATACTATCTGCTCATCTATTAAACGAGAACTCCAAAATATGGCCGAAAAATATTATCACGGTGAAATATTATCATAATTAGTCAACAATGACATACTTGATCAAACATAATAAAAACCAAAAATTTAAAATATTTAATGTAATAGTTTGGAAAAACAGTCTCCAAATTATTTATAACCAAATTTTATCTAAGAGTACTTAAAATACTTTGACAATCTAATTTTAAATAAAGCCTTGACTGATTATATGTTTGACCAACTACCATAATATTCTTGGAAAGAATATAGTATTATGTATAGTTTGTTTTACCTTAACCATTTTGGTATATAACCATAACTTTTGTTATGTTCATTTGTTTTCATACACTTAACCATTGTGGTACGTATTCGTATTATTACGTTGACATAGGTTTTTACCACATATAATTACACACATAATAATGAATAGCATCATATTTAGAATTGTTGCTAATAAGTTAAAATCACAGGTAAATATCCGCAAGTGGTCCATGGAATGTTTATTGTTATCACAAGAAATTATAGTTGAGAGTTGTGAATTATTACATTCTGCACAGATTATACCTAATACTTTGAAAGCTCATCCTTACCAACCTTGGTCATATTTGGTTATTTCTCTGACTTATGGTTTTAACAAACATAATGGTACACATTATAATATTTAGAATCTTGTTTCGAATGGCAGCTCACAAATCAACATCACAAGTATTCTCTAAGTGGGGAAATAGTAACTAGGGAGATTCATTTGAGCAAAGGCCAAATCTCTAAATGCTAAATTCAGCCTTAACGAGCATTGTGAAAAATGTAAATCAAGATTTCAAAAGATTTCTAAGTTGGTGAAGTCTTACACGAGAACCCACATAAAGTGTCTACTAGGCATTCGGCCCAGCACAAGTAAACACTCACACTAGGCACATCATTAGAATCAAAAAAATAATTCTTGGAGCAAATACAACTTAAATACTGAACTATATTAAAGCCCTAGGGAGATTCATTGTTATCTAAAAATGTTAAAAGAAGATTTGGTTTTTCCTTAAATGAGCAACCCGTTTAGTATAAATGGTTCCGGACAGGAGTTCTCGAAAGGGAGGTCAGTGGTTCAATTTTTGTCAAAGTCAAGAGAGCCCCTTTTCAGCAAGTGCATAGTGTGTGAGCTCCTTGGCCTGTAGGCTTGCCTGCAGTGCTGGGGGCTCCTTATGCAGACTACTGTGTATATGATCAAGCTACTCCTAGGAGGCCGTTAGGTACCTGATTTACATACCTACATTACTTTTGAGACTGAGTGTGACAGTGACTCGTACTGGTTGGGGTTAACTTTTTTTTTAGAAGCAAATGCCTAAATTGTTAGATGTACTATATTGCCCTATGAATCATGAATCGCACGTGTGTCCGAGTACAAAGTGCATCCACTTGAAAAGGAAAATTGGGATCATATCTGATTTGCAAATCTAACGTTAAAATTCAAAACGTACACATTAATGTAAGGAAACGCTCATCTCGTGCCAAATTGGATTTAAATTAAAACTTAACCTAAAACAGATAAACTTCTTCAAAACAAAAACCCTACACTTCAAAAATAGAAGGGTGGTTTAAATTTTAAATAAAGATATAAATATAATAACAATTAACTATGGTCAATAAGCAGATGATACATAAGATGGATGATACAGTATTTAGCAGTACGCTCCCACGAACTATTCATGACCCAGTATAAATTCATTCTATCCAACAAAACATTAAAAGGTTTGTTTTGAATAATGAAGAAACCTAATAAATGATGTAATTAGTTCCAGTTCTTACAATTAAACACCTCACGTGTACCATGAAATACCGATAGATGTGTGGATGGACCTTCAAATGTATCATTTACATTTGAAGGTACACACGTAGGACTACTCGGCTCGAAAAATAACTCGCTAATAATATTAAACGAACTCAACTCGTACTCAAACATTTAAAAGCTTGACTTGAATGCTTATGAGTCTTATCGAATATAATATAAAATATATATGAGTGTGTGTATATATGTGTATGTATTCTAAAATAGAATATGTATGTATTCTAAAATAGAGTATGCAAAGTAGACTCTAAAATAATAATTTATTAATCGAGCTGCCCATGGCAAGATTATTCAAACATATTCCTATTATTTTGTCATCTATGCAGGTATATATGGAACTGAAAGTCTCACTGAAAGCAAACTCTCTATCTTTTAAGTTGAATGTATTGTTTATATGTCTCTCACACTTCCCAGACCAAAGCAAAAGCTATTGTTTGTCTGCATCTTACCCTCCTCTGACCTTAGTAATAGCTTTTGTATCGTTGGAATATATTAAGTATGATTGTTGTTGTTGATGACTCGATAAAAAATGTTTGATTTAGCTCAGTTCATTTATAGTCCTATGGCACGCGTGTATATATACAAACCTACAAATAACAATACGTGTATACAATTACAGAATAGGACTTTCATTAAATGCTTGTTTGACGAGACCATTTCCCAAAAAAGCACTCGTAAAAATCTCTTCTACTGTACATAAATACATACGTTGACCACACATCTAACAAGTTTTGAACGGTAAGACAGTAGCATATGTGATGTAACCAAATGTAAAAAAATAAAAATAAAAAATAGCAAAACACAGTTAATTGTGGATTTAGATTAACAAATAGTAAAGACTAATTTAGATTCCTATACCAATCAAGGTTTAAAATCTCCACCACCCAGTTCCCTTAAATTACAGGTAGAGACGAGTGTGTATTATTAATTACATACAAATATACAACATTTGTGTATAATTGCATCATAGTGGTAGTTTCATTAAAATCTTGTTTGATGAAACCATTTTCGAACAAAACACTCGTAAAAATCACTTCTACGATAAATAACTACATACTTTGACCACAAATCTAAAAAGTTTTGAACGTTATACGGTTAGCATGCCACATGTCAAAAAGTATAAACTACTAAAAAAACGTTTTTGGTGCAATACGCTTCTGCATTTACGCATAGTTTAAAGAGAGGACGCATCGCTACGCAGCGTTGCCCTAAGACTTGTTTCGTGACTGATGCCAATGTCACGAACCATCAACCTCACATTATAGACTAATGTACCTATAAAAAAACGACTAATGTAGATTCCAATACCAATCAGGGCTTAAAATCTTCACCACCCTTTTCTCTTAATTATAAGAAAATTCAAAATTTTTAAACTAAGTATATATTAACAGTGGTCTTATCATTTATATATAAGAAAATGGGCTTAGGAATTATCTTAATAACTGATGTATTTATTATAAAAAAAAAAGAGCCAAATGATTACGAAGACTTACCAAAATTATTGAAGACTTCAGGAAAAGAAGTGAGAAAGCCACGGATAGACGCCGGAGCAACCTCGGTGGCGTAGACCGGAGCAATCATGAGAGCATAACCAACACCGACGCCGGCGAAAAACCTCCCAAGCATCAGAACAGCATAGTTGGGAGCAAGGCCCATCAAGACGGCTCCGACAAAGAAGATCGCCGCGGCGAACATGATGGTATATCTCCGGCCAATCCAATCACATGTTTTTCCGGCAGCCGCTGATCCCAAAAGGGAGTACAGGTTCAAGATTCCCACAAGGATTTCAATTTTCACGTCACTTATATTCAGATCCTGTTTTATGAATATTGAAGCTCCGCTTATAACACCCAAATCTGCATAAACAACAAAATCAAATTGATTAATACCAAAAACGTTGTAATAAAAACGTACTAGATCAATTCATTTTCATCATGCATCCCAGGCAAGGAACAAGAAGGGATACATCTAGCAAATATTTTTTCCGACCCCTCTTACCCGAGATAACCGGAAGTCTTTAAGTCAATAAGTAATGTTGGTTTTCGTCTTATTCTCTCCATATGTCTGAGAATCTATTTTAATACATTTTATTGTACTGCATGCTTTTTTCTAATGTTGTTGAGAACTGTACTGCATGCTTTCTTTATACCTCCTCGGACATGTGTCTCTATGTTTCGGAAAGTACTTTAGTCGCATTCCCCGGGGTCAAACTATAAATCATATAAAAACATGGGTGAGAACGTTGCTTCAGAGTCATCTGACAATGTCATAACCAGATGTTTTGCACATATCTATTATTTTTATTTGTTACAACATACTAAATAATAATAAAACATAGATCTATACAAAAGATACATAATCAAGATATCCCGTAGGGAGCGACTAATATTTCAGATGTTTCCCTACAAATCACTCTTTTGATTTGTTCATTTTCAATAACAAAAAGATCTGAACGAGAAAAACAATACTTTCATCCAAATGCAAAAGAAAAACTGTTAAGGACCCGTGATACACACGGTATCACTGTTGTTGGGTCGGTGTTGCATGAGTATAGATTTGCTGGTGCATGCGGTTGCATGGATAAGTTCCAGCTGTATGTTGTTGATTCACAATTATCACAACCAACTAATATCTTATCTTTTAGTTGTAACCACTAGTTTGGTTTCGTAGCTAACCCTAGCTGCACCTTTTGAATATATATTCAAGTGTAAATGATGAGAACAAGTGTGAATAAAATATCTTTTCTTCCGCAAATCTTTCATGGTATCAGAGCCATTAACGACTCCTACGAGTATTATTTCCGCACACACACCAATGGCCGAAAGTGGTGCATCTTCAAAACATAGCTCCCTTGATGGAGTTATCGCTATTAATGTTGCTGCGCAACTGCCTATCAAACTTAACAAAGGCAACTTTCCTTCCTGGAAGGCTCAATTTGATGCTTTGCTGTATGGGTATGATCTTATGGGCTATCTGGATGAAAGCAAGCCCTGCCCTCCCAAACTCATGCCCGATAAAGATGGTGCTACAGTGTCTAACCCAGATTTTGCTATCTGGACTAGGCAAGATAAGTTGCTGTTACATGGTATTCTTGCGTCTGTCTCAGAAACGGTGGTACCACTAATTGCCACCGCCGCTACTGCTCGCGAAGCCTGGACGAAATTGCACAGGCTTTTTGCAAATAAGTCTCGTTCGCGAATAATGAATCTCAAGGAAAAGCTCACTAACATCACGTGTGAGTCTCAATCCGTTGCAGAGTATCTTCAAAGGATCAAGGGTATTGCTGATGAATTGGCCCTTGCAGATACGCATCTTAGTGATGATGATCTTACCATTTTTGCTCTAAATGGTCTTGGCAGCAATTTTAAAGAAATCGCTGCTGCAATACGTGCACGTGACACCTCTATTTCCTTCGAAGAGTTGCATGATAAACTTGTGGAGCATGAAACTTTCTTAAAACGAGAGGAGTCTCGTAATGGGTCAACTGTGACCATTCATGCAACCAACGTGAACCACGGCAAGACTGCTCGTGGTGGTAGCCGTCCGCAGGGTTCAAATCGTTTTGGTGGAACGAAGTTTGTCAATGGAAAGTCTCAGTTCCAGCCGAATGGCAGTCAGATGGCCATGTCTCGTGCGTCTCGCAGCTCTTCCAACAATGGCGTGGTGTGCCAGTTCTGTCAAAAGCGTGGTCATACTGCGCGACAGTGTTATTCTTTGCAGCGATCACTGCAGTCACCTGAAGTTCATCACACCTCCTCTGGATCATTTAAGCCTGACTGGATTCTAGACTCTGGCGCGTCTCATCATGTCACAAATGACTTAACCTCACTCTCTCAGCATCAGCCGTATGAGGGGCCGGATGACGTCCTGCTTGGTGATGGCTCTAGTCTGCACATCTCTAATACTGGTTCTTCTGTTATCTCTACTCCTTCCAAATCCTTTGTATTGTCAAATGTTCTGCATGTTCCTACTCTTACAAAAAATCTCATCTCAGTTTCGAAATTTTGTAAGCATAACAACACCTCTATTGAATTTTTCCCTTCTTCTTTTGTTGTTAAGGATCTCAACACGGGGGCGCAGCTTGCTCACGGGCAGACCAAGGATGATGTGTACGAATGGAGTCCCTCCTCCTTACCCACTGGTCGTTCGTCCACTTTGAGTAGTACAAAACACGTCTTGGCAAGCACCAAGTCGTCCTTGGCAACGTGGCATCAACGGCTTGGTCATCCTTCTTTACGTGTATTTCAGTACCTTAGTCGTCAGAATAATTTTTCCCTCCCTTCTAGTCATGTGTTTGACAATTTTTACTGTCAATCTTGTCTTACCAATAAAAGTCACAAGTTACCGTTTAGTCAATCTACACTAGTGAGTCGGGGTCCTCTTGATGTAGTCTATTCGGATGTTTGGGGTCCTTCCCCAGTTGAATCTGTTGATGGTTTCCGTTATTACATCTTGTTTATTGACTATTTTACTAAGTATGTTTGGTTGTTTCCAATGGCACGCAAGTCAGATGTCTCCAGTATTTTTCCAAAATACAAATGTATGGTTGAAAAATATTTTAAATGTTCTCTTGTGACACTGTATACTGATGGGGGTACTGAGTATAAGGGTCTGACACCCTTCTTTGAACGAGAAGGCATTCAACATTGTATTTCGCCTCCTTATACGCCTGAGCATGTCGGGTCTGCTGAACGTAAGCATCGCCATGTTGTTGAGACTGGTCTTTCTCTTCTCCATCATTCGGCCTTGCCCCCTTCTTTTTGGTCCCATGCTTTCCTCACCGCCGTGTATCTTATCAATCGTTTGCCTACACCGGTTCTTGATAATAAATCTCCATTTGAGGCTCTCTTCTCTAAACGTCCAAACTATGCCATGTTACGAGTGTTTGGTTGTCTCTGTTTTCCCTGGCTCAGACCTTATTCTGATCATAAACTTGCGCCCCGATCTAAACCCTGTGTTTTTGTTGGTTACTCTAACACGCATCATGCGTATAAATGCCTTGATATGTCCTCTAATCGCCTGTATCTATCTCGGCATGTTCAGTTTGTTGAAAGTCAGTTTCCTTCTCTTAGTCACTCTTCGCCTAGCACTCACTCTCTGAACTCATCGTCATGGCTAGCCGGCTCTTCGAGTCTTGCAGCTCTTTCTCCTCCGGCCGAAGTGATTCCTTGTTCCTCGCCTGCCTCACCCGAAGGTCTGCCCGCTGCCACCGCTGATGCCTCCAGGTATGTGTCTTCTTCTTTTATTCCTCCCGCAACTCCTTGCTCTTCACAAGCCCCGACCCTTCCTCCATCCGATCCCTCCCCTTCCCCCGCACAAGCCTCACCCTCAGTTCCCGTCGAACCCTTGCCTTCTTCTACCATAGTCACACGCTCTAAAAATCAAATATTCTGTCCTAAGAAATTCCCCGACTATGTCACTTTGCACCACACTACCAAACATCCCCTCCCTGCCTCCCTTGAACCCACTAGTGTCAAGCAGGCTCTAAATGATCCCGAGTGGTGTGCTGCAATGGATGATGAGTTATCCGCTCTAGCACGCAACGGTACCTGGGTACTTGTCCCACCTCCTAAGTCTCATAATGTTGTGGGCTGTAAGTGGGTCTTTCGGATTAAACGTCATCCTGATGGCTCGGTTGCTCGCTATAAAGCTCGTTTGGTTGCAAAAGGTTTTCATCAACGTCCGGGCATAGATTTTCATGATACGTTTAGTCCGGTTATTAAACCCACTACTATTCGGGTGGTTCTTTCTCTTGCGTTGACTAATGGCTGGCCTATTTCACAACTTGATGTCAATAATGCTTTTCTTAATGGTCACTTAACTGAAGATGTTTTCATGGCCCAACCTCCTGGCTTTATTGATCCACGTTTTCCTCACCATGTCTGTCATTTAAAGCGTGCTCTCTATGGTCTCAAGCAGGCCCCTCGGGCTTGGTACACTGAGTTGAAAACGTTTTTACTACAGTATGGGTTTATGAATTCCAAGTCTGATACGTCTTTATTTATTTATCGTTCTGCTACCACTGTTATCTATTTCCTTGTCTACGTTGATGACTTACTTGTCACAGGAAATTGTTCTATTTCTATTCGTCGGTTTGTTGATGCTCTTGGCAACCGGTTTTCGCTTAAGGAGCTTGGTCCTTTGAGTTATTTTCTGGGCGTCGAAGCCGTTTTTACTACTGATGGTCTATTTTTATCACAATGTAAGTACATCCGTGATGTGTTAACCAAGTTCCACTTGGATGGTGTTAAAGCTGCTGTGACACCTATGTCTGCCTCCACTCGTTTATCTATCGGCGATGGTTCTCCTATTACGGATGCCACTCAGTTTCGAAGTCTTGTTGGTGCCTTGCAGTATTTGCAGCTTACTCGTCCCGACATTGCTTATGCGGTAAATAAGCTTGCTCAATTCATGCACGCACCCACTCAGACCCACTGGACTGCAGCTAAGCGCCTACTTCGCTATCTTAAACACACCTTGCACTTTGGCCTAATGCTTCGCCGTCAGCCTCATCTATCTCTTTGTGCTTACTCGGATGCGGACTGGGCCGGAGACCCGGATAATTTTCGATCCACCACTGCTTATATGTTATTCCTTGGCAACAATCCTATTTCTTGGTGTTCTAAAAAGCAACGCACAGTCGCACGATCTTCGACTGAGGCAGAATATCGCGCTGTTGCTTCTACCGCAGCCGAGGTTGAATGGGTTTCGCATCTCCTTGCTGAATTGGGTGTTTCGCTTGCTCAACCACCCACGATCCACTGTGATAATCTTGGTGCCACGTACCTCTGTGCCAATCCAGTGTTCCACAGTCGCATGAAACACATTGCGCTTGACTATCATTTTGTTCGCGAAAAAATTACTCACGGGACACTTCGTGTTCAGCATGTCTCCACACATCATCAACTTGCGGATGTTCTCACTAAACCTCTTGCCAAAGACAGATTTCTTCTTCTTCGTTCCAAGATTGGCCTCTCCGACGGAACGTCCATCTTGCGGGGGCGTGTTAAGGACCCGTGATACACACGGTATCACTGTTGTTGGGTCGGTGTTGCATGAGTATAGATTTGCTGGTGCATGCGGTTGCATGGATAAGTTCCAGCTGTATGTTGTTGATTCACAATTATCACAACCAACTAATATCTTATCTTTTAGTTGTAACCACTAGTTTGGTTTCGTAGCTAACCCTAGCTGCACCTTTTGAATATATATTCAAGTGTAAATGATGAGAACAAGTGTGAATAAAATATCTTTTCTTCCGCAAATCTTTCAAAAACCTTAACGGGACAATCAAGGAATAAGAAAAAAAAAATAGACGTGCATTTTATCAAAATCTCAAGAATTGTGTATGCATGGTATGGAGGTAAGAGATCTTACCATAACCGAGCAAAACAGACATCATGGAAGCCAGAAATGAACACATCACGGCATACTTATTAAGCTTAGGTTTCACCGGCGGGTCAAATTCGTGTCTGTTTATTTGGGTTTGGCCGGAAAGATTTTCGGACGTCATGGTTGCTCCGGTGATCGGGAAAATGCTACGGCGGAAGAAATGAATCGGCGGGGAGCTTTTTGGTATTACCAGGAAAAATGTGTAAAATATAGCGATGGACTTGGCGAAAACAACTAGGTCATTAAGGACAGGAATGCACAATTTATACAATAATCCCGACAATCAAGAGGGAACCACGTTGTCACTTTTTTTAAAAAAAAAAATTTGGAGAAGAAAATCGAACTCGAGACTCAGGAATAGAATAAATGAAATTCAACCGTTAGACTTAAAGTTTTTTCGCATGAACCACGTTGTCACTTATCCTGCCAATCAGAATAAGAAAGACAATAGGGATTATGATAAAAACTTAATCCGTTGTTTAATCGTGTTACATTACGTTTTTTTCTATGGTTAAAATATAATGAATATGCGTTGTTGTTGGATGTAGTTTTTGCACGGCAAGAATAACTAGGCATTAATATTTAATATATCAAAAGAAGAATATCACAACGATCCCTTGTTTAAAATGGGAAGACGTTAGAAAACTTGTCAATACGTCGATGGATAAATAATAACTACCACGATGTCCATTAGTTATTCATAAAACATAAGATCCACGTGTTATTATATTTTCACTCGAAAGATATTACATATAGGAAGATATATAAACTAGTTATCACTATTTCTTTGTATCAAGAATATACCAAGACGTCCGTTATCGATTCTTAAAAACATTATAAAATTTTTGCATCAAATGTTACCATTGTTTAATCACGTTTTTATTATATTAGAATTACTAGTTTTACTTATTGGGTAATTAGTTACAAGTTAACATATATTAAATGAGACCAGTAAAGAAATAAATAGATGACAAAGTAGTTGCGCGTGTTATTTAAAATAGGATCGCATAGTCATTATTATCTATATATAATTGGATAAAGAATGATAGTTATGAATTTAACTATATATTTTTTGTTATTGAATGTGTATATATATATATATATATATATATATATATATTTTCAGTTGATGGTGCTTTAATTTTTGAAATATTGGTACTTAAGTTAGTGCCTTATTATTATATTTTTTTCTTTTTTTATGTGAAACTATAGTGCCTATTATTGGTAAAATGCCTTTATCATGTGCGGCTTTTAAGGCTGACAACTTTTGAGTTTTTTCGCATGAAACGATGCAACCTTTTTATTTTCCCGTTTTTTTATGAAATCTCTCGGGACTAATAAAATAGTAATACTTACGGATACTAATACTTATTACATAAATATTGCTTCCCTAAGTATGTGGAAAAGCATAAAGTGCCAAATAATTGACGGGATACGATTCTGTAATGAGCCTATACATATTTCATTATCCATCTCATTCATTGATAGATAAATATCAATTAGCTTTAAAATCTTTAATTTGGATATTATTAACTAGAAATAAGGCTTGATTGTTGTGATTTTGTTATATTTAAAGCATTATTGGTTTTTGTGGTGCACATTTCATAAAATTATGTCCTATAAAATTTTTAGCCTTTGATTGTTATATGTCCTAGCAATATCGGAAGCTTCCTATTTATATTTACTGAATTCCATTACTAACATACAAACATATCATATCTCTATTGTTTTGTTATTTATGTATGTACATATAGAGGCGGGATCTCACTGGAAGCAAACTCTCTATCCGTTGGGATAGAGGTATCGTTTGTCTGACGCTTATTCTCTCCAGACTCTAACGATAACTTTTGCTGTCTTTGAGATATAATGGTTGTGATTGATTGTTATATATACTATCAATGAGATTCATTGTTTTAAGCGCAAGACCAGCGTCAATTTCCAGTTTCTTTCGACCCAAAAATTTAAAAAAAAAAAAAAATCTTTTTCTAGAAGCTTGGGCGAAAAATTTGCATGTGCAGTATTCTATTAATATATAACGCCTACAAAGATTATGCCCACTAAATCTGCCCAATGCAAAAAGGTTTAGCACCAACCACTAAAGTCCTGTCATCCCCGATCTGACAAAGTGTGTAGGGATGTAAATCAGGTTAACAGGACTCACTAGTAGAAGCTTGTCACAGCACAGAGACAGTACAAGGAACCTATTGGCAGTACAAGGAACCTATTGGGACCGAAGGAACAACCGACGGGCTGTCTTGTCAGCCTACCAGGTCATTCAACGGGCCAATAGTGCTCCCACGCTATGCAGCTAAGCTGGAGGGGGTTCAAACATTATTGACTTCAGCCAGATTCGAACCTCTGACATTTCTTTCGAAACCCCCTATCTGGAACTAATGAGATATGTCGTGGAGACAAATCTGCCCAATACAGAAAGAAGAACATAGTGCATAATAAAATAATATGTAGTCTGTTTGCTTTAATAAATTTGGATTTTGTGATCAAAGGCAATAAGTAAAATAAAATATTCTGGTAAGAAGAGCCTCTGTCTGCATGCGGCAGCGTTTTGAAAGATTCATTTGCAGTGTAGATGCGTTGCGTTGATTCTTCTTAATTCTGGAAAGGTTAGCGTTGGGATCTATTCACCCCAACTTTCTTCACATCCTTTGTGACCACGCGACACGTGGCAGTAAGGGAGGGTGATGAGGCATCTAGCCTCACTACCTTCCTTACTGCCACGTGTCGCGCGGTCACCCGTCACCACACCCCTTGCGGTGAGGTGATCCTATCCCCCGGCCTAGAGGCAATGTGAATCACGAAAGTTTCAACTTTTAAGTTTCGGACATGAAATCATTGAATTACTTGACCTATGATCAGGTGCTATGAAACAGTTTGTGAGACAACAACAAAAGTAAATTCATTTTCAAGATTCATGCATCATGTCATGATTTGATTATAACAGGTGATTGATTATTGCTGGTATGATTTGATACAGTATTTACAGTCGGCTCAGGTTTCAATTCAATGAAATGGGTGCACATATTGTGTGGTGTCACATGTCCCATAAAAAAAAAGTGCCTAACCCACGTTATGTTTGTCTCTTTTTGGCTGTTTCGACTTCTCTTCCATCAGGAAATTATTACGTGTATGTATCAATTGCCTCTCTATGATGCGAAAAAACATAAACCATAAGTCTAACGATTGAGTACATTATATCTACTTTCAACTTACATCAAACTCGAGTATCTTTTTTTATAAATAAAAGAAATTGCCTTTGTAAGATACTCAAATATTAACAACAGTTTGATCCAGTCTCATTACTTCCTCTAATAGTTTATTCATTGATCCTGTGTTATAAACAATTTGATCCAGTCTCAACATTCAGCTGAAATGACAAAAAAGTGTCTTCATGACTTTTACTTCAGAAGACACTGAGGAACTGTAACGAACCATTTTCAAATGTGAGTCATATCCTATAACGTGAAACCTAAATTGGGGAAAGGGCTAAATATGGACAGCTTCTTGGACATGTCTGCACGGTAGAAAAATAGCAAAGGCCAACAAAAATGGATGTTAAGCTTCTGAGATATCTTGAGTTTTAACCTGTTGCAGGCTCCTGTCTGGATTATTCTTATCAAGATCAAGTAGCATTTCTGGTGTGCAGTATAACTTCAGCTCGTCCTGTTCCATCACAAATCAAGTTAGTCTTTAGCTGAACCGCCTGACACGATAATAACTGCAACAAGATACAATAGCAAATAGGGGAGGTGGTTCTTTCCATTGAATGGTCAATCATTGTTACGTATCCCACGCGTTAGGAAAGAACCAACTTGCATGGCACATTTGTACAAAAATATTTTTGGTGCTGAGAATCATCACCAATCTAGAGTTAACTAGGATTAATATCCAGATGATGTTAGAAAATTCTAGAGTAGTATAGTACCTGTAAAAGAGAACTACAAATATCTTGGAAGAACATCTTAGAAATATATGGTAGAAATATCTTCAAGTTTCAAAAATAGTCTAAAAAGAAAAAGGATGTATTATAGATACTTGATATTTTGTAGGATGAGTCTGAAAGCAAAATGTTACCCCTCTTCATTCCCCCCCCCCCCCCCCCACCGACCTAACCCTTCAGTGAGCAGCTGGAAGACTAGAAATAGGAAGGAAGTTACTATTTGCAAGAACAAGTTTAAGTGAGAAGTGTTTTTCTTCTTCTTTTGTACGTAAATTCAAGTGAGAAATGAGTTGGGAGAACAAGCAATATAAGAGTGTTTCTTGAGTAGAGGGGTTTTTTATATCTTGTGTACAATTATTAGTATTGTCCTTAATAAAACTTCAAGAGTTCTTTTGGTTTTTTTCCCCCAACTTTTCGTCAAGTATGTTCTCCTTTTCTCGACACATAGAAGCCTATCCAAAACCCACATAAAAACCAATGCAAAACCCATATGTAAAACCAATATACACATAGAAGCCAATGCAAAACCCATATGTACATATAAAACCCAATGCAAAACCCGTATGTTCTCAAGCTAGCTTAATTGTAAATGTTGTTTGACATTGTTTAAGCAAACTCCGAAACAATAAGAATTTACGAAAATAGATCTTACCAATAAAAGATCATTATCTTCTTTGAGACGATAACATTTTTCTGAAAGATTTCTCAGTTTGTCGCTGTACATAGCCGTTCCTTTCTTCAATTCTTCTATCTTTGCGTGCAACTCATTAACAACCTCCTGAAATAATGGTAATTAGTGTTAAAGTCTGGAAGACGTAACTATCTCAACACTGAGTAACAAACACCAATCTAGTTGTCAATTAAAAAAAAAAAAACTCAATTCATGTCTCAACAATAGCTAACCTGAGTCATTATAATCAAATTGTGTAAAAGCTATTGCGTCCACGAAATGCGAAAATCGAACATTCATAAGCTATTGCTATCCTAAGGCTCACGTTTCACCAAAAAATGAATAAATAAATTAATAAAAGAAAGAAAATAATCTTCTTCATACCTGTCCATCGACTAGTGATGTCTTATTCGCTTTTTTCAAACGGATTTTTCTTCTTTTTGCCTTTGGTTCTTGTCCAACCTGCCAATGCTACATTTTAGCAAATCATGTTAGTAAATAAAGTCCATAAAAAGGTAAAAAAGGAAATGCACACAAAAGAAACGTTAAAGATAGAATGATATTTCCATCACTAGATAATTTTAATGCCGGTCCACTTCTTACCAAGAGCACAACTTTGTCAAAAGGTTCTTGCTAGAAAGCCATCAATAATAGCTCATTACTAGAAAGTCATCACTAGCTGAGGCTTTATACATTAAAAAGCCAAATGCTCAGAAATAACTATGCGTTATATATTTATATAACCTGAATCATTGGGCTAAACTGATTTCCAGTTAAGCCATTTGAATCAGTAGTAAGAGGTTCATGAGGTGCAAGCAGCATCGATTTGGATGCTTCATCATGAGCGTATTGGTCAGGAAGGTCCAATTTTTTTTGTTCAGCTTCAACTCTCCGTCCTACACATCATGGTTGTTCACAGAATGTTACATTGCTAATGACATAGCATCTCAGTTTTATGTTCCTGTTCAATTATAAAGATCACCATATGATTGGATAAATGTAAGCGATTATCCGTCCAACCTTTTGTTACTTCGAATTTTAAAGAAACACGTAATAATACACAATGATACTTCGTCAGGCCAACACAATTATGCAACTACATTAAATACGTTAAATACAGGGATTCTATAGAAAAATGCAGTCATACAAAGATGTTCAGGTTTTTAATCGGCCAAAGCCTGATAATCAATATACATTATTGAAGATAGCCATGCTACATGATAATCTGTATACATTACAATCTCATAAGTAAATCTATATACATTATTGAAGCTAGCCATCCTACATAATCTCATAACTGCAGCTTTTGCCTGATAGAATAGAGTAACATAAAGACTTCATCCGGATGTGATCACTTTCTAACTCTCTCCTAAGGTGTAAAACTACATTGTTTTGTTATGTAATAAACACACTGCACCTGGGGTGTTTTTTTTTATAACCGAACGACGATAGTTTTACATCTTACAAGGGATTTAGCATGTGACCTTATCCCAACTTCGCATAATGCAGACAATAATATCTTTAACTACTATATTTAACACAGAAAGATAAACAAACCTTCCTCAAAACAGTTGGTTTGGATGATTTCACGGTTCTAACAGCAACCATCACCGGCGGAGTTGTGACATCATCAACATTCTCAGCCTCCATCTCTTCTATACACAAACTGATTTGAATTAGAACAAAATAAGGCATAAGCTAGACGTTGCAGAGAAGAACACAATCACCATTAAGTAAGATACAACACAAGAAATCCTCTACCACAATATTCCACAACCAAATCAATGTTGCACCAAGAATGAATCATAATATCATCTCTTCTATACACCAACTGATTTGAACTATTGCAACCATAAGTCATAAGCTAGATTTGCAAAGAGAATGACACAATCACCAGCAATTAAGCTACAACTGAATAATCCTCTACTAGAAGATTCCTAAAGCAACTAAATTTCGCATCGACAATGCATCAGAATTGTCAATTATTCATCTATCGACTCGGCCGCTTACCCTTCCTATAAGAACGGAACCACCACATTCATGAAACAGATTTTCTTGAAGAAATTGAGTCAATTGTAGATTTGTTTCCTCTTTTTCTTATAAAAATTAGAATTACAGAAAACATATATACATATGTATGTTTATTAAACAAGGGAATTAGAGAACCAAAACTTATAACGTAAACCGAAAAGGAAAAAAAAAGGAAAATATACACACCAAACAGTGATCTACGCCGTGGATACCTTTTGTAAGCTCCGCCGCTTCAGCAAAGTGGAGGAGGCGGGGGTTTCAGGTTTTAGCGAAGAAACAGCTGAAAGGGGTTTGCGGGAGGAGTCTATGGCGCCAGAATTTGGGTATTTATTGTCATTTTAAATTCTTACTTTTATTAATTGACCAGGTCAATACTGCATGACCGGTATTTATTTAACTAGCATAATCACACATATCACCAAACCAGACTAATTCACCAAACCAGGCTAAACCAAACTACAAAAATCGAATTTGTAAATTGTAGTCGGTTCAATAATATTTAAAAACCAAACTGTTTTATATAGTTTGGTTTGCAGTTCTAAAAATTTGAACCGTAAAATTTAACCGTTACTTATTTGTCCTTTTTAGTTATAAGTCTTCTATTTGCGGGAATTGAATCGTTGTGTGTTGTAAATAGCAAAGCTCTTATGAATTTTCTTTCAAAAATCGTGATGATGGATGTTTAAGTGTGTACCTTGATGAAGCCGGATCTTCACCAAATATCAAAGATGATCCGAAATAAACACCGTCAGTTGGATTGAATAAAATAACTGGAATAGCTTCCTAGAAATCCTACACAAGGAAGCAAAAAATCAGAGGTCCCCGGGATGTGACTCCGGGTAAAACTCTCTGACGCTCAAGTCAGTTTGGGTCATTCTCACTGAGAATATGATTTTTTATGTAGAGTTAGAAAAATCTCACAATTATGGACTGAGGAGAGAATTCGTTTGTTTTGGGAGAGATGAAAATGTTTCGATCACTTCTTTGGTCTCCGTTGGCTTGATTTTGTTAGTTTTTATTTGTCCTCTGCTTCTGACAGCGGATGATACATTTTCTTGGGACAGTAGACATATGGCACTGTAGTCTGCTGATAAGACTGGTAGGTCGGCTGATGTGACCTTGGCGTGTACAGGCTGAACAGTATGATCTGTACCTTTTCCTTATTTTGCACCTCTGCCAGATGGTCCCACAATTGGTATAGTACTGCGTTTGATTCATTTGCCGAGGTGCAAGATCGAGTCTTGCCGAAGTGATCTGGAGCTCGTCCCTTAAGCTGTAGCTGAGGTCAAAGCCTGATCCCTAGGTAAAAACCTTAGCACATTCTCTAATAAAAAGGTGAATGTTGTGGGGGGGAGTATGGCCGAAGTGCAATATAGTCGAGCGACAGTGAATTTGTGTCGAACTGCGGGAGTTGAACATTTTGCGCATAAGATCTGCAGTTTACTGTTGTTGACTAACAAATGGTTATTTTTTGTTTATCATACCTGATGATAATTATATAAACAGCAAAAAAACACTAAAACCAAATCAAACCAAACTGGATGGTCAACCAGTTTTGGTTTTGATTTTTAAACCGTTACAAGCAATCCGATTTGTAACATGCTTAAAAATCGGTCAGACCAGACCATGGACAACCTTAGACGTCATATCCCACGTAAGTTTTTTATGCATAAATCATAAAGGAGATTATGATAAAAAATAATTATACAATTATTCGATAATTGTGAAATTTGTACATTGAATCTTATAAATGAGGAAATATGGTAGGTACATGAATGCTTCGTTGTCGTGCTATAATAAAAGATTAACTATTAAAAGATAAATTATCCAAAGTATTTACTAGCAATAAAAGATTAGTTGATCGGTGACCCTTGACAAAAAGAAATATGTTAACAATGTGACCTTTGAATTGTATCTCTTAAATTTTTATTTTTCCAACATAACTCTATTACCTGGAACCGGATCCTCTGACCGCCGCGTCCCTGACCCCCCTCGCGACCGCCCGCCACGTGGCATCAGGGGGATAGTGAGGCTGGATGGAGGTCATCCGCACCCAGTCTTACCGTTCCCAAAGGAGGGTCAGGAGATCCTGTCCGCTATTACCTAGGTAGATAACTCAAACGACCCGTATTTATGCTGATATCAAGATAAAGCACAATGAAACTCCGTTAGCATATAATATTATAATCTAAAGTTGTTTTTACAAAAGACTTTTTTTATTTAAAGAAAAAAACTAATATATTAAAATATCAAAAAAAAAATCAAATTTCACACAAAAATAGTAAAAAAAAAATAAAAATTTAGCCATAAATTAGATATATACTATCCATCATATTCATGTATAATTAGAGTAATAGAAAAATAAACCGTATATAAAATTGCAGCCTGACGCTGACTGCGATGGCCACAGGGCTGGCTGACTTGTTGCCTGGGCCGCCTGACGCGTGATGGATGGCTGACGGGCTGTTTGTGCAGTTTTTTTTTCCTCTCTCCGATTTCTTCTGGCCGGCCGAATTGCTTCCCCTGACCGCCAGCCCTCTCACGCCCCTCGTGACCGCCCGCCACGTGGCAGCATGGGGTGGTGGTGAGGCTGAGTAAGGGTCACCCGCACCCATTCCTCACAACCCTTCCCTGCTGCCACGTGGCAGGGGTCCTTTGTTACCGCCCAGCCAAGAGGGTCAGGAGATCCCGCTCGGAGTTGCTGGCTTCCTTCTCTCTTTTCTTTTTAAATCTTTCTGATGGATGACAAGAGTCTACCCAGTCCGAGGTCCGTTCTTGGGAAAAACCTCCCGGCTTTGTGAGAGATTGAGTATCAACAGAAATTTTATTGTGGTTATTGATCAACTAGTGGTCCAATTAAATGATGACAAATAAGTTTATCTACGTGCAAGCAACGCTTTGATTGACCAAAACAAGAGGCCATAAATTCTCTACACATTTCATTGGTAAATGACCAACTAACTATACTTGGTCATTGACCATGGTTAATTTGTGTTTGATAAAACACGATTTCATGCCTACAACCGTTGCCTTCTTTAACTGAAGTCCATATTCATTGCTTCAAAAAAAAAAAAAAAAAGGTCCTAATTCATACCAAATATGTATTCTTATAGTTTCAGGTAAAAACAAAGTATCCTTTTTTGGCTAGCAAATATCTCTAAAAAAAATTGAGGAATTCCTAAATGTCTTTTTCTTTTAAAAATTGAGAAATTCCTAAAAAAATTTAAGAAAGAATTCAAAATATAATTTTTAGATAGGGAAAAAAAATACAACCATTAAAGTTTCTCGTTTATTCAAGAAACGGTTGGAGGGTATAGAAGGCAAACGTTATGCCTAGTCTTTATATACTCAATGTACAGGTATATATTGCACACATTCCATATCACATATTCATTAAACATATAAGCAAATTATCTAAAGTTGAAACATATGCAAAATATACTCGTCCAAGGAGCAAGTCTCTTCCTGCTCTCCAGAATGGATTCTCAAATTAAGGATGCTCTTGTGATCAAAGTCATGGGACGCACTGGATCAAGGGGTCAAGTGACTCAAGCGCGAGTGAAGTTTATAGATGATCAGAACAGGTTTATCATGAGAAATGTGAAGGGACCTGTGAGGGAGGGGGATATTCTCACCCTGCTCGAGTCTGAGAGAGAAGCTAGGAGGTTGCGCTGAGTGTTTCTGGTAGTTGTTTTTGTGATGTTTCTTTTCAGTTTAAATACTTTTTCTATTTTGGTATTTCTAATCTAAACTTGCACCATGTATGTCCCTTTTTGGCCTTTTTGGTGAGTGATTGTTGAACTTGTTAGAATAATATATGTTTAAGTTGTTTGTCAAAAAAAAAAGTACAGTTATATTAGGACAAAAAAATGTTCTTATCTGTTATGGTAGATTCTTCCATTTGTTACGCATACATGGAGGAGTCAACTCTCAGCTTTATCGATGGTCTATGCCGGTCTCCTGGGGAATGGGAACACAATGGAACCGGAGGTGCGCACTGAGAGATCAGTAGGGTGGCGAGCCACCTCTAACAGGAAATTCATGGTTCGTTCAGCGTATCAGCTATAAATGGGGGAAAGCTCTCAGAATAATGAACAGCAATGGACAAAACTATGGCAATTTAAGGGCCCGCAAAAGGCAAGTTTTCTGCTGTGGCAAGCTCGGTGGGGTAGGTTACCATCCACATCCCTGTTGTACCGGCATCAACAGCTGGATTCCCCCATGTGTAGTACCTGCTATCAGGAGGAGGACACTAATTTGCATTCTTTGCGAGACTGTTTTTGGGCACGACAAGTATGGCGGCTTTTGATCTCAGCGTCACAATGGCGGACCTTTTTCCATATAGAGGATACAATTGATGGCTGGATTGATATGAGCTTGATCATGCAAGACAACGATTGGCACCAGGGCAAATGGACATAATTCTTCCGAGAGGCATCCTACCTGATTTGGTAGACTAGGAATAGGAGTAGGCATGATGTTGAATTTCAGTGGCCGAGTGCACATACTATCATACGCACTATCTATGATAGAGTAAGAAACATTCGTATAGCATGGCAATAGTCACATGGTTATTTACACGACGTTTGTACATACAAACGAGTTAGCTGCATAGCATTGATGTAATTCTTTTACAGTTGGTAATAAAATGACCCTTTCTTCCAAAAAAAAAAAAGATTCTTCCATTTGTTTCTCTTTAAACGGAAGGCACAGACATTATATATGTAACAACAACAAGCAGTATATCCCAACGACATCAATGACTACCGTAAGATCTGAGAAGGGTGAGAGGCAGGCAAACTCTCTCTGTGTGTGTATATATATCAATTGTATATATAATATTAACATACATTGCATATATATATATATATATATATATATATATATATATCAATTGTAAAATATAAGGGTCTTAATTGTTACCTCATTCAATATGGTCATAGTTTGACTTGAAAATAATTTAAACAAGTCAACTATCTTTGTTTCTATTCGTATTATATTATTAGTTGGTTAATTATGATAAAACACAAAAGAGTTCAGCTATTTTTGTTTCCATTCGTATGATATCATTTGTTGCTCGATTGAGCTAAAATAAAGAGATAATGTTGATGTTAACTTAATATCTAAATTTGATTGTGTACGATATTTTTGAAACAAACCAAAATATAGACTATCAGAATATTTTTTTAAAATTGTATTAAGGAATTAAATAAAATAAACAAATAAACTTTGTAAGAGTCCAACAACTCGTAAATCGTAAGTGATTCGTAACTTAGACCAATTAATTTATATTCCTATCAATTGTAATTATTATCTTTCATACTTTTGTAATTACCGAAGAATGTATTTCTTTTGTCCTTTCCTCGATCTTAAAGATCTTAAAATCTGGCTTTTATTGACCGAACTTGGCAGCATCGATCAATTCCCTAGTTTTGTATCAGTAATAAAATAATAAAATAGTTTGGAAATTACATCTAGATGCTCGAAACGGCAAAATTCCATTATCAGCTTCCGATTTTATTCAAAAATACATTTTTTTTTAATTTTAAAATATGATATAATAGCAAAATAACTCATTAAATTGATTGTACTTCTTATATAATGAAATAGCAGTTGATCGACATAACTTGACATAATTTTTATTATGAAGACAACCTCTGTGTGTTTCTAATATGGTTGCGTACCTACGACCCCACGCGAAAGACTCTTCATTGTTGTTATTGTATTTTATTCAAAACATACCCGGATAAGGATAATAAGGTATAGTTCAAAGCTGATGTTTTAACCAAAAGATATATTGGTTTAACTAAAAGTTTAAAACTCATGTTTTATCTCTATACGATGTATTCTACAGTATATGATGACATGGTGATATGTATATGATGACGTGGCGACATGTATTACTTCATGTATAAAATACGGAATGCGGATACCCGAATCTGTATAAGACGGGGCCGACGATTCCGTGTTCCATTATGTTGTGCTTAAAATAATTGGCTGCCAAAAAGGGACAGCTTACTGTTTGTCTCTACTTCAAATGGCCAGCTTAACTATGCGTATTTTGCCTCTGGATGCACTCCGCTGCCATTTGCCCACTGCTTTTTGGGCAGCGATAGGGCACTTTTTCCACAATTTCATCATGATTTTCAGATTCCCAGGTGATTGGATTCTTCTATCATCTTCGTTTTTCCTCTTTGGATTTTGTCCATTTAATACGCAAGTTCTTTTTTCTCCACCTATTTTTCGAATTATCTATGTGAGTTAATCGTTTATTTATTTATTTATTTCATTTTCTTTGGCTGGTGTTTGTTGAATAAGTTGCCTGATTGCTGGCCGGATTATTATGTTGATGTGTGCGCTCATGAATGTTGATTTTTGGTTTGATAAGAAGTTAGACTCTTATCATAGGCTGTCATCATCGGTGTCAGTTTATCTTGGATTGGAATCGATTTTATTCAATTATGGAGGCCTAGTTATTGCACGATTTCTGTTCGAGCAATGTTTTAGAACACACTTTTTGGAACATATTGCTCTACATCAGATGTGTTCTCAAAAGTGATATGTTATTGGTCTACATGGAAACGGTAATTGATCCCATTTCTTATTGTCTCATATGTGGGGTACTTCACACACTCAAGAAATGGATCCACTAGTCTTGTTTTGCTTTTGGTTCCTAGTTTAGAGCTGGCCTTTTGTATTGATCCCCGTCGAGGTTGAGAGGGAGGAGAAGATGCTTTGTCTTAAGTGTCTTGCTGGACTAGGGGCGATAGGTTCCCATGAATGTCTTGATTTGATAGTTGAAGGAATGGTGTTGGATTCTCTGATCATCTCCGAATTTAAATAGTTCAAAATATTGTATGATACGCCAGTGAAAGGCAACTCAAGATGAGGAATTGGAGGAAAGAATTGAGAGAACAGCCGCAGATCCCACACTCGAATCTTGGAATTAAGGGATAAACGAGGACTGGAATCTTGGAAAAGTTTTTGCCCCTGATCAACCGTTCCAGTTTTTGCATATCATTTGCATCTGGGGTTGCTCTTCACTTGTTTCATGAATTTAGTCTGTATCGACGGCTTAAAATCTTTGATAATCACCAAAACTTAAGTTGTCCTCAACAGCAGAGAACACATGTAACATTCGGGTAATAAATTCCCTGCTTAGTTAGTATCATGATTTGCTTTGTAGTATTAGCAAGCTATTTGTACCATTGTTCTCAGGTAAAAGCTGCTCGTGTGACAGAGCTGAATTTCAATCTTTTGTTTTGGGTAGTGGGGAAGATGTTTGATTTGTTGGGGACCATATTCAAATTAATGTGTCTAACATGTAATACTAGTTTGAAAATTTTCCGAATCTTGGAAGGTCCATGCGCCTTTCTGCGCAATTGAGTTACTAGGAGGCTCTTGCCACAATGTGTTAAATGACTAACAATGTTTTACTTTAGACCACTTTGACTAACACCAGCTTTTTTAATCTTTAGTATATTGTTGGATATTGCCTTAAAAAGCACACAAGCATAACAATGTACAGTGACAAAACGCATGTTTGATGAGAGCTTGCCAGGTTACAGGGAATTTATTTCCATTGTCCACCATTTGTTTGGAAGGAATAAACCTGTATATTGCATATCAATAAGAGCAACCATACAGTTCTGATAAGAATGTGTTAATCACGCGTGTTATATCCTTTTGACTGTGTGTGTTTTCAGGATAAGACTTCTTGTTGAAATATTCCTCTATTTCAGCATGAAATCCAGCCCAAAAAGTGGTTGCTGTCCGCTTATGCCTGCCTATGCGCGAGCAAAGTCATCAAGCCGTTTTTGTATATTCCCCGAAGTGCAATCAACATGCAACAGTCCCAGCAGTTCACCTGTTTACCTCAATGTATATGATTTGACTCACCTCAATGGTTATGTCTATTGGGCAGGCTTTGGTGTCTTTCATACTGGAGTGGAAGGTTACGTAACAGTTTCCTATCTAACATACGTTCAAACTTGATATCTGCTGTCCAGGTTTTCTCTCTCTTTTTTCCCCCTAAAGGACTCCATGGAAGAAGTGTTTTCGTGTGTAGTTGTACTACACTTGTGTCTGGAGGAATCCATTTGCAATACTTAATTCGCTGTTAGTTTCTGAATAAATTTATCTAGTAATGTTGGGGCAATCAGTAATTCAGTGTGGCATGGCTATGCAAGGCGAGGACTTATCCAATGAGGTCTAGCAAATTAAGCTTTTTTTTCATAGGGTTCATATCTTCCTGAAAGAAGTTTCCTTACCGAGTTTCTTGTTATTCTTCTGCTTTCTTTGTGTAATAAATAACAATGTTGGCTACTTTATTACTGCAGTTTAACATGGAATTGTATTATATTTGTGTAAGAATCTGATGTCCTGCAAAAAAACTGAGAGGAACGTGAGACCATTCCTCATATTACAAGATCATTTTCATACTCTTTAGCATGCAGTGACCTCCCTTCATTGACATTAGTTGGTATACAAATATTATGCGGCAGTTGTAAGAATATGTTACAATAAAGTTAAACACATTCATGAAATTTATTTGGTCAAGTATATTCTTGTTATTGGCTTTTTGCCACTTTCAGTTTTAACCACTCACATGTGTTAGGTTGGAGAGGCTAACTTTGCATATTAGGTGGAATCTGCATATGTGAAGGTGAAGTTTACATCAATTTGTCAGTACATCAGTTCATCTAAAATATTCTGATGTGGTAGGGTCATCACATGTTTACATCTGTTTTTTTAGTTCTAGGATAAGACAAGTAATTCCAAGTTTTCAAAGACAGATACTTGAAAATTTTGATGATCTGGAGGTGAATTGTGCATTACATAATCTAAGATTTTGATGAATGTTGGCACTGATTGACCCTTTGTGCATTTCTCAGTGCATGGAGTTGAATACGCTTTTGGTGCCCATGACTATCCTACAAGTGGTGTTTTTGAGGTCGAGCCGCGGCAGTGTCCTGGATTCAAGTTTAGAAGGTCAATATTCATGGGAACAACGTGTATGGATCCTGACCAGGTTAGAGAATTCATGGAGCTGCAGTCAATGTACTATGCCGGTGATACCTACAACTTGATTACAAAGAACTGCAACCATTTCTGCGAAGATACATGCTTCACTTTGACAGGGAATCACATCCCAAAATGGGTCAATCGGCTTGCAAGAATAGGTTCATTTAATCTACTGATGTTGCTGTTCTTTTTAGTTTCCATGTCTTCATCACCGTCATACAAACTCATGGGCTAGAACACTGTACAAATTTTAAGCTTCTTGATCCTTTCTAATTTGCCTTCTGTTTGACACATAAATGACCTGATGAATCTCTGTTGAAGCACATTGCATTAATGCTTGGCACTCAACAATGATACAAGAGTTGGTCTCAAACCAATTCTGTATTTGGTAGATTGCATTCACACAGAATGATGTGGCAGAATTTACTTGTGTTCCCCTGATGGGATAGGATCCTCTCACCGCTTTTCTCTCACCCCACTCGTCACCACGCGACACGTGGCAGCAGGGGGTGGATGGTGACCCGCATCAGCCTCACCATCCACCCCTGCTGTCACGTGTTGCGTGGTGACAAGTAGGGTGAGGGAAAAGTGGGACGGGAGATCCCATCCCCCCTGATACCTTAGACAAATACACGAGGGGTGTTCGAGTTCAGTCTTTTTGCGGCATTTGTTTGTCTAAGCTCCTTTTGTTTTTCAAATGTTGTAGCCGAACCAGTAAAGGTCCCTTTCACCTCTGATCTCACAGGAATTGTATCTGATGATATTGTTTTGATACAGGGTCGGTTTGCGAATTCATGCTTCCGGAGGCCCTCAAAGCATCTGATGTAGGAGAAGGTGCCAAATCTAGCGGCTGTGAGAAGGAGAAAAAGAAAGGAAGTGGTTTTTTCTCCATATCAATGAGTCAGCGGGAGAAAGAAGGCGTATCTTCAGAACTATTACACATACCCCCACCGGAGCTGAAAACTTGTAGCTCTGTAAAGAAAGAATAAGAACTAATCTCCAGCATGAACATACTGTAGACTGTATATTGCATGAGAATTCATACTTTTGTTTCTTTTTTTTTTTCCTTTTGTGTATGTGGGTACTAATATCACACGAACTTAACTCAGTCAGATTCGAGAAAAGATCATCTGTCTCATCTTTTAGAAAGAAGATCAACTGTTTCATCCTCTATCTTATCTGCTTGTATAGATATTAGTTAGTTCACAAAACAAGCAAGCTGCGTCACAGAGTCTACCCTAGACTTCAATCTTTGCCTACTTATGGTGCATCATGTCTTTCACAACAATGTTATAATCAATGATACATCATTTCTTGACTTTGAAATATTATATAATAAAACAAAATGACTCACCAAATTAGATGCGATTTTTATACTGTGAAATAACAATTGATCGACACAGTTTGACGTAATTTTCATTATTATTCAATTTAACTGGAAACAACCTATATGTACACATGGAAATAGTTATGTATACTTAATTTCTCATACTCTGTCTAGACAAGGGATTCTAAGTCAATGATTAATGTTGTATTTCTTCCAGAACAAAGAGCTTGTGTTTTTCATTTTCTGCTGTAGCATTTGTTCCAAATAACAGTGTGGACCTAATATAGCTAGGAACACACACGCTCCATTCACTTCATTTACATCGTGGACCTATTTCTGCTATAAGATTGCCCACGAACACCCCAAATTTTTCACTTTAAAAAGAATAGAAGGGATTCAATAACTCTACCTTAAGGTTTTCTGCAATTGCTTACGAACGCTTGTTCCAGAATCGAGTTAACTTAACGCTTCTTGACTGAGTGAATTGAGATATTTTATAGGTCAAACTTCAAAAGCTGGCTAAACCGTCAAAAAAACTGCAAATTTGCATTTATTAGTATGAACTTTTCTGTTTTTCAAGTCTTCTTCAGTGGGTAAGGAAAAAAGGGCCCTAAAACTAGTGGCAAGTTTTTCAAGGCCACATGTTAGAGTAGTAATGTAAATGTAAATGAACTAAGCTGTTCGATTGTTCGGCTCGTTTGGTTCGAGCTCATCTCAGCTCAGATAAAAGGTTAATGAACAGAACTTGAACACATTTTTTCTGTTCGAACTCGGTAAGCGGCACCATTCGTTTAAAGTGTTCGGCTCGTTAATGTTGTTCGTGAGTTAAACGAACCAAACTTGAACAATTAAATATGTTCATTTAAATAAACGAATAAGCTCGACTCGTTCGCTAAGTTAAATGAACCAAGCTTGAACAACGCAATGTTCGACTCGTTCGGCTCGTTTACAGTCCTATGTTAGAGCAACATAAACAACTTCGTATATAAAATCGCGAAACGGTTACTCCATACCTTTCGCAAACACACATACTAGTGAACCGGAAACGCCCCATACCTTTCGCAAACACACATACTAGTGAACCGGAAACGCCCGTCCTAAGAACCTACATGAGCTCAAGTCTGTAAAGAGTTCAAACTTGATAAGCTGCAATCTATCTTAACACGATAACTAAAACAGTAAGAATTAGCCCGAGCTTAACCTTTCAGTACATGATACTATTCACTAAAAGGCAAAAAAATTGGCAACAGCAAATGTTCTATCCTCCGATAGATTGAGGTCTGAAAGAAGGTGAAATTTATGAGATCCCAACTGCAAGCTTAAATACAATCGAACATTTTCGGTGTAGTGAAAACCTTGGTTATTCATAGTTGATTTCCAGACCAAAAAACACAGGAAAATAAAATGCATCCGATTTAGCAGTAAAAAGCAATTTTTCAAAAAACTTCTTTTTGGGGGAAAATGAAAAGGAATGTACGGCGAAGCTACTATTGAGCGCCTTCTTGTGAAAAAGAAAAAGGCGCCATCAGCGAAACTTGCGTGTGTTTGATATCGGCCTCCGATGAATCAGATAACCACCAATTCTCAGGTTACCTGGGATTAAGAAGGCCATTCTTCTTCAGACATATAAAATCTAAAAACATCTTCCTACTTTGCAAAAGGAAAATCGAAATCAACGCTTTCTCAACTGGAAAAAGAAAAAGAAAGACTCGGTCGTAACCATAGATGAAGAGAAGCTTAAGCAAGCTGATTTCTTCGGTCACGGCTGCATCAGTGAAGGATGGTCTTTATAAGCGGCGAAGAGAAGGCAACCCTTTTCTACGGGCCCGAATCGTGTGACCAATTTGTTGGACCATTAACTTGGTCCTCAAAGTCATGATGAGTGTTCTGCTGATAATCAAGCCCATGTTTGTTTTATAGCCCATTAACCCATATCTTCCGCCACTGACCTTTTATTTTTATTTTTTTTTTAAAAAAAGACAATGACCAGTATGTTGCATGTATTAATATCGAATTTGTTTCAACTGTCCAAAACCCTTCTCCACTCTATAAATACATCATCAACACTGTTTACATAGTGTACATTAAAAACATAATAACATGTTTTTACTTTTTTTTTATTTTTTTCTTGAAATAATCTTGGAATTTTTTTTCTCAAACTCATCTCATTCCACTATCAATAAAATTATTTTCCCCTCTATTCCATTGCCAACAACATAGAAGAAAATAATCAACACACATTATGGAAGACTTCTCTTACCATAAGTGCATCCATCATCCATATCATTGATTGCTCCTTTAGAGGTTGGAATGTATGCATCTAAATTACTAAGTAATCTGTAGAAGAGAACACCAAGTTTCGAAGTCGTCGACATGAACACGAATCTTTATGCTATTGTTGATGAGAAGAGGAAACAAAATCGAGGATGGTTGCTTAGGAACATCCGGCATTATGTAATCGAGCAAATTGTACCCGGTATCCCAAGTTATCTACAAAATTTTCAGTGGCATCCGTACTTTAACGAATGGCTTTGGATATCCATACTTATTGGGGAATTTAGCACATGACATCCTTGCTGATGTTATAAAGTCAATTTTCATTTAGTTTTTAAAAGTTTAAGAAAAAAATAATTCAAAAATAAAAAAGAAAACACCCACCCCAACCCCACGCGCCTTCATCTTCTTCTTCGGTCAACTCCTCCAGCACCTCCAATACTCCGGCGGCTGGCCTCCCTCCTCTCCTCCACCTATTATTCCCAAACACATACGAAGCCTTCAACGACAGAAACAGCAACGACAATAACATTACTCAATTGCTTTAGAGGCTCTTGCCTATGTAGGGTATGAAGGTCGGATGTACGCAACCATACTCATATGTCAGAAACACACATAGGTTGTTTTCCGATGATCTATAATGAAAATTGCGTCAAGCTGTGTCGATCAACTGCTACTTCACAATATAAGATGCGCAACCAATTTAGTGAGTCATTTTGCTTTATTTCATCATATTCCAAAGTCAAGAAAGAGTGTATCCTTGACTCTATTGGAAATTGAAAGGTTATACGAGAAAGTATAATATGGCTAAATGAATCATAGACAAACAATTTTTGGCTTTGCAGAGTTCCGTTCGACGAATCTTATTCATTATTAGTAGAAACCTCGTTGAGGGATTGAAATAATAAGAGAAGTGGACCTTAAATCTATGATTCGTAGATAAGTTAGCCCTAATGGTTGAAGAAAGCAAGAACATATGGCACTAAGTCGATAGACCATCAGCCCGTCTATACTTATGGAGTCTCGCCATGACTTTGTTTCGGTATGTCCTTTACTTTTCTGAGGACTGTGCTCATTAACAGTAAGATTTTCCAGAGCGATTGAGAAACCTAATAGATCTTCTAAACAGACATGACTGACCTAGAGCTAACCAAATCTCCATTATCAGGTAAGAACCCAAAGAAAGCAAAATCATCAAGAGAAAATGCTTTTTGGTAACATATGGGAGACATCATCCTCAGGAGGAAAAAAAGTATCTAAATCATTTGCTCATGGTAGATGAGCAAGGCAGGTGCTAAGAGAAGCTTCCTCTGGATTAATACAATCTCAGGATCCTTATAATGTCAAGGAGGGGAATTCATGGATATCTGGTGGAGCGGCAAAAGAAATTAAAAGAAGCATAAGCTAAAGTTGTCTGTATCAGCTACAGTTTAATGTTGGAACAAAAAAAATCAAAAAAATGTTGTTCAATGGGAAAGTATGCTCAAGAAAATGATGTGGCACATTCAAATACACACGAGCATATGGAATAGTGACGAGATCTCATGGCAAAACTAAAAAGTGCTTGCTTCTGTAACCTAGGTTACATGATTAATCCACCCAGGAACACCTCCCCCTCCCCCTCCCAACCCCCCCCCCCCCAACCAAAGAAAAAGGAAAAAAAAAAGAAGAGGACATGAATATTGGGCAAAAAGAAAAGATCCAGATTACCAAAATGTATTGTTGCGTAGAATCCTCCAAAACATTAAGCTGACTGATTTAAGGATAACAAAGAAGGTAAAAGGTTTTTCTACTCGATATGCACAGTAGCAGCCACAAGAATTCAAAGGGTGGACAAGAAGCTGAAAGGAAAACTGCATACCTGTGCCTTTCCGCCAGTTTGTTGATCAGAGCATTGAAGGACATAGCACGACAAATATCTCTGTTTTCATCAACATTTGACCCTGACCATTCTATGCTCTTTATGAGAAGAGTTTTGAACATGGTGTCGGTGAGCTTATCAGTCAAACAAACCAAAGAATCAATGGATCTCCTCCACAACACTGACATCACTAATTGAAGGAGGCTGCTGACAGCGCAGATCAAGAGTCAGCAAACAAAAGCCAAAAATCTGTACATGGTACGCTAAAGTTGCAGATTTATCCATAGTAACTATAATCTGTTGGAGCATCTCAAAAAGAATGGATAAACTTAGATTCTCCCGATCAAAGACCATCATCATATAACCTCAGCAAAGGTGGAAGCAAAAGTCCAATCTGTAAATAAAACAGCAGTGAGAAAGGTAAATGAGCAGAGAAGATAAATGAATCAAAAATTATAATCTGAACATGCGACGGACACTTACAAAAATTTTGACAGTCATAAGCTTCCGCAAACAATTAGCCTTCAACCTAACATTGGCATCTGATGAGGAAGCATACTAAGGATTCAACACTACAAGCTCTAGAACGTTGCCAAGGTATGGATTTATAAAACCACCCAGCTTATCCATTACTGCATCGAAAGTTATTAGGATAGATGAAGTAACTGAATCTCTCAGCTTTGTGGATTCAACAGAAGCATCATCATCAAGGTTTCTAGATTCCTCACTAGGAGACATAGAGAGTGTCTTTGATCGCCTGACCAAGGCCTCCATAATACCAGGGAGCTCGGAAAGTGCTTGTACTAGAAGAAACAGCATGATTACTTGAACCGATGTTTTTAAGCACAGATACAAGACATCTATTGAAGATCGAATCAGCTGAAGGAAATCTTTCAGCCAGAGCTTCCACAGCTGAAATGGCTGCAAGTTTTAGCTCACCATCAGCTGAAAACTCATTCAGATCATCAACTAAGACTAATATTTCTGTACATAATTCCCCAAAAGATGTCTGTGCACAACCATCAAGATGAAGTCATGAGCTTCGCTGGTTATTTAAAAATCTCCTTCTCATGATTTTTGCCAATGAATTGATTCTCTTTAACTGTTTGAGGCAGAAGCCCGACAGCCTGATAATCACGATCAACAAATTAGTAATTCTAGCTCCCACTTTCCCCCAACAAAAAAAAAAAAAAACAACTCCCAAAATAGTTCTACACAAAAATAAAATTAGTTATACGAAATTAAGCAGTAGCCAGATAATGATAACAGTAATAATAAGAACATCATTCTAAATGTCCCAACTGAACACATCCGTAGTAGATGTAATTATTTAGTAAGCACAGTGCCAAGATGAGATATATTAAAATGTATGAAATACAGGTCAATAGTACCAAACAAATTGCAATCTAGCGAAAAGGTGAGTGGTTCATAACACATAATTGAATGATAATAGCACTCCTTACAAAGTAACTGAAACAAGAAAAATATTTCACCTTTCTCGCTACATGTTTATCTGGATATCTCAGCAACTGAGTAATTACTCCGAAGCATGTTGTTGACGCCAGTCTCATTGCAATATTTTTCAACACGATTATCCAGATAATCTCAGCAACCGAATAATTACTCCGAAGCATGTTGTTGGCGTTAGTCCCATTGCAATATTTTTCAACACGATGTGCATATTTTTCTTCAGTTCTTTCTAAAGGAAGAAGAAACAATCATTTTCCTTCTTTTTAAGTCTACTAGTTGAAGAAGAAAGACAAGTTGCTCCATAAGAGCTCCAATTGACACCTGAAGAAAATTTAGATTTATTTTTTAGTATGACGAAGTCTCCTCCTTGCCCATGCATTGTGGCTGACAAAAGAGAAGCAGATGAACAGAAAGTAGGACTGATCAAGGAAAAGTATGGCTGCCAAAGAGGTTGAATACACATCAAAAAGTTCAGTTGGGTGGCACATTATCCCTCTCTAGAATATGAACTGTCAACTATAGGCCAATCGTGGAAGCAGGAAATAGTCCGTATTAACTCTCAAGTGGTCCATTCAAGTCAATAGAAAGTCCACATATATGAGAGAAAGTACCAGAAAATAACGAGTTTGCCTGTGATTCTAATGCTTAACATGCACCAGTCTAGCTAAGTTTCCTAGGAAAACCTTGGACTGTGATGTACAGAATATACAACAACAACAACAACATTATCCTATTGTCTTAGAAACTCCCGCCTATGGCGGGGTAAGAGAGGGAGTCAGATGTACGCAACCATACTCATGTATTAGAAACACACAGAGGTTGTTTCCTGATGACCCATAATGATGCGTCAAGTTGTGTCGATCAACTGCTACTTCACAATATAAGAAGTGCAGCGACAAGCAAGAAGCAGGCTACGCGATAAAAAAAGGGGGAGAAAACATGGTGCATCAATTGTATTAGCCAAAGGACAAGGCCAAGAGACAGGTCAATGAAATTGCATTTTCTTTTCAAGCAGTTCTTTCATCAACAAAGCACGCTATCTGGATACAGAAACAAGATTGAAAAAGATACAACATATTATAATATTACTGTTAGGGCTGAACAAAAATTTTAAAAACCGGACCAAATAACTGAACCGTACCAATCCAAACCGTTTAAAGCCGAACCACAGTTTAGCAACCGGTTTACATACAAAGGAAAAACCGGACTGTTTTTTCCGGTTCGGTTTCGGTTCTGAAAATTGTAAATGGTAAAACCGGACCGGACCTATTTAATAATATATATCAAATATTTTTGGCATTTTCCTTTTCTTTCTACATAGTACATACACCCCTACTCCAGCCTATTTTTCCACTTCCACAGTTCCACTTGCGCACGCCTCCCTGCTTTTCCCCTTCCCAATTTCCCAATTCCCATCGCCTGCTGCTACTCTAATTTTCTTCAGGAACTTTCTATTCCCCAAATTCCTTTTGCTAAACTTTCGTCTCTCAGTTCCCTCTTGGCCTCTTCTCAATCTCTTCTATCTTCTCCATCTCCATTCTCTCAGTTTTTCTCTCTGAAGCATGTGAGGGTTTTTCCGTTACAACATAGTGGCTTGAAGGCTTGTTTGGGTTTAGTCGAATAATTTCAGAAGCTGGTATTTAAAGAAGTCTATCAAAGAGCTGTTGTGAAGCAAAAGCATCAAACTTCACCTTGGTAAAACTGTTGGATAGCGGGAGAATCTGTTGAATCAAACTTTTGATCTTATATATATATATTTTAGTTTGTAAGTTATAAAAGCTCGAGCCTTTTTCATTGTCTGGTTTGGAGTTTGGGTTAATTTTCTGTCTGCCCCTGTTGGATAAACATGGTGTTTTTTGATTTTTTTTGGGGGCCTTATTACTCAAACATCTCAAGATAGCTCGCCATTATAAAAAAACTGGTTTAGTTGAAATGATTTTAACTTGCCTTGATGCCCTCATGTTTAGCAATGAAGTGGCAGCTGCTAGTGGTTGAAGCAAGGGTTTTTGAAGCCCTGGAATTGAGCTTCAGAGGAAAAACCTTAATGAGGAAAAACTAAACAGGAAAAGCTTTAATGTCCTATGCATGACTATCATATAAGTTGCTTTCTTTTTGATCGTTATTGCTATAAAGTTTGCTGCACACCTGTGCTTGCGAGTATGTTATTTCTTCACTCTCCGAATATTTGTTAATTGTTACTGCTTGTAGAACTGAAGGCCACTTTACTGCTTGTAATCCAAGTAATTCTGCCTGACTGCTGAGGATTCTATTTCCATGTTGATTTTATATTTGTATGTGGATCCTAACTTTTTTGCTGGACATTTGATTTTTAATATATGGTGAATTGAAGTTCTTAAATGTATGAGGATTAAAGAGGCATGTGATGCTTATTGCTTAGGTGCATACGTACAGTTGTTTAGATGTTTGTGTACATTGTGTTAAAGAAATTTTGCAAACTGGTAAAAACCGGAACCGAACCAAATCAAACTGGACCGGTCAAATAGTTTGTTGACCAGTCTCGGTCCAATTTCAGTTTTACAATTTCAAAACCGTTACATACGGTTTGGTGTGTGACATGCCTAAAAACCGGCCGAACCGGACCATGTACACCCCTAATTACTGTAAGCACTTCAAATGATTCAAAAGTGATTGTAACAAACCAAAATCACATTATGAGTACTAATGCATTCTTCTTCATTTAAATAGTAGTACGGGATACACGGCTCTGTTGCTCTTCAGACACCACAAAGAAATAAGCCAACAGACAACGTTTTCTACCCAAAAAAGAGTAAAATGCACCTAGCACCCAAACGTTTGTCACAGAATCCACTTAGCATTTAAACGTTCCGAAACCTCACTTGGCATCCAAACGTGGGCAAAATTGATTCAATTAACACCAGAAACCGGCTGCTGACCTGCTGCAGCCGGTTTCATCAAATTTTAGCGCCAAATAAAGTTTTCCCTCAAAATCAACGTCATCCACCTCCCTCCCTTATACTGCTACAGTTCCATGGTCGTTTTCTTCCATAAATTAGCCCTCAATTCACATAATTCCCTCTATAAATTAGGGTTTGGTGTAAATTACTGGAGATTAGCTTGTTGATGGCCTGAAAATATGTCTTTGATTTTCTGTAACTCGATTTTCCACTCCTTGGATTGAAAATCACAAAAAAAAAGAACTGGCCTTTGTTCACCACTCTCTTTTATTCGTGGTTGAGCTAATCATTCTTGTATTTTCCTGTGAAATTTGCATTTCTTGCCAGATGCGGAGCTAATCATTCGTGATCCTGCTCGATGAGGTGAAACTGGAAGCAAGTCAATTAAGAGCTGCATTAGAGGCATCCGAAAGAAGATATCAAGAGGAGTGCATTAAGAGTACCGAACTAAAAGCTTCAAGGGTTGAGGTTGAGGAGCTAAAGGCAGAACTTAAACATAAAGAATCTAACTTGACTGTCAGCGATGTGCGAAACAGCTCTTTGACAGATAAAGAAGAGCTAGCTAATAGACTAGAAGATTCATCAATCGGAGAAGATCTGAAGGCGACTCTAATGGACAAGGAAACAGAGTTACAGGGGATAATGGAGGAAAATGAGATACTGAAATTGGAAATTGAGAGCCAAGAAGCAGAGAGAAGGAAATTGAACGACGAAGCTCATGATCTAGTGGATGCAGCCAGGGTTGCTGAGAAGGAGGCTGTGCTTAAGATTGGTTATCTAACTGAGGAAGCAAATAAGAGCAGTCAAAAAGCGTCGCGAGTCACCGAGCAGCTAGATGCAGCCCAGGCAGCTAACACTGACATAGAAGCTGAACTTAGGAGATTAAAAATTCAGGCAGACCAATGGAGGAAGGCTGCTGAGGTTGCTGCCGCCATGCTTTCAACCTGTAATAATGGGAAATACGTGGAGAGAACAGGCTCTATGGACTATCATACACTCGGTGGTAAGCTGGGATCGCCATATTGCAGAGGAGAGGAGAAAATTCGCAGGGGAGAGGGGGGCGGGAAATGAGAGGGGAGAGAGAAGGACGTATTGCAGGGGTAAAATCAACTAAAATCAGGGGTAAAATTGGTATTTCAATGTCAAATAAGTGAGTCAACGGTTAAATTTAAAAAGTCAAAGGTCGCAGCCGGTAATTTGGTGTTAATTGAATCAATTTTGCCCACGTTTGGATGCCAAGTGAGGTTTCGGAACGTTTAAATGCTAAGTGGATTCTGTGACAAACGTTTGGGTGCTAGGTGCATTTTAATCCCCAAAAAAACCTACCTCACTTAAAGAGCAGCCATACATGTAAAATTCTGAATCACCTAAAGAGAACGAGAAAGTTTTTCCAACCTCACAATTGAGAGTGCAAAAAAGTCTTTCTTTATACTGCTTCCTTAAGCATCCCATAGAAAGTAAAAGCAATGAACAAAGTAGCTCAACTGGGTCTTACATTTTTAGCTCAATTTAAACCATGGAAAGGGGGAAGGAAAAAAGGAACAGAGATAGTACATAAGAAAAACCTGAATCATGTCAAACTCCTCTCCTGAGTCCAGCTCAAAAGAAATTTCGGGATCTTGTAGTTTATACAGCAAAAACCGCACGGCTACTATGAGTAGCATAAACAGTTCTGTAGTCCAAGTACTTGACCCTATTTGAAGCAGTACCACTATTGGCCGAAGCCAAATTGTGCACAAAATACTGCTCCGATGGCAAATAAGTACTCTCATTCAGCGTCAATGGCAAATGTCATAAGATCTGAAGAAGGTTCCCCATCATCTAAGCTATGTAATGGGCTTTTTGACACTAACGAGCGGAAAAGCAGAAAGAGCATCAAACCGAAGCTGGATTTTTTTTCTAGATTCCTGCAATAAAAGATTGTCAGAAAAGCTAAAAAGAGCATACCCAAAAGAAAAAGTGCTTTCAAAGATGTACCTGAGAAGATGTAGCACAATTGACAGCCTCTGATGTCGAACAACATGAGGAAGTAAATCTATGAAGATCTGAGAGAACACAAGTAACCTGATTACTATAATCGTAATTTGTAACTGAGCTAAAAGCTCAACACTGAAAGCAGTACTATATTACTTGTACTATTTTTTCAGCATCATCAGTCTTTGACAACCAAATTAGTATAGCTGCAGACATTAGGTCCTCAAACACCCGTTTCGAGTGATCATCCCAGTATAAATGTTAGTTCACAAACGTCAGATACAAAAGGAATAACAAAAACCAGACACAAACATCAGAGATTAAGGCAAAACAATCTAGAATTAAAATATGATCGTGTAAGTAGAAATGGAAATGATACAAGGCACCCAAAAGATGATGACAAGAGCCAATAGGACCTAATAGCTAACTATGTGTTGGAACAAGAAAAAACAGAGACGGATCCATAAAGCACATCACTGGAAGACTAACTTCCATGGAATATGCCATGAGAGGAATCAAATGCTAAGAAGAAAGCAGAGGCGAAGGCAGAGGACTATTTTAGAAAACACAACGCTTTTTTATAATATGTAGAGAACACTTTTAATATCACCTCGAGGATATTGGTATAGACGGGATTAGTTGATAAATTGCCATACATTGTAGCATAAATCATAAGGATTTCTGTTTAGTAGGCTGTTGGATTAGCTATATGTCTGACTTATATAGTTTTTGGGTAGGATATAGTTTAGGATAAAAACAAAACAGAAAAAAGAACACGCGCACACAAAATAAAATAAAATAAAGCACGTCGAAATGAAAGATTCGTACATTCGACCTCACCTAGAAAAGGAAGAATTAAAGGCATTATATGAATGACTAGTGAATTACCACCAAACAGCATTCAAAGTCAAGAACTAGCTGGCTCAACTCCCATAGGAAGAGATGTGTTCTGCACAAACAATCATAATCTACCACTGATTGCCCAAATACAGATAAATTCTTAAGCGACTATAAGACAACCCTGGTATCATATATACTCGAAGAAAGCCCAAATACCTTCACATGTATCCCATATAGAAATCAGCCAGAGAAATCCATTGGCATACTCCTGACAAACAGTTAAATTGACAGATGTCTTCTTGGTAAAGGTTGGGACGAGAAAATCAGGAGGATTACTGATTGTTTGTAATGGATCAGGTTCCTATGTCAAAAATGTCTCAAAGCCCAGGTTAGGAAATATGGCTAGGGACTTCAGGAACAGATTAATTCAGCACCACAGTGATGTGGCTAGGGAATGTGCCTAGGTTTCCTATGATACTGTTTGAGCATGCTGAAAGTCTGGAACAAATTAATTCATGACAAATTCTTGGAGGGAGAACCGATCCAAGATAGCATGTGCTTCTACAGTGAGCAGTGAGGAAAGAATTGCCTAGCGGAAATAGAGGTTGAGTGGTTTGCAAAGGATTCCTGTAAAACTAACTTTCAAAATAAATTAGCGATGTTTTGTCTGGCTGCTTGTGTTTACAATGTATGGTCTGAAAGGAACAAAAAACCGCTATCACCAATGCAGGACAAGTGCAACCATCCAAGCTCAAGAAATTATTGCATTTTTTTTGTGAGCTCCTGGGAGTGGTGAAGAGACACAGGACTAAATGGGAAATAACTATTACTTATGTATAGACCAAGACCTTATACTAACAGGGATGGCATCTAAGCTCGGGATTTTCTTTAAAGCAGTGAAGATTGACATCTGATGTGTTCTATCTACATCCTGAATATATACGCCCATCAATCAATGAAAATTTATTCAAAAAAAATGAAAAAAAAATGAAAACCAAAAAGAATGATCCAACTACATGGAGCAATCCCAGCACTATCCACATTAATAAGACAAATACTAGAACCGAAACTCAGAGAAATGAAAGAAGGGAATCTGGAGAAAAACTTGTGAATTTCAGAAAAATCAAAAGTAGAATAAAGTTCAATCGGATGCATCTCCACAGTTTTTGGACCCTACGGCTAATCTGTTATTTCTAAATTTTGGTTTTGCAAGATCCATCAAGACAACCTCCTCTGCCAGGATTGCTCTAACCCAACTCTTGTTAACCTTCAACAAGTAAAGCTGGAAAACCATCAAATATATTCACAGATAACACTTTAAATAGCATCAAATCTTACAAATTGGTGAGGACAATAAGATCCTCTGTCACATGCTAACATATGTACAAACCGTAAAACCTTAACCTCACATCCATCATCCACTATGAACCTTTTCGTAAATCTCAAGAAAAATGGATAAGAAAAAGAACGCACTAAAGCAGAAATCACAAACCTGTGTGACAGCTGATTTCCCAATGCCAATAAATGTTTAAAATGTGGTCGAACACTTATTCTGGCATTACTTTGGCAGCAGTAGAGAACAATGACAAAATATGGTTACGGGTGGTGACATCAGATGTTGAACGAATACAGCTGACTAGTAACTCAATATCAAGATGACTAACTATTTCATCCTGCTATCAACGAACATAAGACCATATTAAGAATTCAATCATATAAGAGAAATATCACGTTCAAAAAAGAAATTTGACTAGGTGAGAAATGAACCTTTTGATCATTATTAATAGAAGAAACTATGTCCTCCATTATCAAGAATGCCTGTTGAATGTAAACCCTAAGCTCATAAAAAGTCCAAGCCACCACAGATGATGCTTCTAATTTTGTAGACTCATTTAAATCCTGATGCCCCAAAATATCGTTGAGAGCAACCTTACGAAAAAGTTTAAATAGTGGACCAACTAGAGAAGATCTACAAAGAAAATAAAGATGGTAAGCTTCAACTAAATTACGTAGAAAACAATGACAATATGAGCACTTCTTGGACCTCTTCTCTATGCTTTTCTTCAAGAGAATCACGTCAAGAACTGATCCAACAAAGGAGAGAGCACTCTCCTGCTGGGAGATAATCTTCTGGACAGTGACCGCTTCCTTTCTCTTCTTAGCATGCAAAGATCCAGTTAAGAAATCTATATTTTCCAGATCATGATCAAGCATCTTTCCAATGATTGATTAACTAACCTGCAAATACATATACACAGGCGTTTAAGAGCCACTTATGATCCCATTTGTCAAAACTTAAGCCACAGCAGTACACTCCTTGTAAGGGATTATACTTCCTTTTTTTGACAAATATAGAGATCTTAAGCCAATTGGGAGTTTTTTCGTTTATTGGTACATTAAAATCTCATAGATATGAAGGATTTACAAAAGGTTACGGAAGCAAACATGCTACCAGAATACCATAGTTTTAATATCAGCAAGCTATACTTGCTGCTTTGAACCGCAAAACTAGCAAAAGAAACATTAGCCAGAAGCAGAATACGTCAAGGAATATAAGCTGCCTAATCCCTTAGCAAGCTAAACACGCTGCATATACCAAAGAAAAGACTAGGATGTTCTAGCTTTACTGTGGATATTGAGATCTATGCACGACTTTACAGCTAGCTCCCAATTGGTTTTTTTTTTGTCCTGTAACTCCACACCATGAGCTTACAAAAGTCTAATATTTTGGATAATTTCTTGTGATGTGCTCTTCCAATATCTTGGCAAATCAATATGTTATTTATAAGCAGGATAATTACCTATTCCTTTGATAGAGGTACTCAAAGAGATGTATGAACTTTAGTTAGCATTCCTTAAAACTAAAGAAGGGACCCATCCTTTGAATCTTGCAAATGATGGATAAAAGTTCCTTATAGTGCATTCATCTAGAAAGCCAAAGAACAAGACGAGTTATATCGGCTGATCAGGTGAAAAAAGACAAAATTAAAGCAAAATTCTAGATGAAAAACGATTAGAGCAAAGCACCATTTCAGAAACCTGGGAAAGAAGCGCAAATGAATGATTCAATCAGGAAATTAGTAAAATCTGTAGCTTCAGTAAAATAAATACAAACGATCTTTAGAAGAAAGAAAGAACAAAAATAATATCGTTCTGGAAATGCAAGTTTGCTTCTCGCTAAACAATTTGACAAATAAGGGTTTCAAACATCATAAGAGAAATGCAAGTTTACCTCTCGCTGAACAATTTGACAAATAAGGATTTCAAACATCATAAGAGAAATGCAAGTTTGCTTCTAGCTAAATGCCTGCTGCACCACCACCTGATCCTCCTTTTTCTTTGTCTCTTCCTCTTATTTAGGAAATTTAATTGTAAAATTACCAGTATGCCACCAACTCCCCAATAACGTATCTCAAATTCTCTAAGAAGAATGTAAGAGTTTATCCTTCAAAATTCTCCTACAAGGCAAAGAGAGGTATTCTCACAACCTTCCCCAAATAAATGCTCACTATAACTCGTACAAACGCATGACAATTCCACATAACAATATTAGTGTCAAAAATTTTAAGCAATCCATGGCAGATGTAGATCTCATGAAAATTCTAAAGAAAAATTTGATCTATACCTAATGAATTAGTTCAAGTTGAAACATGACTGATATACTTTAAGATCCAGGATTGAACATCAAGCAGATTTACAGGTCTTATCCGGAACACCAAGCATCATATTCTCAACAAAGAGGGGGAGGCCAGATGACAGAAAATCTAACAGTCGCCTGGTACCCAACGTTGACTTGGTCAGCTGTTAGCTACTAAATTTAAACACAAAACCCAGTTGAACTGTCCAACTTATATTTCAGTGCTATATAAATTGTCATTGAGGTACCACATGATGATTTCAAACAAGTTACGCATCCTTCTTTGCAACTACTTGTAAATATTTCAACACTAGAAAATGCACATGTTGGCAAGCAGAAACTTTTGCGACCAGATAACTTATCCACCAGCAACAACACTCACGTCTTTTTTCCACTATGTATGTCAAATATATAGATCAATCATATCAGTTGTGCTTTATTTATTTATTTATTTATTTTTGAGTCGTAGTCAAAACTCTACGTGTCTCCTAATACCTAATACAAAATATTCGCATTTAGAATATGCATTTTTAATATTTTACACTCACCAAAGGTTCTCCAATTGTCATATAAGTCGTATAATTCCTTATTAGTCTGGATGCAATAGGGGTTCCGATAAAGTATATAGACATAATTAGGGATATATGCTAGGACAAAACAACCGTTCGTATGCTTCTAGGGAAAACAGACTTCTTCTTGGTGGAGGTAGGCCTCCATCAAGGGTCCGTTTTGAGCACATTTCTTTTCGCATTTGTCCTCGACGAGTTGTCAAAGCCAATCCAGGAGGCAGTTATGTGGTCTATACTTTTTGCTGATGATGATTGTATTAGTTGTAGAGAGTACACATACTCTGAGTATGAGACTGGAGGAATTGCGAGGTGCGTTAGAGAGAAAAGGCTTAAGGATTAGTCATTCTAAAACCTAGTATCTGCACTACGACTTCAGCGGAGCAGCCGACGGTGAGAACAAACAGGTCACCATCGAGGGTCAAATGGTCCCACAGGTAAGTAAGTTTAAGTACCTAGGATTGTTTGTATAGAAAGATGGAAACATAGATAGTGACATAGTTCAGACAAGCTGGTGTTGGTGAAGGGCGGCCTCGGGGGTGCTATGTGACAAGAATTTTCCAACTAAATTAAAGGAGAAATTTTATAGGGTGGCAGTGCGGCAGACAATGTTATATGAAACAGACTGCTGGGCCATCAAGAGGACGCAGTTGCAGAAGATGGAAGTGACAGAGATGAGGATGCTGAGGTGGATGTGTGGACATATAAGGCTAGACCGGATAAGAAATGAGGGATTTAGAGAAATGTTAAGGGTGGCTAGTATAGCACATAAGATAAGAGAGTGGAGAATGAGATGGTTTGGGCATGCAAGAGGAGACAGACAACGGCGCTTGTCAGAGCAAAAAAAAATGACCCTTCTTGTCCTACCAAGATAAGTCAAGGAAGTCTCCAAGTCGATTAAACAACCAAAATGTTCCTCCGTGCCAAAAAAAAGAGGAAGAAGAAGAAAAAGATGCAAACACAATAAAACATATTTATACCTTATCTTCAGGTGCGTCTTAAATAGTGCCTCAAGCAATCTCCAAAATATGCCACACTAGAACCCCAGCATTCAACCTGCCAAGGCTGGTGTCGAACAAATGCTCATGGAATCCTCTGTAATCTCCATGCTAAGATTTGACATTCAGCTGTGATGACAGATGCAAAGCAAGTCGAAAATTATTCAACAAGAAGTTAAGCTCATGAAAACCAATAGCGAAATATCAATTAATCCATTAGAACTTTTATGTACTTCCTCAGCATTTGGAACACTCCCAGTTGATTCCAACGCTCATAAGGAATTGGAAGGAAGCATCATACAGCACAAAAAAACCGAACAGCATCTGTCCAATGACAAGGAGCAACATGAGATGAATCTCTTACAAAATAGAAAAAAGTGTAAGTAACTACACTAACTGCAAACTAAAATCCATCTAGTGTATTTGAGAACAAAAATAGAAGCATATCCAGAAGGAAAAAGGTAAATCAACTGGCATCAAAAGGATGCATAGCTAACTTGATGCGGATCGAGGACTCCATTATTTTGACACTGGACCTATGACGAGAAGCCAAGCTAAACAACTTGATATTGATATTGCAAGCTTCTTGTTTAGGCATGTGAAAGACAAACCAAACGAGCATTGGGTTCATTTACTTAAAATCTAAGACATTTAGCTAATCTTGCATATATGTGTGCACATGCGCGTTTCTATGTTTATTTCTCGTTTTCATGACTTTTATATTACTAATGATTCTTGTCTTTATGATTTTATCTTGTTTAGGAGATCTAATAGGTTTAAAAAGAATGTTGATAGCTTGAAGAGAATGTTCAAGCAAGTCTTGTCCTAAAGAGAATGATGTCTTTACTTGGCAACTTAAGGATCAACACACAACAAGATAGAGCCGAACATATCTACACCACCATCTTAAAGGTGGGCGGCCACACTAGGATAAAAAAAGAGGAATTTTAAACTCAAAAGATGAAATTTCCAAGCTTATCACAACCTTCAAATTTGAATCAAGAGTCCTCCACGGAGCCTACACAAAATCGGCTGGATAAAGACAAAAAGAAGACTCGATAATTAGCCATTCTCAAGATAAATTTTAGTTCAAATTGTAATTTATTTCTTTTCAAACTTTTAATAGGGTTTTAAGATAGAGTTTTATGCTTTTTGGATTGTTTTAGCTAGGACAATTTCAGCATTAAAGGCCCTTGTGGCCGCCGGTTGCACACACACAACAAGAATGAAATTTTAATCTTTGTTTTCTTCTCCAAAAGACTGAAACTTGTTTTCTTAATTTTGCATCAAAAATCAAGGCTAATAACTCTCAAAAGTGAGCAATTTGAGGGTGTTTGCCACGGATAACAGTGCTGTCTAGAAGGACCTATTGAAGGTTTGACTATCAACGTATGCTTGAAGTGTACGATGTCGCTTAAGCCGGTGTTTCCTACACAACGAAAGCAAGGAGAAGTTTACTTCTTTGTGCCTAAACCTTTGTGAAAGGGACGTGGGAGATGGAGAGTGGATCCCAACAGTGTTAGCTTGCATCATAACTAAGCAACTATTCATCTTTATTTCTGCATGTATTTCAAACGTTAGCATGTTGGCGTCAATATTGGAGGCATCATACATTTCATATTTTCTAAAATAGAATTTGAAGAAAGACAATAAAAGCAACTATATACCTACCGTTGGCATCATAATCAATTGCAGCAGTAAGAAAAACACTAAAGTCTTTGATAACGCCAGTGTATTGCAGCATTTCACAAGCCAAGATCAATTCTTCAGGACATGACACAAAGTCTTCACTTAACTTGCTGATAATCTCCAAATTTATCGTAGATACTTCTTGTATATCCAGTTTCTGCATCAGTATTGCAACCAAAAGTCCAGATGCACAGTTAAAATCCAAATTTAGAAATAATTTAATAAATAAGATGCAAGAAATTAGAGTGATCCACAAGACACTTATATGACAAGCTTTTAAAGTTATATACCATAAGCATCTCTTGCGCACAGTTCTCAAGAATACTATTAAGGCCAACTTGACGATTTCTTAACATGGTTCATACCCTGAATCCTAGAAGCCTGCTATAGTCGATATCATACTTGCTACAGGGTCTCCCAGAGATAAAGAGTAGAAATCTGACTCCAATTCCGGGATTCAACTAGATTCCGACCACTAAAACTTCTAAAAAACACTAGAAATCATTAATCAAGTCTTCTAACTCATATGCATTGAAGACTTCACTAATAGACACTTACGCCATTCAAATATGACAATTCTTGAATTAATAGCTAAAGATTACACTAATCTTAGCATATGATTATCTCCATGAATTACGTTCAACAGGAATGGGGCCAGAGCGCATCCTGCAGAATTCTCAGAAAGAATTAAAAGCTAAATCACTCCAAGATTCATATCCTAAATCAACAACGCGTTTCGGATCCATTCGACTCTTTCTTTTCATAGAGTTTGATTTCTTATACAGAGGCTATCTCTCAAATCTCTTCTTTCCTTTTCCCTATTATCCTCTACAATGATCATTAACATGACCGTTAAACAACACCAAGTTAAAAACCCTCAGGCTTATCAATTTTTTTTAGGAAAGATATAGATATCTTTGACCAAATACATTAATATCCCTACATTATTACTCTCCAAAATTTCCAATCGCATGTGATACCAAATAAATTTCTAGGATGACATTATATATATAATATAAAAAAACCAACACTTTAACTTTACATTTTTATGTAAGCAAAACATTAGATCTATCTATCCTTATAGACACATTGTATCTTTTTAAGCTTATAAGCATTTATTTCACCAAACATGTCACTGCTACTCATAAGCTAATCCATAGACATTAGCCATTCTATTTCCACGGCCAGATTCATCTTCTGGATCTTCCAAAGGGTAATAGACTTCTGTTATTTCAGGCATTACAGTTTATTTTGCGTCAGATCAACACACGGATTACAAACTAGTCCCTCACCAAAACTCGCAGTTCATGAAGTAACAAGCATGAACATGATAGATGATTTCCCGTCTATTATTTTCGATATTCATAGCACCAGAAACCTGTTTCTTAGACACATCCGTATGGCATCTCTATGTAAATACTTATAATCACCGGAAACCTCAATTACTTACCAGACAAAATTGAACAACTATGAACTGCAGAATGACAGCAGCAAAAGCAGACACTCCAGCAAGTTTCAAATGTACAGGAAATTGTTACCTTCCGTGGTTTGGGGAGACTGACAATATGCTCAAAAAAAAGGCCAACTGACTAATTTGGCAATTTCTAAAGCCTCCAAATTTACTCTCTGAGTCTGAATAAGGAACCAAGAGAAAAGATAAGAAAACCAAGACGCAACCACCAAAACTGAATACGCACAGAATATACAAATCTTTGAAAGAACAAGAAGTAATGGAAAAATCATTGTTGCAATCCTCTCAACATGTTCAACCTGATCTTTGAAACCCCCGACACAAAATTGCAAGCATGACACAACAGACAAATTATTTGAACCACCTGCAAAGTAAGCAAAGTTTGGCACATTCACCATATACTTCACTCAGAAAGCAGAGAAGCATGAAGAAATGACCACATCTTCAAAACAAGGCAATCTAAAGAACGTTAGAAACTTAAGATTAGCCAAATGGGGTAATATATCACTAATATAACATTTATCCTTGGTCATCATGTAGATATAATTGTATTGGGTTCAAGACTAAATTGACATTAGCAAAAAATCTTGTTCTCACTAGAAGATGTACAGGAAATACACCTATCCACAAGTAAGACAAAAACCAGGGAATCATTAATTAACAATCTATACTTTCCTGCCATCAAGATCTTTATACATCTTTGAAGCACATTCGAAAGCTCTTTAACTGGAGAGACTACTATCTCCTTCAAGGTCTTCGACTTAAAGACTCCTTGAACAACAATTAAATCTTCATCTTCAAGTCGCCGCCCAATTGAATCTTGGACTAACTCAATCACCTGGAAGAAAACATATTTGTGAAAATCTCAAGTGGTAGATGCGACTATATGCGGGCACATGGAGAGGAGTCAAGAAATCACGTACTAACTGGGAGTTGTGTATTAGCTGCGCGAACCAAATGAGGATATCTTGTAAAAGAAATATAAGGTAGATACTAGAAATTGATAGAATAAACTGTGTAGGTGTGGAAACAGTAGTGAAGGAAGTAAAATTGACTAATATGAATAAAAGTATGCATTTCTCCCTAGAGAGAACCTCAGGTGGCAAATCTAGTAATCATGGATGACGGATCCATAGACATAGAGAAAGCAAAAGAGAGTTTAATAAGTATAGAGAGTGAAATAAGAGGCATGAGCCAAGTGATTAATTGATTGGTTGTAGGTATTTCAGTTTAAGACATTTTAGAAATATTTGACCTCAAAAGGAAAGAAACATCATTCAGACCTAAAACGATAACATAGAAAGAACAGAATGCTTATTAGGTCAAAGATATTATGCTTATTAGGTTAAAGATATAGTAAACCTCAAAAAGGCAAATGGCAAGCACCATTTAAAACAGAACAGATGAAATGGAAAGGACAAAATTATTATTAGCCCCTTGCATTTTGACAACATGAGGATCAAGGACAGACCATTACATCTAATGCTTACATAAAAAAATAGACACTCACAAAAGCCATCCCAGGATAAGATGATTCAAATAGGTGAGAAAATGAAAAACCCCAACCATTAGCATTGATATGATATGAACATTAACTGTATTTAAACAGAAATATCAATGCCAGATAGAGGCAGTCGAGTTTTTACCAATTCAGAGGGTGATATAGAAACCATTCTTGAGCATTTTGTTTCTCCAGAAAATAAGAAAATCAAACAAAATTATTCAAACATGCCAAATGAGAGAGAAAATACCACCTTCGTGTCAACAAAACCATCCTTTAGAGACCCAATTGTATTTAACTTCCTTATTGCAGAATGCCGAACATAAGCCTATCGCAAATAATGGAAACAAATGTTGAATAATCAATAAGCAAGTTGGACCAAGTTTAGGGAACAACGACTAAAAAGTGAAGGACCAAACTGCAATCAAAAAATGAAAATGTCTAGGCAGTGGAGTAGGAAAGGACATCATGGAAGTTTCAAAATGTGGAACAAATAATACCCTTAAATGTTCTAGTGCAAACCAAACTTTAGCATTCAACGTCCCAGATGATAAATTGCAGTTTTGATCAAACATCTGGCAAAGCAATTCATGATTCAAATCTTCTTTTTCCAACTGCACTTTAGTATCCTAGAATGCAAAATAATATGTTTTAGTTTTAGAATTGAAGATAGACATCAGACTCCTAATAAACAATGGCAAACATGCACAAATCCACTTGCACATACTGAACAAGGGTCTAAAATGTTTCCCCATTGCAAACCATGAGCCCAGGAAAGGGGAAAAAACTTGGGGGTCTTGTGAAGTGCTTCACGTAGCTCAACTGGGTACTTCTTGTACAAAGCGCCAAGATCTACTTCACCTGGCTTCCTACAAGAAATTGCAGATGTCACAATGGTGCAAAAAAGCAAACTGCTATATAAAATTGTACAAACTAGAGAACACACAAGAAAAAAAGGCCACTGACTACATTCTTACAAAACATAAACATGATATTGGATGTTCTGATAAAGGAATAGTGACCTGATTCAAAATCTATTGAACGACTTAAAATTTAACAAACTAGAGAATACATAAGGAAAAAAGGCAATCCGCCACATTTTTACCTTAGTAAGTATAAATAAAATCAGGAGGTTGGAAGATCTGATATAAAGAAAAATAACCTGATTCAGAATCTACTGAACCACCACTGATTTTAGAAGTCCCCATGCACTATTTAAGCAGTGTAGCAATCAAACCATCAACGCAACCCTTAAAGGAGATTGTCTCTATTATATCCCTAATTTTTTCATGACACTTTTTATCAGAAGAGCTGCAAATCAAAAGGTATTAAAACAAACACAATCACATGAGCAAATAATATAACACAAGGATGTACTTGTGCTCCACAAGGGAGTCAAAAAGCACTGTCATGAAGTTTTCAATATTGAATTTCTCAATGAGTCCATGAAGAAATGGGGAGATAGCCCTTCAAAAACCAACGACCATGACACATAAGCATGTAAATTAACATTGATTAAAATAAGGACAATATCTCAAATAATTGTTGTCCTTGTCAAAAATTAATAGAAGCATGTGATTTCTACTAAGATGCAACAATCTTCCGCAGAATCAACCTCACATGTTGCAACTAGCAAAACAGATCTCAAGCGGAGACACAAGTCAGCAACATAAGGCAAATACCAAGCATAAAGGGCAGAACTATGGTGTGCATAACTTCACTAGCAAAATCGCTAAATAAATAAATAAATAATAATATAAAAAAAAGAGGAAGTTTCACATGGACCGTGAATTGACATCGGTCCACACTCAGGAAAAGCCATCAAAGTTTTTTTCTTTTTTTTTGTCAATAACAAATTTCTCCACACCTTCCATCTTTTGATATTGTTTACTGCAGCTCCGTAAAGTACCTGAACAAGGTTGATCAAGGCCATAAATTACATATGAAACGATGGCATGTCATCTGACAACTTCGCCTCCTCCTGGGCCAAGAGAGCAAGTGAATACATCAAACTTTTAACAAGAGTTGGAGAAAGTGCCACCTTTTGAGCAAGCAATCCAACAATCATCAAGACAACTGCCTATGAAAATATACATAATCAAAATCCAAAATTATAATCAATTTAATCCTCACAAAAAACCCCATATATTATTCCCACTAGGTGAGGCAAATAACTGCCTTAGAGAGAATCAGAAGTAGATAGGCAATATTCTTTCCCATTATCTTGTCCAAACTATCAATAGTTGAATCCTTTATTAATGCTACAAGAAAGTTAAATAACTTACAGCAAGGAAAGATTAATATATACTTCTTCACAATTTGCAGACATACCTTCTGTTCAATATTTTCTTTGGAACCAGGTTGAAGCACCAAAATTAAATATGGAAGAATTCGTTTAACAATATCACTGTCCACTGTATCAACTGGCCCCACAACTTCAATAACAGTTGCTGTGCAAAATCCAGTCAGATGTGTCAAAGGCCTTGACCTTTTTGTGAGCAATGCCTGATAAGATGATACTTTCAGACAACCATTCAATGAGACAAATTCACCAGACATAGCAATGTTCACAAAATAACTTGAATAATTGCAAATAAGCTCCAAAAGGCCCAAACCCGCAATACACTGCTGCACGATCACTTTCCTAGGAGGAGGTGCACCTGATTTTTTTACCCCATCCAGAAATTTCCATCTACTATTTCTACATTTAAATGCAAAAAAAAAAGTAAATGTAAGATTACATAAATACGATTCCTAAATTCAACTGCTACAAATTTCCTAAAATACAACCATCAAAGAGGAGCTTGAACCAGGCCTCTCAAATATGCAGCCAAGGGTAGATACAACTATTTTCAAGAAATGGATTGAAATTCTCACCCAGTATCAATTAATTGGACAACTCTAACAAACTCATGCGTGTCATAGTACGGCAAGGCACAAAGTATATCTTCTTCCATGTTGTAAATATGAATCCTGCATGCCGAGAAAAATAAGAAGTAACAACAAAACTTCAGAGAAAAATTCTATAATGATTCACCAGGATAAAGGATAAACCGCATAAGCAGACTAATTAAGGAAAAAATAGTTGTTACTTGTATCTACGTATCAAATACCTACCTACATATATAAGTACACATACATGCATTTGTGCGTTTGTACACGCATGTATCACTACACTGCAAAATCTTCATATGGAGTTTCTTGAACATCGTGAATCAAACAATAGTATTCAACCCCCCCCCCCAATTCCCCACCCCCTCTCTTCCAAAACCCCAAAAAAGGTGTAAAAAATACAACCAAAAAAAGATAACATTTTTAAACATATTTCCGTGCTGTTTATGCACTGCATACAAAGGCGATGTATTTGGCAACATCCAAAAGAGGGGAAGAAAACCTCCTAAAATATTTTTTTTTAAAAAAAAAATCCCAATTCTAAACATCTTTCCATACTGATTATGTACGGCATACAAAGGCGCACTCATTTGGTTGGCACCAAACATCAATAAAGACAACCAAATTAAGTAACAGGAAACAAAAGCGAAAATCAGCATTCTTATTCCAGCACAATTATGTCCTGAGTAGGAAATGAAGAAACCTGGGTTTCTGTTTTGAAGCCACGATACGTTGAATTGCTGATATTTTTCAAAACTGTTATAGAAGGCTTAACAACGGCAGGCTCTTCACTAGTCATACTGTTTAACTGCAAAGAACAATCACAACTACAAAATTTAACTACACCAATTATGAAGACAACAGAAAGTACAGCATACGCTTAACAGAAATCACCTCCAATGCATCCAATATCAGTTCGCAGATGTCATCTTCAACACTTGACAATGTAGACATAGTTAAGCACTAAAAAAGAACAATTAGAGCATCAAGAGAAGTTTCATTAGGTACAATATCAGCATTTCTATTCCAACACAATTATGTCTTGAGTAGGAAATGAAGAAACTTGGGTTTCAGTTTTGAAGCCACGATACATTGAATTGCTAATATTCTTCAAAACTGTTGTAGAAAGCTTAACAACGGCAGGCTCTTCATTAGGCATACTGTTTAATTGCAAAGAACAATCACAACTACAAAATTTAACTTCACCAATTATGAAGACAACAGAAAGTACAGCATACGCCTAACAGAAATCACCTCCAACGCATCCAATATCAGTTCCGAGATGTCACCTTCAACACTTGACAATGTAGACATAGTTGAGCACTAAAAAAGAACAATTAGAGCATCAAGAGTAGTTTTATTAGGTACAAAACATGTTTTACATCAAACAGAAGCAGATGATCATACGGAAAAAAATTCAACTCAAAAAGAAGACATAACATGTCAATATCGGTTTTCGACAACTGAAGACATGAATTATCATGTATAACATAATAGTGGTGGCGCCTACTTAAAAGATTAGAAAGCAAAGGTTTAATACCAGAAACTTCCAAAACTTTACCGCCTAAAACTTTAAGAAAAAGAAAGGATCTTCAGCTGTCATTGAAGAAAGTTTTAGCCTTAATTGGACAAAATTTTTCCCGCAAAAAATAGCATACTCACAAAACTCAATGAAATTACACCATTATACCGTTGCGTTTGCAGAGAGCTGTAAAGGCAATCCTAACAGAAAACCCAAAATCTCATCTTTAGCCGATTGATTAAACCTGGCAATGAAATCAAAGATATGCTCAATCAAGCAAACAGACAACCAGACTGCAAAAACAAAATCAACATAATATTTCTTTATAAGGAAGTAAACACGATCATAGCATGTACAGAATATATGTGGCTTCTACAGAACTATCTCAATCTAGTGCCAACTTTTACGAAAAGTTGTCATAGGTGACACTACACGCTAAACATACTAAAAACAAGATACAATGACTACTACCAACATGTACAAAATAGTTGTCCAATGGAACAACAAAAACTAGGTGGCTTACAACAGAGATTCTCAAATCTAATATCAGCGCCATTGCTCAGCATTCAAATAGTCAAAAATGAAAACGACTAGATAGTAAAAAAAAGCATAAGAAACACATCATCATCATCATCAGTACCCATTATATCCCAACGAAGCAAAAGCTATTGCTAGGGTCTGCGGAGGGTAAGTGGTAGGTAAACAATACATCTGTCCCAAGGGATAGAGAGTTTGATTCCGGTGAGACCCCCGACTTTATATGTACCTCATAAGAAACACATACTGTGTTGAAAATAGGAAACTTTGGCAACAACAGTACGACCTCCACAGGGGCTTCCTAAATTGATGCCAAGGATCTCTCATCCCCAACCATATAGCCCCAAAACAATACAGACAACCATGCCCTACAAAATAAGGCCTTAGGCGTAGTGAAAACCGACATAATAACATTAGCCATATAAATGAAACTCGGAAGGTTTTGGCCAGCCCCCATAAACAAGTTCATCCCATAAAGGCCTACCGCTGCTAGGCTTCTATATGGTTATATATGCTGTGGTGGGAGCGGAATGCTAGGACATTTTCATGAAAAGAAAGGGGACATGGGGATTGAGTGTGGAGACTAGCAAATTCGGATGCCTCTTGGAGCATAGAAAGGGATAAATAAGTCTTGGAAAAACTGGGACATATGTGCCCAGAGTGTCATACCAACTTGTGCATTTGTAAAGCATGTACAGTGGTTAAGAGTTCATGGTGTATTTTCTGCAATGGGGGAGTGGAGGATGTAGTTACAATATTCGATAAACATCATATTTTAAGAAATAAAATTAAATGAAATAAAAAGAAACATGGAAGGTTGTTTTCTACAACTGGACCACCACCTCTTGAAATGAAGATGAGTAAACAAGAATTGTACAGCATAAAAACATCATCCACAACAAATGAAAGTTTCAAAGAATCTTGAAAACAAGGAAAACAACCTCTTCCCAAGTGCATGTTCCACTAATAGGCTTGTCAGATGATTGGTTAAGCAAAGATTTGAAAATTGATTGCAAAATATCGTTGTTCGGTAATATTAGCCTCTTCTGCCGAACAATCAAGCCAAAAAGTTCTCCCAAAAAAGGAAAAGGAATCCAGACAGCAGTGTTCCCTAGAAATATATTTGATTACAGAAATCATGTCAAAAAGTGAAGTGATAGAGATCGAATAAACATGACATGGGGTTCAGAAGCACACCATTTTTACATCTGGATAGACTAATGTGTGACGACATCATAAATAGTTCCTCAATTCATCTCATTGCAGCAGTACGCACATCCTGGAAAAACAAGAATATTATCAAATGGAGATCATTCATGCATATTTAAAAGAAAAACTGCTGAAATGATTTAAGACTGGTAATTGAAAAGGTAGACATCAAACAAACTGCTAAAGCAAAGTTCTAAAAACACTCTGGGTAAACAATGGAATTAAATACTTACAAAAAAAAAAACGTGCAATTAAATGAATCACTATGGTTTGCATCGGCCAAATGCTTTCAATAAAACATGTAAATAAATCCTTCATACTCTAAAACAAATAAAACCTTCAGATGGAAAATACAGTATGCTGTCAAACCTGGTTAGCACTTGAAAGTGGAACAAGAATGGAAGGAAACTCAGCAAGAAGTTGGATTGAGCTCTCATCTGACTCGAAACAAAGATTTGCAAAAGAAAAAAGAGACTTGGACTGAGATTTAAAAGGAATGCATGCAAAGAAAAAATAAACCAAATGAGAGAGGCTAGATCTGGTTCTAATAGTTCAAATGCTGCAGGCAAAACGAATTCTTTGAATGCAACAAAGTAAAAAAAATTTCTTGGTAAGTCAAATTTCATAGATGTGCAATTAAGTTGCAAGATATTTAGCTCATAAAGCTTCAAAGTAGCAATGTTAACTTGCTCAAAATGCATAGATGACACTAGAGATACTAATGTCCCTACAATATATGCAACACAATAAGTTGCCTTTCTTAACCAAATACATGTCAGGTCATAGCTCTCCTAGCAATCATTCCTTTAACGGAGAACCATTAGAGGGTCCTGATAGTGCCATGATTGTTTAAAAATTAAATCTCACCAAGAGGCCCAAAAAACCCAACAGGAAAATAAAACAAAAACAGAGAGCGCGGTGGGGGTCCTTAAAAGACATACCTGTCTATTAGTTAATACCCTTAATCATTTGATAAGTATACAGGAGGAAAGCTGGTAAGTCTGTTGTGTCAAGCCACCTAGTAGCTCAAGCAACAATTCCGTTATTGGAACATCAATTAACTCAAAAATCTAAAGCATAGTAGTGCATCTAATAATGAGGATGATAACTTTTCCCTTCCAGCCAAGTACAGATATTAGAATTTCCAAATCAGTGTGGTCAACACGATAAACAAGGTAAACATGCTTGTGGTTCTCTAAGCATCAGATTTAGAAGAATTCGCTCTATAAGTTAAAGAAAGCGAAAACAAGTCAACTGCTTTTTGTCTTACCTCCAATTCTGGTAAATTCACTCCTATCTTCTTGTAAGAGAAACGACCTAACTTACAGATAAAAAATAAATAAAAATAATTTAAAAAAGAAAGTTAAACTGTTGTTTTAACAACTAAATCCTTGGGGTTTTCTGTTAACCCCTTACGTTAACCGTTGTTCTCGATTATTGATTAAATCCTTCAAAACCAGTACACAGTTACAAGTAAAACATAAAATGTGAAACACTTTTACTTTTCATTACCAATATCCTGCAGGCACAAAATAACACATATGGAGAAGAACATATTATATACAAAAAAATATTAATCACAGACAATCTGTATGATATCCAAAGAAACTAAGATATAAATAGGAGATCAATCAATCTTGTGAGAAATGCTTCCAGCTACCAATTCTTGTTCATATATTTGAATTCCACAATGAAAAAGGGAAGACAATAGAAAAAGGGGAAATAAAGATTAAAAGGCGTCTAAGCTTGTCTATAATCCTAGTAATATAATTAATGGACATCATCGCTGCAGCCAGTGAATTTTTTTGGCCCACATCTCAAGTGTTCACTCCTAAAACAGGAGCCTGACCAGGATATCTATAATCCAACATAACGCTTTTGTGAGGGATAACTGGTAGTAGCCTCCTATGATTGAATAGAGCTGACAACCATATGCATCGCGCATAACATGATGGTAAATGAAAAATATTTACCCAGGATCCATGGTAAGTAATTAGAAAGAAACCAAAAAAGGAAAAGAAAAAGCCAGAACAAGTGAAAGAAAAATGCACATAATAAAAAATTAATAACTAAAAAAGAATGGTGACAAGATCGAAACCTTCTCCAGTGAACAACGTGGAAAGAAAGAGAGGCGGCCAACTTTTTCCATTAATGACAAGATGACGAAGATGATTCCTGAAAACGGTTGCTGATGAAGCAAAAAACACTGAGCTTGCATAATAATATCCCCTTTTTGTCCTACCAAGATAAGTCAAGGAAGTCTCCAAGTCAAGTAAACAATCAAAATGTTCCTCCGGACCAAAAAAATAAAGAGGAAGAAGAAGAAGCAAACACAATCAAACATATTTATACCTTATCTTCAGGTGCCGTCTTAAATAGTGCCTCAAGCAATCTCCAAAATATGCACACTAGAGTTCGATTTCTTATACAGAGGCCATCTATCAAATCTCTTCTTTCCTTTTCCCTATTATCTTCTACAATGATCATTAACACAACCGTTAAACAGCACCAAGTTAAAAACCCTCAGGCTTATCAATTTGTTAATGAAAAATACAGATATCTTTGACCAAATATATTAATATCCCTACATTATTACTCTCCAAAATTTCCAATAGCATGTGATACCAAATAAATTTCTAGGATAATTTTATTTATATATAATATAAAAAGCCAACACTTTAACTTTACATTTTTATGTAAGCAAAACATCAGGTCTATCTATCCTTATAAACATATTGTATCTTTTTAAGCTTATAAGCATTTTTTTCACTAAACATGTCACTGCTACTCATAAGCTAACCCCTAGACATTAGCAATTCTATTTCCACGGCCAGACTCATCTTTTCAGGCATTACAGTTTATTTTGCGTTCACCAACAAATGGATCACAAACTAGTCTCCCACTAAAACTCGCAATTCATGAAGTAACAAGATGAACATGCTAGATGATTTCTTGTCTATTATTTTCGATATTCATAACACCAGGAACCTGTTTCTTGGACACATCTGTATAGCATCTCTATGTAGATACTTAAAATCACCGGAAACCTCAATTACTTCTACCAGACAAAATTGAACTATCAACTGCAGAATGACAACACCAAAAGCAGAGACTCCAGCAAGTTTCAAATGTAGAGGAAATTGTTACCTTCCATGGTTTGGGGAGACCGACAATATGCTTAAACAAAAGGCCAATTGACTTCTTTGGCAATTTCTAAAGCCTCCAAATTTACACTCTGAGTCTGAATAAGGAACCAAGAGAGAAGATAACAAAACCAAGACGTAAAACACCACAACTGAATACGCACAGAATATACAAATATTTGGAAGAACAAGAAGTAATGGAAAAAATCATCGTTGCAATCCTCTCAACATGTTCAACCTGATCTTTGAAACCCCCAACACAAAATTGCAAGCATGACACAGCAACATCAGTGGCTAGAGACGAATTATTTGAACCACCTGCAAAGTAAGCAAAGTTTGGCACATTCACCACATACTTCACTCAGAAAGCAGAGAAGCATGAAGAAATGACCACATCTTCAAAGCAAGGCAATCTAAAGAACGTAAGAAACTTAAGATTAGCCAAATGGGGTAATATATCATTAATATAACATTTAGCCTTGTTCATCATGTAGATATAATTGTATTGGGTTCAAGACCAAATTGACATTGGCAAAAAATCTTGTTCTCACTAAAAGATATACAGGAAATACACCCATCCACACCTAAGGCTAAAAGCAAGGAATCATTAATTAACAATCTACACTTTCCTGCCATCAAGATCTCTATGCATCTTTGAAGCACATTCGAAGGCTCTTTAACGGGAGAGACTAGTATCTCCTTCAAAGTCTACAATTTCAAGACTCCTTGAACAACGATTAAATCTTCATCTTCAAGTCGCCCCAAAATTGAATCTTGGACTATCTCAATCACCTGAGGGAAAAAACATATTTGTGAAAACCTCAAGCGGCAGATGCGACTATATGCGGGCACATGGAGAGGAGTCAAGAAATCACGTACTAATTGGGAGCTGTGTGTTAGCTGCACGAACCAAATGAGGATATTGTTTGAGCGGCTCGGTTTTACGATTAACTTGAGAGCCAGCAACTGGAAGCGATAGAACTCGCCATTGGTGTTGAAGTGGAGGTTTCTTCTTGAATCTTGTTTGAACAGACGAAAATTATCAAGAAGTATGAGAATTTATGAACGCTAATCCTATATATATAACCGTTGGAAACCGCGTCAAGGGAGCGTCGTCAGGTGTTGAAGTGGTCGGAGCGTTAAACCGCTTAGAGACGTTAGACAGTATACCAACTGGCGAAACGTTTACAAATTTCAGGTTTTAATATTTTAACTCTTTTATTTTTCATTACAATCTTTTTTTTTTCTTTCCTAGTAGAACAATTTTGTTTTAAGTTTATTTTTTCTTTTGGATAGACTTTTAGATGAGTGGACATTAATTCGTGACAAGTGCGTTCGATTATTCATGATTTTGTGGTTAAAATTATGTTTTATTTAAATCATTTCTTATTTATTTTAAGGGTCTGTTCTTTTCAATATATTTTTCTAACTTTTGAATTTAGATTTTAGTAATATAAAATAAATTATCGATGCATATAATATAATATATCTAATATGATATTTAATTTGATCCTTGTAATGTAATGCATTCTTTAAGAGTAAAATGTAATTAATTTTTAGAAAAAGTGACGATATTTTTTTAAGTTCTTAAACATTGTAGAGAACTGGAAGAGTAAAGAGGTGTATAAGGAGAAATGTAATAAAGAATGGGAAAGAGAAACAATCTAAATCAAATGATTGAAAGAGATTGATACAACAAATTATTAATTTATAATATATAAAATATTTAAAATAGTATTTATTTTAATTTTTTTATTGTGTTCTTTAGTATGATGTGATTTGTTATTATAAATATTTCATTATCTCATAAAAAAATTATTTTTATACGGTGATACGAGTGAGATAATAATAATGTTATAGAATATATATTTCCTTCCAGAAATATAATAAAATCTTGCATAACGTTGTATACTTTTTAGAACAAATTTAAAATAATCAGCAGTTCTACCATATTATTAGTCGATGAAAGGTTGTCATTAGTTGATGAAATACTAAGTTTACGATCTCTTTATTTATGTACATAGTCCACAAATGACTATCACAAAAAAATCACACGTCTAAGGTGGAAAATAATAAACTAACCGTTATGTGTTTGAAATGTTTATATGAAAATTTTATTAATCTTAGTGATGTGGAAGAAAGACATATCATCTTAATCAAACTTCATCTGTATACATGTGCCCTCGTTCCTTTCCTATTTTTGCTTTGAGTGTAAGTTTGAAAACATGAATTGCTGCTTTGAAGGAAATGAGAGATTAATACAATGAAAACATATATATATACACACACACATATATACAGAGTAAATTCATATACACAAACAAAAACAAGAGTATAAGCTGAAAATGGAGAATAGATATTTATAAAAATATCATGTAACCTATTAGATGTCGGTAATTGAGAGGGAGAAAGAAAAGAAAAAGAACAGAGAAGAGTTATAGAATAAAGTATTGTATTATGTCAATATGATTAAACCAATGGACAAAACGGTGAGCAAAAATTTAGGAGGCACATTTATAGAGCTTATGAATACAACGTATTACAGGTGGCTTTTTGGTTTTTAAAAATATGCTTGTGATATATCTCATTGGCTAAAAAGCAACGGCTAACATGCTTGTGATAAATTTCAGCTTTACCACATACATTGTTCACACGTTATGCAATTATGTAAAAATATAAATAGTGTGGGAGCATATTTGATTGCTTCTTTCGACTCATGTCAAGCGGTGATAAGCACCTACAATGGTTCTTTTCGTCCGTTGCAGCACTCCACATACTAGCATCCACCGTCTTTCTGGCTTGAAGATAACATAGTTTGTAGAAAACGCGAACGTGAGAGACTTAATGAACTCGGATTCACAATAAAATAGCTCGCACCTATACGCAAACGTCGATGTATGCCACCAAGCAGGTCACAATCGTAAAACTTGTCATAGTGCAGCGCAGTTTCAGAATAATTTATACTGTGGTTATGTTTCTATATTTGTTTTACTGTCTTTTTAAGTTCTTATTACAATGAGTATTTCTATGTACCGTTTGTTTTCATTAATGCCTATTCAATAAATATATTATCGAGCGTGTGGTACTTATTTATTTATCGATAGATTAAAAGAAACATCAATAACTCAAGCACTCCATGACTTAATGTGAATGCTTATATGACATTATCGAATATACAATATATAAACATAATTTTTCCTGTCCAATAGTTTCTAAATATAAATTTGATTATGCACTAAAATTACATAGTTTGTTTTTTTAAAAAAAAAAAAGAAACACGATAGATTATGTATTGGGATTTTAAAATGAAGATTTGAATAGTGAAACTTGAGTTTCAACTGCATATTTGATTATTTGTTGCTCTCCGATTAACGAATGACTTGGGGTCAGACTTTGACTTGGTTTTCAAATCATAAACGTCAGGCTGTTAGTTTTTAAATCAATTAATGACTTTAAGTCGAACGTCTTACATGAACTTAGAATCTGACGATTGTGGTTCAGTTCACATATTAACCGGTAGGTTTTAAGTCAAGGGCATAATTCAGTTGATATTCATGTTAAGAGTTTTTCCAAAAGATCATTCGATTCTAGGGACACGCAGAGTATGAGTGTTACTCTGCTGCTAGGCCGAAGGCCTGGTTTGCAGGGACAAACCTTGTGGGTCACTGTGCAAGATCTCATACATGGTTTGCATAAGAAATCTTGTGTGGGTCTCACCCATGGTTTGCAGAAGGTTTATGTGAGTCACTGTGTAAGATCTCACCCATGGTTTGCAGAAGGTTTGTGTGGGTCACTGTGTAAGATCTCACCCAATCTAGGAAGCCGTTAAGCCCCTGATTTGCATTCTCCACACATGCTTCTTGTGGCTGTGGCTCACACCAATTCTAGAAAGCCGTTGGCCCCTGATTTGCATCTTACACACATGCTTCTTGTGACTAGTAAGACGGAGACTCCGGGATGATTGATTTCACCCTCCAAGTTTTAAGTCAATATTATTTTACCTACCCTCTGTTGTTAATTAAATTTAATGTTTTCCAGACAAACAAATGGCTAGGTAGACGCTCTTCTCCTCCTCCCAGCATGTACCACCTTTTTGATCCCCTCACCGCAAAGGTGGTGTGGTGACGCGTGACCGCGTGACACGTGGCAGCAAGGGGGGTGGTGAGGCTAGATGAGAGTCACTCGCATCTAGCCTCACCATCCCTCCTTGCTGCCACGTGTCGCGCGGTCACAAAGAGGGTGAGAAAATGTCGCGCGGTCACAAAGAGAGTGAGGAAAGTGGGGTTAGGAGATCACAACCCCACTTTTTTACCCGAACCCTTGTATATTTGCAAAGTATACATGTGATCTTTTCCGCTTATCGCATAAAATTTTTACTTTTTTTAAAATTAGCATTAGATTAAGATTAAATGGTTTCCATAAACTATGGAAATAAGTTACTTTTCATAACTCTCGGAGTGTTGTGAAGAGATATGATTTTCTTAAATTAGAGGATTCACATTTATCCCGCCATTTATTTCAACCGATTGTATTTTGTATTATAAGTAAGACTTTGCATAAATCTTAATGAAATACGACTTTTATTTATAAAAATCCTTATTATAAATGGTACCTGAGCAAAGTTCTTGAAAAAAATCCCCACCAGAAAACAAATAAGTACCACAGGTTTGCCTGGGAGCTCTCCAAAGCTGGTTTAATCCTTTTTAGAAACAGAATGTACGGTGTACGTTATCGATTTTGGGCAACATATTAGCGTTTGTTTTCAGATTTTCATTATTGTATATATGACGACTATGTTTCACAAGGCGATTTTAACAGAAGTGTCATTTATGAAAATGGGTTACATCCCGACATTTAATAAAAATAAATTTTTTTAATAAAACTAATATTTTTTTTTTTTTGTAAAAAGAACATGTCTTTCACTCTGTTGTAAAATGTAGTTGAAGAAAATGTATGATGTGAAAGAGTAGGTGAAGATCCCATGTCGCTTGTTCTATGAATATTTGTTATTGTGAGAAAAGCATTAGAGATCAAATGATTGTACGTACAACCAAGATGTTTGGGGAGAAAAAGTAATATGATCTGCCCCTTTCTGAGTGTGTGAGGTGATTACTGGAATTATATCTTACTGACATTAAAACCCCAAGTAGGAGCTCTCTGAATCGGAATTTTTCTTATTGATCAGAAGTTTGCATTCTTTTCATTTTCAATAGAGTGAAAGACACACTATTTTTTGACTTTGAAATATGATAAAATAAAACAAAATAACTCACTAAACTGGATGCGCTTCTTATATTGTGAAGTAGCAGTTAATCGACACAACTTGACGCAATTTTTATTATAAGTCATCAGAAAACAACCTCTCTGTGTTTCTAACACATAGATATGGTTGCGTACATCCGATCCTCCTATACCCGACATAGACAGAAACTGCTAAGACAACGAAGTAATATTGTTGTTGTTAATTAGAATCAGGCAGATTGAATTCCTTCTATATCCTTAGCTGAATTACCAGACTCCATGTGGTTTGGTACGTGTGACAAAACCCTTGCATTTTAATTGTTGATACTTGCGGTTGCATTGTGTTTGATCATGATGAAACAAAATTCACCTGTTCAGATAAGACAAAAATTTTCAGTTAGTCAAACAGTCAACGTAATTCGGGCTCAGCTACTTGACTAGTCAATCTCGGCAGAAGATATCAGCCTCGGCCTTCATCATCAACAGTTGAGGCATGTCATTTAAAGTAACTAAGGCAAGTCCAAGTATAACTCTTAGTCAGCTCGGCTCGACAGATTTCACCACTTTTGACCAAACCACACAGAGAGATTCAACTCGGCCATATTCCTAACGGAACTCTAATGGCGCCTCGGCTCAGCAATGTGCTGGTTAACCAAGGCAACCACTTCTGGTCGGCTTCAGCTATATTCAAATATCATATCAGCAATACATAACTTCACGAGGAATCAGGTTCTACTCGGCCTCGGAACAGTCTCGGCCTTAGCTTTCTGATTGCCCCAAGCCCTAGCCTCGGCTTCAGTCCCATAAGGGTTTTTGTCCCTAAATAACTTGGCTAGTTTGGACAAGATATTTATCAGTCTGGGATCCACCAAACCAATTCTGCAAATGCTTTCCAGGTGTCAAGCATCGCTGGGTTGAGTGGATAGTCATTATTGCTGGCCGCCTACGTGTTAGAGGCTCAGCTAATTGCGTAACCGCTGTTGCAGGCATCTGTCCAGTCACACTGCACACCTACGGCAGACAAAGTAGCCCTCCTAACACACACAATAATCCCATCATCGGGCAGAGTGATTGATCCTATCAATTTTGTGCATAAAAGACCATCGAAGACAAACGAATGAAGAGAGCCCAATTGAACTTTCGAAGTCTTACTTCTCTAAGAAAAGAACTCCATATTCTCCAACCTTCTAACTCTCAGTGAGAGATCTCTAAAACGGCATCTCAGCCGACATTCAAACAGCCACACTCTCAGTGAGATCTTGAGACATGTTTATCCTTAACCTTTATTCCAGCTTAAACTGCATACAAAAATACTCATAACTGACTTGAGCGTCGGAGGGTTTTCCCAGGGCAGTGCCCCTGGGCATCTAACATTTTCTTTCCTTCTCAGGCTCCATTGACGGACCCAAACAGAGAGCTAACGACATACTACTGGGATCGTCTCCATCCACCTGATGAAGATCCGACTCATCAGATCACATGTATCACGAGGGTTGCAATATTGTGCTGTTGCTCAATTTGAACCATCATTTAAACAACATAAGAATATATCTATGAATTTATCGTATAAAGCACGAAACAGAAGTTTGGAGCAGAAATTTTATATTGTTTTAGAGACATAATAAGATGATGTCACTAAAACAAGAGATGGTTGGTCAAAGTAAGAGACCTACATATATCATATACATTTAATTGGTTAAAGAACAATTTGTCATATTTTCTCAAAACGATTAGTCGAGGAATCCCCAATTTTTTTTTATCAATTTGTATTTGGAGAAAAGTATTTTGGGCAAATCTTTAGGTAACCTTTTCTGCCTTCCAAGCCCCTGCCTTTCTAATGTATTCCCTTTTTAGTTGTCCAACTTTTGGAACATGAGCTTTTGATTTACATCTTTTTTTAAAAATAAAACAATAGGTGGGATCTTTAATGTTAAGATATGAACTTTTAGAACTAGAATTTTCCAGGTAAACCAGTATTGAGAGCTGGTGAAAAGTTAGAACAGTGGTTACTGTGATTAAAAAAAATAAGCAATACAAGGACAAGCAAGGATGAAAAAGGCAATAAATGTTTTTTATTTCCTTTTTGTTTTAAGGTAACCGTTGTATATAAAAATACAAATCTTCTCAACTAGCATATGATTATGGTCAGCACAGAGAATGTTGATCAGCAAAATAATACTACCGCACAAATCAGGACTATGTTTTGAGTTTTTTTTTTTTTAGGAAAAGCCCAATACTATTATCAAATTGGTAGTATTTATTAATTTATGTCTCAGGACATATCTCATTAGTTACAGGTAAGAGTTTCAAAAAGAACGTCAGGAGTTCGAACATTGCCGAATGCAAGAATGTTTAAATTCACTCCAGGCTAGCTGCATAGTGCCTGAGCACTATTGGCCCGTGGAATGACCTGATAGGCTGACAGACCAGCCTGTCGGTTGTTACTTCGGTGCCAATGGGCTCTTTGTGCTGTCTGTGTGCTATGACAAACTTCTACTAGTGGGCCCTCAAAACCTGATTTACATCCTTACACATCATGTGTGACCGAGAGTGGTAGGGACTCTTACTGGTTGGAGTTCAACCTTTTTTTATTAATTTATTAATTACTCTTACGTCTATATTTTGGGTGGCCTATCACCGACAAGTGGCACGTGAGTCCTAGGACATTACATTGTCAATGTTTCTGGTCCATTAGGACGTTGGGATTAACAGGTATACAAAGCGAATGCGACAGTAGGACTATATTTAAATAGGACAACCAGCTAAAAGTTGATAAATTATGTACATATGTATATTGTGTTTATATATATATATATACACACACACAATAAATTCTTATACACAAACCAAAACAAGAGTAGAAGCTGAAAATGGAGAAGATATATTTATACGTATGACTTCATGATTTGATGTACGCACTATTACTTTCCACTCTGCGTAAGAAACTGTTTCTGCATTTGAAACTATGACATCAAAATCATAAAATAACAATTTTACCAATTAATACTCTCAAAGGTAGGGCTGTAAACGAACCGAACATGCCAAACATTGCGTTGTTCAAGCTCGGTTCATTTAACTTAGCGAACGAACCGAGCTTGTTCGTTTATTTAAACGAACATATTTAATTGTTCAAGCTTGATTCGTTTAACTCACGAACAATATTAACGAGCCGAACACCTTAAACGAACGGTGCCACTTACCGAGCTTGAACTCAAGCTCAAGCCAAACGAGCTGAATAACCGAACGACTTGATTCATTTACAGCGCTACTTAAAGTTTGTTTCAAAGGACGTCTCAACTTACCATAAAAGTAAATGAATGAATAGAGGTACGGTATTATAATTTTATTTATTTATTTTTATTTTATCTTTTGAGGCAGCTTAAGCCATAAATGAGAAGGCAGCTAAGTGTCCACTCGTTGCTTCCTTTTCAGTCCTTCCGAAAGCCGCCTTCACAGTCCAGGTTCGTCTTCCTTTTTCTCTTGTTCTCTGTTAATTCCTGCGCGTTATCTTCTTCCGTACTTTGTCGCTGCAATTACTAGCCTATCTCCTTTGATCCTTTTGGATTTCAGGTTCTTAATTGATTGATTTCTGTGTTCTAAGTTCGCGTTTCTTAATTGATTGATTGTCGTGAGTTTTCTTATCTGATAACTTCTGCATCCTGAATTTTTTTATTGTTCCGCTTGTGTTCAAATCGCCTAATGTCTTTTTGGAGGTGGATTTTCAGGTTATTGGATCAGAAAATGCTCAATTCTGTAGCCATATCTATTTATTGGGTGTCGGTGACATAAGTTAGTCAGAAATACACCACGATTTTCGTCTCTTGATGATATGCTATCGACTTTAATCGTTCTAAAACTGTTCACTGAAATCGGGAAATATTATTGTTCGACAGTATGCAGAAGATCTATGTAGTTGCATATATAATCGGGATATGGTTGTTTCTGGAAAGGTGCAATGGCCTTCTCTGAGTTCTGGTTACGTTGTTTACATTAAAGTTGCGTATATTTTATGTCGGAGGTTTCTGTTTAGTTTCTTAATCCGAGGATACTGATCCAGAGATTATCTGTGCTTTTGCTTTCATTTTATGTGCTGCGTTGAAGGAATAAATTTTATTTTTTTTGGGCGGGGGGTATCGGCTTCTAGAAAACGGATTCGTGGAAAGGCAGTTGGCAGCTGTTACTTTTTCACCTTTGGCTTGCATTTCTTATTGCCAATCAGTAAGCTTTTTCAAACTTTAATTGAAGCACAGAATCACCTTTGAGGAGGAAAAATTAGACACCCAGGATTAAAATGAACAGACTAGCATAGAGAGGTCTGCAAAAGAAACAGGGAAACAAGCTTTCTTTGACCTATTGTTATGCATCTGCTATGATAAAATTGACTGATTGGTCGACGGGCTTCTTTTGCTTCAGATTGCCTGTCGGGTCCCTTCTTGAAATTTAGGGAGTAGCTTGTGATTTATTAGGTTAAAATGCAGTTGGAGTTTGTTTTTACATAATCTTGCTGGGTAAGTGTAAGGAGGACTAGTTTGTAATCTGTCTGACTTTGCTTGCTTTGAAAATGAACAGTATGGAGCTGGTGATATCCTACCAACTTGGTGATAATATTCTAAGTTGGTAGCTGATGATAATCTATAATTTTCTGGTTATGAAACAGAAGTGTGTTGACAATCTTTCCTTCTGTTGTACTGGGATTTCGTAGAGATTGTGCTGGTATGTTGTCTTACTGCTGCTTGTGTATCGCAGAATAACTTGCCTCCTTCAGTTTCCATGGCCAGTGATGTGGACTATGGAATTACTCGTGGATCAGCTATTCCCTCTAAGCCAACCGACGAAAATGAGGCTGTTTTTTTCGAGTGCAACATCTGTTTTGAGTTGGCTCAAGATCCTATCGTGACACTGTGTGGGCATCTATACTGCTGGCCTTGTCTATACCAGTGGTTGCAAGTTCATTCACATTCCCATGAATGTCCTGTTTGCAAGGCCCTTATCAATGAGGACAAACTAGTCCCCATCTATGGCAGGGGCAAAGGAAATTGCAATCCTAGATCTCGAATAATACCTGAAATGTCTATACCTAATCGGCCTGCTGGGCAGAGACCAAGAACAGCTCCACCACGTGTTGATACATCCTATTTGCGACGGAATGAGATTGATCCTGTTGCAACTGGGAGGTTTGGGAACTTAACTCTTTCTGCTTTTCTTGGTATCGTTCCAGCCATATTTAGTCTGCAGGCAAATGGTATTCATGATGCTACTGTCTATGGAGCAATTACTGGGGTCCCCTATATGTTCCCTACATCGTTTCATGGTGGCTATACACATGGTTTTTACTACCATCCTCCATCTGTTGAGGGAAAACGTAGACTAATGAAGTTGCTTTTCTTGTTTCTTGGCATTGTGGTATTATCATATCTTGTTTTCTATTAGATCACATCTCTTGGTGCCATCATAATTGTAAGTCCTGGAGATGAACATACATCTCAAATGTGTATGTATATATACACATTTGGGCGGATGATTCTTTATATAGGCTAGCTATTAGTGCCACTCGAAAAATGCGTCTATAGTGTAAGCTTGTGAAACAGAGAACAAAGATATTTCTGGTGATCCTGTTTCACTGTGGTGTAAATAGCACCCGGCAGAGCAAGTTTATAGTGTAATTGTTGGGTGGTTGCCTTTGTGTATCTTTGAAGTACCACCTGTGGAAACCCGAAGAGTACGATTTTGACAAAATAGTGTACTACAATTTGGTTTCAAAATTATGGTTCCGCCGTCCGCCACGTGACAGGAGTGGTGATGCTAAATAAGAGGTGACCAGCAAAGGGTGTATGAAGAGGGTGGAGGACACGTGGCGGGCATTGGGAAGGAGGGTGAGGGAAAAGGAGGTAAGAGAATCTGATCCCTTTTGACATTAATATATTGAGATGCCAAATCCCTCACCTCCATCCCCACCGCCCGGTACGTGCTAACAGGAGGGATGGTGAGGCTAGATGAGCGGGTGGGTTGAAGAGATGTATGAGGGGGGGTGGCTGCCACGTGTCGGACGGTGGAAATGGGGGTGAGAGATTTGTGGTGAGGAGATCTCATCCCATTGAGATGGAAGTAGTATATCATGTTGTCTCAGGTGTCAACCTCTCCACCAAAGGTGATGACATTAATCGTAACTTTTTGTTGTATTTCAATAGTTATCATCGATCATCCTAATGGTTGTGTCCTGTCTTTGTAGTTACATTGAATCCAGTGGTTGGAGTAACTACTAATTATGTTTGTACTTATTTCTCATAATATGACAAGTATGGAAAATGCTATAGAAACAATATGGTTGTCTTTAAAACAACAGTGCGTTGCTTATTCACCTATTTTTTTTATATTAAATACAAAATGAATTTACTATCAACTCATAAAACACATAGGTAAACAATCTATATATTCTTCGTCAAAATAGAAAAAACAATATAACACCTAGTAGATACATATAGTTACAAATTGAAAAGAGAGACTGAAAATGTAAAATAGGGAAAAGTGTCTCACACCTACGTGTCCTACACATTGGTAACTCAACGTTATATCTTCAAAATGAAAGCTAGATGTTTGCTTGCAGTTTGTTCTGCTTATAATATAATTATATGTTGATTTGGCTACCTAGAATTGGGGTTTGTTGATAGAATGAATAGAAAGAAGCAATATCTATCTATATTTATGTGTGTGTGTGTATATATATATATATTTTTTTTGAATCTTTCCAGAAATTAAAGTGTAATCCAAAGTCTACTGCATTTGCACGGCCAGGAATGAGTGAAGGCCGTGAAAATTTATAAAATTAGTTGTGAATAAATTAGTCAAATCCAAAAAGTAGAAAAACCAATTTCGTCTAACAATCAAACAAGCACAGTTGAACGAACATTCACTTTTCTCACCTCTTTTGTGACCATGTGACACGTGGCAGCAAGGGGATGGTGAGACTAGATGCAGGTGAACTTCATCTAGCCTCACCACCCTTTGCTGCCAAGTGTCGCGCGGTCACGCGTTACCACATCCCGTTGCGGTGAGGAGATTCTATCCAAAACAAAATTGGTGACCTCGGTCACTCTCTTAGTCTCTATTGGATATATTAATCTGACATTCTAGTCAATGAGCCCTTCCCAACCACCTTCTCTCCCCCCACCCTCCCACGCCCACCAAACACCCCAAATCATTTGTACTTTTGCCGAGTAGAATCAAAGCAAACATGACACATAGGTAATTGGACTGAGACATTGTTTTAGAAATGTATAGATTCTAAACAGGACAAGTGTATTGTGAAAACGATACTGTTATCTAAGTTCGAAGGCCAAAAGCCTGAATCCGATTAAATTGGGTACTAGGCTACATGCATGGTTTACAGTGTTCTTCTTATATAGGTTGTTTGATAACACCTTACTAATCTAGGAGTCCGATGGATTCCTGATTTACATCTTACATGGTACACTGGGCTCAGAGCCTAGAAATTTGGGCTTCTGCTCCATAGCCCTTCCAGCTATATAATAACTGTAGTGCACAGTTCTCAACGGATTTCGTGATGGCTGCCTTCGTCGGACATCTGGGAGACACAGCTTGCTGATGTGTCTGAAGGTGCAGAATGTTGTGGATGGTTTTGTATATGGAGTCATGGTATGTTACGCACAACATTTCAATTCGTTACTCTCTCCTGCTTGTTCTTTTTCCTACATAGTTGAATGCAGTCTGATGATTATAACACCATTTTCCTTGTTCCGAAAGGATCAGAATAATTCATGGTATATTGAAATATGTGCATAAGCATCAAAAGGAGTTTGAATACTTTCACCCACAATCCTCTCATCCACCTTTCCAGCGTACGACACGTGGCAGTAGAGGGAAGGTGGTGAGGCTAGATGCAGGTGACCCTCATCTAACCTCACCACCCTCCTCTGCTGCCACGTGTAGTGCGATGGGGAAGTAAGTGAGATGATTGTGGTGAGAGGATCCAGTCCCATCTAAAATCCGTAATTTCTAGCAAGGGAAGACAAAATATGAAAATTTACACGTTATCTAAAAGCCAAATCATTTTTGGACAACAACGCAGGTACACATAGAACCGGAGTCTGTCTATTTATATTTAATAAATTCCACCATATTCTTATTATTGTGTCATCTATACAGGTACATATAGATACGGATTCTCAATGGAATCAAACTCTCTATTCTTTGGTATGGAAGTATTGTTTGTATGTCTCTTACCATTCTTAGACTCTAGCAATAACTTTTGTTATCGTAGTGATATACTAGATTTGTGTTGTTGAAGTTGTAGTCGTTCGAACAGATTGGCGTAAAGAGGTGTGTACAAGACGAATTAATACAGCGTTGTTTGCAGGCTCGGCATTAAGATGTTGACAGATTGGGTATTAATGCAGGCTCTGGTGTCGGAGGGGCGTGTGAGAGAATCTGATGAGATTCTAGAAGTCTAAAAGTGAGACAGAATATGAGGTCTCCAATCACGCGTCGACACGTGTACAAAAGCAGTTTTTCTTTTAAAAAAAATTTGCAGCATCCATTTGCTTTTGTACACGTGGCGACGCGTGATTGGAGGCCTCATATTTTATCTCACTTTTAGCCTCCTAGGATCTCATCCGGTGGGCGAATGGGGAGGCCACGGAACTCAATTGCAAGAACTCTCTTCATGACACATCAATACCAAAATAGAACAATGGATTTCAAACTTAAAGAAACAGTAAAAGATTTTGATTTCAAATTAACGTGACATCAAGGGAGGAAATAGAAATCCCGGTGTATCTAGGTCTATAGGTATTGCTCATGTATATTCATCACTTCATTTTCTCCCAACAAATTCACATTTTACTTCTGTTTCGTAGTTCAATACTCTGCATAGGTTTAGGTGCATTTTTGAGTTCAGGAATCAATCTTGCTTTTAAACACTAGCTGTTGTCTTTTTCATGTCCAAATACTCCGGAATGATTTACAAGCTACTCTTTCCGTCTCAAAATATTGTTAGTTCCAAAACTATTCCTTCCGGCCTAAAAATTGTGTTAGTTTGTATTTTAGTTTGCCAAGAGATATTGTCACCGTTCCAAAAATACCACAACAATATTACCCCATTGACTTAGAAGCCCCAGCCTATGGTGAAATATAAAGAGTTGAATGTACACAACCATACTCATGGATTAGAAATACACAGAGATTGTTTCTCGATGACCCACAACGAAAACACATTAGTAGTTAAAGTTTTCAATCTTTTTAATTATTACTTGTATGAGTTTTTTTTTTACTTTACATCCATTAACCAATTAAAAATAAAAAAACAATTTGACTTATTAGATAATATTCAATCAAACTAAAGACTGTTTACGACACAATGAGAATATACTGACTTTTCCTCCACTTGTTAAAGACGATGAAAAGTTTTGGACGATGATCAACTTAAATGTATTCATCTGATCCGTTGATTAAATTAGATCCCAGGAAATATATAAAATATCTAAGAAGTTTTACTCCAGGATTTCTGGTGAAGGGCATCATCCAATGAAAACCTATGCAATATGTTGTTGTCTTTCAGTTTATTCTCCATTACACATGAACCCTAGCATATCTTCTGCCCTACTAAAGCGTCTTTTTCTTAGACCATTATCGAACAACTTGGCTTAACATCAAACATAGAATCCTATTATACGTTCAGATAGGAAACAACATTAGCTCTTGCTATACAAATACATTAGCCACTCTGTGACATAATTTACCGTGTAAGCTAAAATTTTCGGCCTGAAGCATATACTACCGACCTGATATATAAGCCTGAAACATAGCACATATAACACTTATAATTATGGTTTGTGTACTCGTTTACACCAGCTGCAAGGCTTCCTCCCGTTTCAGGTCAAAAACCTTGACCAGGACATCTTCCACAACCTGATAAAATGCAAGACAGAATTTAGGAAACGGTCTACCTCAGTCATATCCCAGCAAATCATATTGTTCACAGAAAATGACATCATTTCAGGAGTTCGTACTCTTCAGAAAGAAATGTGCTAAAGAATTGTGTTTGGAGAACTTCCTCAGGAGCATAATCATTTTTCAGTTAACAAAGAGAATTCTGGAATACACAAACTAAGGCATAACCATGAGTAAAAAAACAAACAGAGAAATCTTCAGAATGTTAGAGCAATGATTATATCGTCCGTTTTTTCATCATGCAATTTTGGGGGTCGATAGATCCTAAAATGGTGAGATCTCGAGTAAAAACTGTAGAGGCAGGACCAATCAAATGCAATAGATGCGAGGATGACATGGTGGAGGGATAATTTAGGTGGGACAAATCGTTTTCCCCCTTTCATTAAGTTCCAGTTTCAGAGCCACTAATAGCGAAGCACAAGAATGCAACTAAAATAAAAGGTTTTAGTGAGAGATCACCTTATCAGGAGTAGATGCACCAGATGTCACCCCTATGGTGACAGGACCTTTTGGTAGCCAATTTTCTCTCTCAACCAACTCCCCGTGCTGTTTGATAATACAATATTCTAAAAGAGTGAGAAAAAAATCTAGACAGCTAGCAGCAATCTTACAAAGAAGATATATTCACGCACCATTAACTTGTAACTTATTTTATTTCCAGGGCCTATTCTCTTCTCACTGTCAATCCAATAAGACGGGATTCCTCGATCCTCAGCTATCTCTTGCAGATGCGAAGTGTTGCTTGAGTTCCATCCTCCAATGACTAGCATAAGATCCAGTGATTGGTCAACCAGCTTATACATGGCATCTTGCCTCTCCTGATATATAAAGGTAATTCAGGAAAGGGGAAAAACAGTCAAATGGATAACATTAAGTTATAGCTCCAAACAAGGCAAAATTCTGCAATGTCTTTGTAGGGTTATGCCACAAACTTGAAAACCATCATCATTATATAATGCAAGGGTTGGTCATGATCTATGCGATACAACATTTCTTTAATCTGACAATATGGTGTCTTTAACTGTAACACTTCCCATGAACAAAGAACCCTTCAATACTTACACTTTGAATTTTGAAATGAACAAACATGGTGGCAGACAATCTCCCATAGGCCCCCTCCACAAACAATAAACTTTGAAAGATATCTAGGATTAACTTTATGTTGTTGGCCTACTCTGTGGATTTTAAGAAAATCCACCTAGGACAGTTCTTTAAGATGGTTAATCCTGTTTCATGAGTTATCTTCTTCACAAAGGACTTCTGGCAAACATGCCCCTCTTAGGAACTCTTTGTTTTCCCACCAGTACTAAATAAACAATGAATTCAAAAATTTGCACAATTTGAGATTCAACTTCCATCTTTCTTTATAGATTTCTTCTTATCTAGCCATGCAAACACATACAGGCATCCAAGATGACTAAACCTATTATCCTACCTTTCCTTGGATATATATACACTTATACAGTGTTTATTGATGGTCCAGACACATAGGCTAGCCTCTGGTAATCAGAATATTTGCATCTGAGACGGGCTCATAGAAATTACCATTACCAAAAGTCATAGGGGATCAGCTGAATTGGCATATTCAGATAACAACAATAAGTTGCTGAAGACTGCAAGGCATCCTTTGGTGTACAATTAAAAATATCATAACCGGGCTCCTTTTTATAACAAAAACTATACCTGGGTCGCATCACATATTGTGTTAAAACTCATGAAATGCTCATTGATATTTTCCACTCCATACTTGCGCATCATGGTCCGTTCAACCAATTTACCTGAAATGTTCAAAATTTACAACAGTGACAATATATTAACCAAGGATATTGGGTCCATACGAAGATATAACTAACCAATCTCCTCTGTCTCTCCCTTCAACATTGTTGTCTGGTTAGCAACACCAGCTTTTACGAGATCCTTGTCTGGATCAAAACCCTGAGACACTGCATTCTTGAATTTCTGCAGCAACCAAGAAAACTTGAGATGTAATAGACCAGATGAAAAATAGTTTGACAAACCACAAGTGAACAAGAGAAAGAGAAAAAGACACAGAGACAATAAGTTTGTACCTCCATAAAAGCCTCTTTGGTTGAGCTAGATCCATCCAGTTGACCTCCAAGAATATAGTCGCAAACATATGTTGCCTGTGTCATCAGTTCAATTTTATTACATCCAAAAATGCATTGCATTTAAGCAATTTTTTTGTTATTGAGGCAAGATGTAACGGGAACTTCAAATGTTGTATCCAGAGAGCATATATGAATATACCTCTTTCATGTTTTTCACAATGACGTATTTTCCTGCAAAGGATGCAGTGGCAATTGTCTCCTCATGACTATATTTACCATGGATAATCGAAGTATAGTCATCTTTCTTATGCTTTTCAACACTAGTCCACACCTTCAAAGAAATGATGAGATATGGTAATCATTGTGAGTATAAATACTTCCACACTAACAGGAAAAAAAAAAGGCCAAATTATTTGAGGCTGTAATGTGATCAACAGGTCATGATCGTAAGCTGATATGGCATGTACAATCATCCTTAAATATTACCTTGGAAACCCATGGGCATGTTGTGTCAACTATCTGAACGCTTTTATTGCTCAAAGTGAGCATCTCATCTACACCAGCTCCAAAAGCAGGCAAAACCACAACGTCCCCCTTCTCCACAACATCAAATATTTTTGTGCCCTTCTCCCTTGGGATTTCCTTGACGTCCATTTCCTCCAGCCGCTAGAAGAACAAAAACGATTGAAATCATAAAAATAAAATGAAAATATGAGAAAAATCTGTGTCCATCCAGCTGTCTGTGATATAGATCATAAATCAGAATAAAAGTTCTGTAAAGAATTACCTGGTTAACAGTTGGGTTGTGAATAATCTCGTTAGTGAGCCAAATCCTCTCCGTGGGGAACTGTTTTCTGGCTTCATAAGCAATTTGGACAGCACGCTCAACACCCCAGCAGAATCCATAAGACTCAGCAAGTTTTACAGTGACATTTCCCCATGTGTACTCGTATCCGTTTTCCTTCAATTTCTTTATGATGTCACCTGAAATGCACCAATAGTGAACAACATAAAAAATGCTGTGTACAGCTGCAATTAACCGGAATTGGATAATCTGATACAAAAACTGTATACAGAAATGTAGCGTGCAATTAACTTATAATTCAGAATACAATTTCGCCAAAAGAATTAGATGGTAAAAACAAAAAGTCTTGACTGTAGGATTTGAGTCTATTCCACTCACATGACAGAAGAGAATTTCGCCAAAAGAATTAGATGGTAAAAACAAGAAGTCTTGACTGTAAGATTTGAATCTATTCCACTCAGATGACAGAAGAGTACCGAATTTATAACTCCAGATAATTGAAAAAAAATTAATAACTCCAGATAATTAAGACGCAATAGTAACAAGGATCATAATTCAGGTAATTAGGAATCGGCAAACACACCAGAAACATAAAGCGCTCTAACAGCTCCACAATTTCACAAATCAGTCAGCAAAGTTATATCAAAAATAAAAATGCCTCTAAACACTCGAGAAAAGAAAACATAAAAGCTTAAGCAAGAGCGGATGCAAGAAGATTGAAAGTGAATTTACTAAAAACAGCATACTTGTGTACTCGGAATTCATCAGTTCAAGAGTTTCTTCTTTATGTCCAAATCCTTTGCGATTGTAATTCTCGCTTCTAGTCAAATTATGCCTGAACTTCTTTGTGTCAAACTTCGAGTCAACTGCAACGCCTGCCGACGGAGCTGCAGCAGCTTCGCCGGCAGCAGAGCAATGGATGGAAGAAGGTTTCCTGGAGCGGAAAATCCTAGGCTCCGGCAAGGAGAGTTCCGGCGAGGATGTGCCGGAGAGACGAGAAAATTGCAGGGAGATTGCCATCGGAAAGTCGTTAAATCCGATATGCAAGAGTTCAGAGTGTGGGGTACGAAATTTTGTGAACCTTCAGTTTGGTTTTCTTCTGGTGAGGAAACGGTGGTTGTATTTATGCAAACCTCTGGAGCTCGTGATCCATGAGGAATCAATTTTTTATTGGGGTTTCATTTTATTAATTTTCTTGGATGGCATATTTTGAGTTTTGGCAGTTTGTCTGCAGAATCAACAAGTTTTGTGGCTTTATTGCGCTTCAGGATGCTGAAATACTATTTGATTTGGACAATTTTCTCTCTTTTTTTTTTTATGAATATAATTTATGATTGTTCGGTTTAAACCCATAAATCGAAATCGGTATTAGCTTGACGGGTAAATCTATAATTGTTTGATATAAAATTTACAAAATAGAAATTGGAATATATATCAAAATCTATATATGTGTGATGGAAAAAGTCATAGTTGTTGGATATAAAAAATAAAACAGACACTAACCACTAATTGATTTTAGAAATAGAATCAAAATAATTTTTAAAGGTGATGAAGGTATGGAGGATACCGAATCAGATCGCGATACGATCTGGCCTGTCTTCAGACTCTGCGTAAACGTGAGAGCTTAGTGCACCAGAAACGTTTTTTTTAGAGTTAATTCTAATGTGCCATAAACAAACACAGAATTACTTAAAATGATTCTCATTCTCCAATTCTATACGATCCAACCAAATGCCCCTTAAAATGGGTATTAGTAATTAGTTGATTATAGGGATTGAATCAGAATGATATTAAAACTCAGACGGCCTATCTACCAACACTCAGGGATACCACGATCTTTATGATGCAACTAACAAACATAGCTTTACACAATTTTTATTATGAGTCATCGAAAAACTTCTGTATGTTTTTAATACATAAATATAGTTACGTACATTTAACCCTCATACCCTGTCATAGATAGGAAGCTCTAAGATAATGTGATAATGTTGTTGTATGCCTTTAGGATTATTGAAATTTTAGTTTTAAAACTCAATATGGGTGTTTTATTCAGGCTGAGCAGAGGAAAGGCCAAAAGATAATGCTACTGGTTTGTTAGGCAGTCAGAGTGTGAATGACTTTGAGTCTTATCAGAAAACAGGATTATAATCATAATTCAATTATACACATTGTATTTCTATAACATACTCTTTAATATAAGAACACTTATTTTTCTAAATAAAGTCATTATTTTATGCAAAAACTATTTATTTTGTATACTTGTAAATTAAGACTAATAAAAAGGTAACTTAAACTCTAAGAATACTCTAAGGACAAAAACCATGATTGCGGCTAGAGTTTTCAAATTACATATAAATGTATGAATATGAAAATCAACGTAAATGATATAATTTTGTGAAAAGAATTTTGAATGTGACGAATATTTTCGTTTGTATTTTCATCCACTTCACTTATTTGGCCACGTTATCATCGCTTTGGTCTTTACAATTTGTTCATGTGAGATAAAATAAGGTTCAATCGTGAGTCGTCCCCTATCAAGTGTTAAGAAAAAAATAATATGTGTCGTTTGAATATATGAGATATGATTGTTATTGTTATTGGGATAGATGATATTTGTTATATTTGCTACGATAGTTTGGTTTGGATACTTTGGTTGTAGATAGATTTGTTTGTATACTTTGGTTGTATATAGACTTGTTTGTAGATAGACTTGTGGATATACTTTATCTCTTTATTATAGGAGTAGTTGGTTAGTAAGACGTCTATATATACATATATATATTGTAAAGTTGATTATCTATTGAATCAAATACACAATTCTTCATGGTATCAGAGAAGGTTTAAAATGTGGACTCAACCCTTGTCTGACCCATGATTGGATACTAATGTTTCCCCTCATCTAAGTCCAGATGTTCATGCCTGTCTTAATGTTTCCCCTCATCTAAGTCCAGATGTTCATGTCTGCCTTGTGGTTTGTGATTGAGGGCGGGTTGTAAGGCACGTGTGTCTTAATGTTTCCCCTCATCTAAGTCCAGATGTTCATGCCTGCCTTGTGGTTTGTGATTGAGGGCGGGTTGTAAGGCACGTGTGTCTTAATGTTTCCCCTCATCTAAGTCCAGATGTTCATGCCTGCCTTGTGGTTTGTGATTGAGGGCGGGTTGTAAGGCACGTGTGTATGTCAAGCCACGTGGGTTGTAAGGCACGTGTGTATGTCAAGCCACGTTGCCACGTGAGGGCGGGTGTTGAGAATCCCACATTGGCTAATTTGAGAAAAAATGAATGGCTTATATGAGGATGAGGTACCACCACTAGGGCTGTAATTGAACCGAGCTACTCGTTAGGCTCGGTTCGTTCGGCTCGGATTCAGCTCGGATTTGGCTCGGCAAGAGTTAATCGAACCCGAATTCGAACCATGATAATGGTTCGTGTATTAAATGAACGAGCTCGAGTATGTTCGTGAACATCTGTTCGGCTCGGTATCTTAAAATTAATATTTAAACAAATTTTAACCCCCCCATCCCCTGCCCCTTGTCTTTCAGATATTATTTCGCAAAAAAACAATTCTTCCAGATCCTTCCTCGGTTCCTCCCACTTCCCAGACGGTTCCATTTCTTCTTTCAACCCTAAGCGCCGCTGCTCCCCTGCAGGCTGCAGTCTCCTTCTCCGGCAGCAACCAGCGAACTCCGGCAGCAACCAGCGAACTCCGGCAGCAACCAGCAAAAGCTCTCATCCTGAGAAGTGAGAACCCAGCTCTCATATAAGTCAGGTAATAACCCCCCCATCCCCTGCCCCTTCTCTTTCAGATTTTATTTCGCAAAAAATAAACTCTTCCAGATCCTTCCTCCCACTTCCCAGTGACGGTTCCATTTCTTCTTTCAACCCTAAGCGTCGCTGCTCCCCTGCAGGCTGCAGTCTCCTTCTCCGGCAGCAACCAGCGAACTCCACCTTCTCCGGCAGCAACCAGCAAAAGCTCTCATCCTGAGAACCCAGCTCTCAGATAAGTCAGATAATAAGTCAGATAACAAGCCTAAATATACATGCAGTCTCTCTTTCTTTATTTCTTCCCGTAATTAGCATAATCGGTTGAAATAACACTCTGTTCCATATTTGTTCACCATTATCAACAAACACCTAATCCCAATTTTCTTGGTTTTCTTTTTGGATTATGTTAGTGTTTTTGCATGTGAATATTATTGTAAAATGCCTTAGTTTTTTCAAAGTTCTTTACAGGTTTGGTTTATGATTTTCTTGTCGTATCTTTGAGTAACAGATTTGCTTATACAGCTTTTTGCTTTAGGTTGCCTGTTGGTCTAGAAAAAGGAACGAAGTGAAGATTTTTGACATTGGGTATATCTCCTCTGACTCTGAGCCTGTTGAGGTGAAGATTTTCTAAATCTTCTGGACCATGCTCTAGTTGGTTGCTTCAATCCATATATTGATCTTCTTGAAATGGAACATTCATTTAATTTTGCGAAATACTACGAACATCACATTGCTGGTTTATTATTAGTGACATTTGCTGGTTCATGCTGTTAGCAAATGTGTCTATATGGGCCGTAATCATTCATATACGTGAATGTAATAGGGCTGTCAGCAATGTATGTGCTGCTTTGTTATGTTCCTGTTTGTGCAGTTGTTTGGCTCATGTTATCCGTGCATATAATTTACTGCCTTGGTGTGGATTAACTTACCTGTTCTGGACCTTAGTTTACCTGCTGTGTTGTTTCAGGCCTTCTGAAGATCAAGGCAAATATTCGCAGGTACATATATTGCAAAAATTTTTATAGTCTAAACGGAGAATTTAGAAAATGTAACCAGTAACAAATTCTTGATTTCTGGGCACTTTATCATTCCGTTCCGGTACTTTTTCTATTGTTGTATTGTATCGTGTGAATGCAAGTGACATGATTGAATCCCTCCTGCCCTCCTGTATATTGCAAACAGGAGCATATTTTATTATCTGTTTTATGTAACAGATTGTATTGTCATGGCAAGCAACGAAGTGCAAAGTGTTGATTCAATTGAGCGGGAAATTGACAATGCTGATGTGATGTCACAAGAAGAAGTAAACAGCCCTCAAAGGGTGGGTCAGGGTGAAGCTGCTGACGCTGAGAGTCATGAGGGATTTCAAAGGAAGAAGAGAAAGAAAACATCTATAGTTTGGGAGCACATGTCGGAGGTAGTGATTAATGGCATCACTATGGTTCAATGCAAGCATTGCAAGAAAACAATGACGAAGCACCAGGACGGTACTACTACACAATATACGCGGCATTTGAATAGGTTTCACAAAAGTAAGGATGCGGGTGGTGCATCTAGCAGTGGAACGCAACAGATTTTGCAACTTAGGGCTGGAGGGAAGAATGAGGAGGGCAATATCACAAATTTCAAGTATGATCATGCTAAGGTACGCGAGGCTGTAGCTCGTGCGATCCTTATACATGAGTATCCATTCAACATTGTTGAGCATGTGGGGTTCAACGACATTTTGAAGACTGCATGTCCTTGGTTTGTAAAGATTAGTAGGAGTGCAGCGAGGGAAGATTGTTTTACAGTGTACAATGTTGAGAAGAATAAGATGGTTTCTGAATTAAAGAAAATTGGTAAGGTTGGCATAACCACCGACTTGTGGAAATCATGCCAGAAAACACAGTACATGGTGGTGACGGCACACTTTATTGATTCCGATTGGAAGTTGCAAAAAAGAGTGTTGAACTTTTGCAATGTGCCACCACCACATACTGGGGAGTTAATTGCTGAAGCTTTGGCCAAGTGCTTGAATGATTGGAATCTTAATGATAAGATCTCCAGCATTACGGTGGATAATGCTTCTTACAATGACAAATGCATAAGAAATTTGAAAGAGCATTTCATGCAGCGCAAAGCTCTTCCTATAGGTGGTAGACTGTTCCATGTGCGTTGCTGTGCGCACATAATCAATTTGTTGGTCCAAGATGGATTGAAGGAGATCGAGGACATAATTGACACTGTCAGAGATGCAGTGAAATACTTGAATGCATCAGAGTCCCGTCTTCGAGGTTTTGGTACCATTGCGAAGCAATACAATGGTTATAATAAGAAACTCATTTTGGATTGTCCAACTCGCTGGAACAGCACGTACATGATGTTGGCCGCTGCTTTACCGGTGAAGCATGCCTTCACGAGATATGGTGATGTGGATAAAGGATTTGAGAAGTTTGCACCATCTATGGATGATTGGGATAAGGTTAGTGGCGTCTGTGACTTTTTGAAGCTCTTCTACTCTATCACTAATACTATTTCTGCGGTCAAATATCCTACATCGAACATGTTTCTCGTAGAATTGGCTAGGATAAAAATGTTGTTGGATGAGAAGAAGAATGATTTCAATGAGAATATGAGGGCAATGTCTAAGGTGATGTTACAGAAGTTTGATAAGTACTGGGGGGAGTGTAATGTGTTGATTTCTTTCGGTGCTCTTCTAGATCCTAGGTTGAAGAGGGAGATTGTTACACATTGTTATAAAATTATTTTCGGCCCATCTGCATATCAAAACAATGTAGATGACATGGTAGCACTGTTGAAAGTCTTGTTTGAAGAATACAGAGTTACCCTTACAAGTGGAGGATCAACACATTCGTCATCACAAACAAGTTTGAATGTTGCTTCATCCAGCAAGGGTAAATCTAACCTATGTTGGGAAAGCCTGGGGGACATTGGTTATATAAGCGATGATGAAGCACCCAGTACTCTTTCAGAGGTAGATATATATTTGAATGAAAAGAAATTAAAAGCCTCACCAGACTTGGATGTGTTGGAGTGGTGGAAAATGAATAGTGGGCGCTTTAATATTCTTTCAAAGGTTGCTCGTGATATTCTATCTGTTCCAGTTAGTACTGTTGCCTCAGAGTCTACCTTCAGCGCCGGTGGACGCGTCATAGATGATTATCGATCGAGTCTATCAGTTGGGACGGTGGAGATGCTATTGTGTGCCGGCGATTGGGTACGACAGTCGAGGAATGCAATGAAGGTATATTATACCCATAATTTGTAACTTTATTATTTTAGTTTACTTATTATGTTTTAATACTTGTTGTAATTGTTTTTTATTTCTTTAGACGGACACGGATGATCAGAATGCATGGGAAGAGATTATAATACCAGATTGATTGTAAGCACTTTGTTCCATATTTCCATTATTTGTGTGCTTTATTATTATTAGTAAGACACGTGTATTAGTATTGGTAATTGCAGAACACTAAAATTTTCATTAACTGCAAGTTTAAAGCTGTTGTGCTGATTTGCTTCTTCGAAGATGATGTTAAAGGATTTGTTTATGAGCTGACTTTTGCAGGAGTATTTTCAAGAAAGATGAATTAGCATAGAGATAGCTCACATTGCGTTGCCTGGATTGTTGGCCATAGGTTTGTTCTTGCTTTTTCTTGTCTTTTCTATTCCGATGACATAATAAGGGGATATTTCAAGTGAGCAATAGGTTTGTTCTTGTTGGCCTTAGGTTTGTTATTCCTGCTGTTGGAGTTGCTATTGATGCTGTTGGAGTTGTTCTTTAATGCTGAAAATGAAGTGATTGAAGTTGTTAAAGATCGTCATTTGTTGGTATCGCTGAAGGCAAGTCTATAGTTGATAAATCTAAGTATTCGTCTGTTTGGAATTACCGAATTAGTGAAAGACTAAAGCTGTCTTGTTTATTTCTGGCCTATAGGCTTATTGGAATTACTGCATAAATTTGCAATCTTGATTAATTTTGATTGAAGGCTTTTGTTTTCTGGCTCATGTTATCTGAGTTTAGGAGATCTGGGTTTTGGCTTTTGATTTGATATACTGTTAATTATGGTGGAGAGTTGATAGGTCATGTTATGCTGTTGTCTTTACTGCTTACTGCTCTGTTGGCTAAGTTTGCTGCTGGACAAACGAGCCCGACAAACGGGCCGAACAATGATTTCGAATACAACGAACGAATACTGTGTAGTTCGCGAACAGGCTCGGCTCGTTTAATAACTCAACGAGCCGAGTACGAACCGTCACAATTATGCTCGTTTAAAATCCGAGCCAGTTCGGCTCGTTTGATATGTTTGGCGAGCCGAGTTCGAACATGTCCAAACTCGGCTCGTTCTGTTCGTTAACAGGCCTAACCACCACCCATTGCCTTAAGGTTTTGAGTGGATATGGACCTCACGTCATGTAAGCCCAAGTTTCAACAATTGTTGTAGGCGTTGGTGTTTGGACATCATTTTCCCACAAAAAAAAAAATATGTCAATATATTTATCTTCCCTCAACATTCTGCACATGTAATACTCTAAAAAGTAAACGGACTCGTGTGTGTACGCCGAGAGTTAAGGTGCCGTTTCAAGGATTATTCGTTTACAATTGCCAACTTGTGTGAAACAGTGGTTTCCAGCTTGACGTTTTTGCGATGATGTTTATATAAGTTAGCATTAATTTAACAATCTCAATAAGAGAGAGTAAAATAGAATTAAAAATATATTGTATAACGGTTATGGTCGCACTAGTAACGTTAAATAACATAATTAACATATATATGAGGAATATTTATCTGAGCTTCTAAGTAATCATCTATGTTGAATTTTAACGTCAAAATTATCATGATTTTAGAATGATAATTGCGAGTAATATCATATTCAACTGATATATTCATATGTAATAACAAGTGTGTATATTGCTGGTTAACCAATTTTTACTTTAAATGCTTAAACATAACTTATCTGTTGTATTATTTTCAATTCTTTCTATAACATGTTGAGATATATCCACTTATATAAGCCATACACACAATTATCGTCGAAGAAATTTCTATGCAACCCCCTCATTGTGTTACATGTCATTTGTGATACTACCATGTAACATTTCTATAGATAGTTGGATATGACAACACAGTGCCATATTTTTATTCGATTTGGATGTCTTTTACTTATTTAAAAACTATTAATTAAATTTGACTTTAAATATTTAAATTTAAATTTGTAATAGTGGACATTAACAACAACCAATCTTTACAATGAATACTCTACGTTCACAGCGTGGTAGTTTATATCTTATTTTTAACTCCGGTCTAATGTTGAAACAAAGTTAGGCATGAATTTTTTGTGGGCACAAAATATTATATCTTTTATTTAAAATACTGCTGAATAATTTAACTTGTAGCATTTAAAAAGAAACTGTTTGATACTCAAGACTTTAGAATTAAGGTACAATTTTTTTTATATCCAATGAATACTTAGAAAATATCAGAGGCATGAACACATGGGCTGCTCCACACTTGGTGACGTATCAGCTGTATCGGCCCCATAATATGACATGATGTGTATATTGTATATATACTTCATACATACAAGTATATGTATCAAAATACGCATATACATACATATATTATAGATGTATATTAGCGCGTGTGTATATATATGTGTGTGGGGGTGGGGGTGGGGGTGGGGGTTTAATTGAACATTTAAAACACAATTGTTCCTTTTTAATGTGGAAGAATAAGGAGTTATTTTAATTTAGATACCAATTGATGATTGGCAAATTTGCTATTGTAAGATTGATCCATTTGACTATCTGAGTAGCCTAAGTTTGTTTTTAAAATAATATATTTTTCATTTACACCATTTATTAGCTTTTTTGCTATAAAACATGCTTATTCACGTTATTAATATAACATTGATAAACTATTTCTATACCTAAACCGAAGATACAACCTCCAAAAAGGAAAAAAGGACCTCCTTGATCCCAATAATAACTAGATACATAACTTGTTTGGTACAATAGATAGATAAATATACTAAAATACAACAACATTACACATTGTCTTAGAAACTTGTCTATGATGAAGTATAAGGGGCAGATGTACGCAAACAACATTACTCATCGTCTTAAAAACCTGTCTATGATGAAGTATAGAGGGTTGGATGTACGCAAACATAACCATATGTTAAAAAAATAACAAAAAAATATGTAATTCAAAAGAAAAAGAACAAAAAATATGCTTTGCAGATATGAAGTATGAGGCCGTTATCTCTTGGCTTTAATTCGGAAAGTCATGGACCGTTGGACGTCGATAACTAGCGGGGCTTTTCGGAAACGCGCTAAATCTTACCGGGAACGCAAAATCTAATCCGTCGTTAATATAACCGCCACAGCAGTTCCTCTGATTTCAAAGATTGCTTTATCTTTACGCTTTCAGAAGAGGAACACATTGTTTTTGCCTCCTATTCTCTCTCCCAATGCATCTGCTGTGCTCTCCGCATTCACCCACCGCCTTAAGCCACCATGTTTCCCATCAGCGTGAGCAATTAAAGAGGCCAAGCCTTTCCACCGGTGTTCAAGCTTTTCCGATCAGTATTAACCGGAGATCATCGGATGCGAGGACATTCATCGTTGATTCTTTACGAGCTTTTGAATATGCAGGCAGTATATATAACTTTTAACATTGCGTCCTATCTCACTCAATTGTAATTCGTATGTGTCGCATTCGCGATTGCCATTTTTGTGGTGGCGTGCTAGGGTTAGAGTATCGTGTTTACACTGAGATCGCTCGCTAGTGTTGGTTGTAAATAGTTATTTACTGCTGGACTTTGGATAGCTTGGAGCATTGCGTATTGAAAGTAATAAAAAATTTGAACGCTAAAACATACTTGAACTTTGTTACATAGTTGAGATTCACTAAAATCCTTGCATGATTCTTTCTCAGATTGAAAAATATTTTTGTTAAGTTTCTGTTAGTTTTGCTTTGCCTTTAGTCTAACGTTTATTTGGTGGTTTCTGCATGTTGCAGTTAAATCCAGCTCGACTGTAGTTGAAGCAGTTGCCTCGAATATAAATGAGAAAGATCAGAATCTTGTTTTTGTTGCTGGAGCAACTGGTAAAGTTGGGTCACGATTGGTGAGGTTGGATTTGTTATGAGATTGGCTTATGTTAAATTGAGCAACTGAACTTTCCTTTTGGAGTCATTCATTGACTTTCTATTTCCTGCAGGGAACTTCTCAAACTGGGATTTAGTGTTCGTGCTGGTGTTCGAAGTGCTCAGAGAGCTGATTCTCTTTTGCAAGTATGAGTTCACGTTTAGCAGCAAATAGTTATTATCTTTCACTCTTCCAAAAGCGAAGATGCATTACATTCTGAATTAGTGTTTTTCTCGCAGAGTGTTCGAGGGATGAATACTGTTCCTGCAACAACTGGATTAGTTCAACGTAAGACTAGAGCTCTTGAAATATTGTTGAAGTCTATGCATGTCTTTTCTCTGGTTTAATGTACAAAAAATTGCCATCTGAAATTTGATATTTTTTTCCTAAGAAAATCACGTATTCTTTGTTATTTAGCCAGCAATAGAGAGACTTGAGATTGTAGAGTGCGACCTGGAAAAGAAAGATCAGATTGTACCTGCATTGGGAAAAGCATCGGTTGTTATGTGCTGTATTGGTGCCAGCGAGAAGGAAATATTTGATGTCACAGGTCCATATCGAATTGATTATCTAGCCACCAAACATCTCATTGATGCTGGTATGAGAGGTCTCATTGTTATGCTTACTGTCCTGCGAATCTCATTGTGGCATAAACCTCAATATTTCAATACTGTTGTCTTCTACACTTCGATTACTTTGCTACTCTTAAATAACTGAAGTATTTGTATGATCTAGAAGGAAATGTGATTTTATTTGAGGAATGAAAAGGATTGTTTGTCTTCACCTGTTCATATGGACAAAGATGTCAGTCAAATGCTGTTTTGTAATGGAACAAACTTAATAGTCAGTTTGCTAGCATACGTTTAGGTTTCAGTACTAGTTTCATTGCAATACTCAGTTTATCAGTGCTAATACTGTGAAAGCCTTCAACGCTAGCAACTAATTCCGGCTCACCAATGTTTGACTTCTTGTTTGCATTTGAAAGGAATGATGGGGGAGTTAAACTCATTCTCCACAAATGAAGACAACCGTTCTCCTTTACTTTCTATTTTATGAATCTTTAATCAATTTGAGGTTTCATTTGATAAAGGGTTGTATCTTTTGGACATGACATTTGATGCAGCAACTGTTTCAAAGGTCAATCATTTCATTTTGCTCACCTCCCTTGGGACAAATAAGTTTGGACTTCCAGCAGCTATTCTGAAGTATGTGTTAATGGTCATTGTTAAATCTGCTCTTTTATTGAAAGTCCAAGGAGAATGCTATTCCGTTACCTTGGTTCAGTTACTAATTAATCGAGCGTACTTGGTTGTCCTTCTTCTTTTGCTGTTTTAGTTTGTTTTGGGGTGTCCTTTGCTGGAAAAGGAAAGCAGAGGAAGCACTTCTTGCCAGTGGAATTCCATACACGGTAAGTTCTTTTGAAGGAAGTTATCTGAATCAGCATTTTAGCATATTCTGAAGTATATTAGAGCATGTGTTCTCCTCGATGCTTTTTAGATTGTCAGACCTGGAGGCATGGAGCGGCCCACCGATGCTTACAAGGAAACTCACAACGTAACTCTTTCACAAGGAGACTCCTTATTTGGTGGTCAAGTATCAAACCTGCAGGTTATGATCTTGTTAAGCTCATTTCCATTTTGGAACATCGTTGAGAATTATGCACAATGTCCCTCCCAGCTGTTGTAGTGTGTTAGTATTCTCTCACTTGTTCAGTGCAGTGACCTTTTTTTTCTTTATAAATTAAGGACACACTCTTTTTTATTTTGGAAGATGATTGAATAAAGCAAAATGACTCACTAAATTGTTTGTGCTTCTTGTAATGTGAAGTAGCATAGATCGACACAATACTTGACGCAATTTTCATTATGGGTCATCTGGAAACAACATCTATGTGTTTTCAATACGTGGGTAAGGTTGCATACATCCGACCCCCTTACCCCGCCATAGGCGGAGCCTACAAGGCAATTGAGAAATGTTGTTGTTGTTGTGTGTGTATATATACATGTATGTATATGTATACATGTGTGTGTGTGAGTCTGTATTATGTTAGTCCATTGCTCTGATTTAGTTATATGAATAGCAGTTCCTTTTGAGGAGATTGTGTAAGGGTGACATACGAAAACCAGTGTCTGATAATCAGTCAAGTGATGTATATCATGCTAAGCATGAGATATGTCATTTGCGAATACCAGTGAGTTATTATTGATGAGATGATAACATAATATCTCCCTTAACAAGTCTTCTTTACATTAATTGTTTAAGGGAACTTCTTTTTTATTTGCATTGTGTATTATTGTTTTCTCTTTTACCTCAGGTGGCTGAACTCATGGCATGTATTGCCAAAAATCGTGGCCTTTCATATGGCAAAATAGTTGAAGTGATCGCAGAAACTACTGCTCCATTGACTCCTATGGAGGAGCTTCTTGCCAAAATTCCTGCCGAGAGTATTTTCAAGGTAGTACACTCAGTAGTGACAGTTTGACGCACCTACTTTTCCATATTCCCATTGTATTTATAGAAACATCAGTTTGTAAATGCCATGCTTTCCAGTGTAAAGCCTTAAATGATGCATGGAGATTTCATTGTCCTATTTTTCTGTTGTATGGCCTCTCTCTCTCTCTCTCTCTCTCTTCCCCCTCTCTCAATTGATGCTTTTCTTGATGATAAAATGAGACAAATGGAACGTCTGTCCACTTGTTCCATTATAAACCAATTTTAGATTTATTTTGTCACTTCATATGCCTGAATTATTTTCTCTTGCTCACAGGAGCCAGGTGACGCCTCTGTTCCTAACGTCGTTCCATCTACAACTCCAAGTGCTGACATAGAAAAAGAAGCCACTCAAACCAAGGCAACAGTGGCAAGCCCACTCTCTCCATATATTGCGTGAGCATACCATCTATATTGCATTTTAGCTCTAAAATAACTTCTCACTGAAGTGGACCTATAAGTTATATTCTCCTGAAGGTACGAAGGTTTAAAGCCTCCTACATCTCCAACTCCTACACCAAGCACTGGTTCTGCTGCCGTTAATGCAAGTGGTGCTGGGATGATCCAACCAGAATCTAACTCTTCTCCTTCTTTAGTGGTCAACTCTTCCGAAGTCTCCACCACTATTAGTGAAACTGTTATTAGCAAAGCAGAAGAGGCGACAAAAAGTCCATTATCCCCATACACAAGGTAAGCCTCAAAGATTAGTTATTTCGTCCTGTTCCATTAAAATGGGAATTAAATTGACAAGTTTTCCAATTCATGTGATGGAAGCCGATACTAATCTGTTTCTTTTCTCCTGTTATAGAATCTTAAGAATGTCTTAAGCTGATACTAAATGTTTTCCAAATTCATGTGATGGTAGAAGTTGACATCATGGATGTCATTCTCTGGGTAAGTTTTTAGTATGCCAGGACTTATCGATGGATACTTACACAACTCGGATGTGAATCGTAATTCCAATAATTTACTAGTCTCTACACAGATTCGACGAACAAGTGCGTTGTCCCATCTAGTTTTGATGGTCGCGAAGCACCATTAACTCCTAGCAGAATTCTGCGTAGTCTTTACTGCTGCCTTCCAAGGGAAAATGGACTATGCTAATTATGGTACAAGTGACGGTGGAGGCGTTGGGTATTGTTTGATGTTAGTGGAAGACCAGTAGATGTGCTTGTCCTTTTCTTTCCTTCCTAGCCTTCTTGGTGCTTGTGTAACTATATATAATGATAACCATCATGTATTTTTACTTTCTTTAGTGCTCAATTATTCAGTATGGGTATATGTGACTGTCTTTCTTTTATATTATTCCTTTTGTGTGTGAGTAGAGTACATATTATATGTGACTTTTTAGCTTTTTTCCATATTGTATGTATCTCTTCCAGAAATGTTTTCTTATTCTTGTTTCCATCATAGGTTGTTAGAGCATGGTGTAGTACTACTAGGTTGAAGCGTTTTACATCGAAGCCCCAGTCAGCTAGTTTTGAAGAATTCTCTGGTTTCATTCCAGAAGTGGAAAATAAAAATTACTAGTATTTTTCTCCTGAAGTTTTGAAGAATTAAGGAATTGCATGAACGAATCCATCTGACTATTTACTGCATATGTATGTTTGTGAGAAATGTCTTCACCATTGGCATCTCCACGTAGGTCGTTCTGTTTTCAAGATGGAATTAGCTAGTCTGTGAAGATCTCGGTGGTTTTATTGACTGGAAGATAAAAACTACTGTTATTTTCTGAAGGTATGAAGATTTGAAGCCTCCTACGTCTCCAACTCCTACACCGAGCACTGGTTCGGCTGCCACTATTGGTACTGATGCTGGGACAATCAAAGCAGCAACCAATTCATCTCCTTCTCCACTAGTAGCTAACTCTACTGAACCCTCGACCACCATCAGTGAAGCTGTGATAAGCAACCTAGGAGACAGAACAACGAGTCCATTGTCACCATACACAAGGTAACCCTCACAAATTAGAGCCTTTTTGTCTTATGCCACTGAGAATATTTGCTCGACAACTTCTCATTATTACAGTTTAGGCCAATGGTTGAAGTTGCATCGAACTTAATAGCGAAGAAGTATCTTGAAGCATTTCGTTTACTTCAAGCCCCATTTGGTTTATAGTTTTATGCAGATCTAGGCAGTCATGTGATCACGGATAATTAGCTTGAACCTTATTCACGAAGTTCACACTTCAATTGATAGAAAATGCTAATTTATTCAAGTGCTGATTGAACTTGACAGTTACGAAGATTTGAAACCTCCAAGTTCACCATGTCCTACACCTAGCAGCCCAAGGCAGGAACTTCATAGCTCCTCAGCCTCAAATTCCGTTAGTCCAGAACTGATAGGAGGCAATGATGCAGCAGAAAATATCAAAGGTGAGGCTCTAGTTGCAGATAACTCGGTTGACGCAGAGCAGCATCCCAAACTAAGAGCCACTCCACTTTCTCCATTTACCATGTGAGTATGTGTGGATGGTAACCCATCATATGGCTACTGAAAGCTAATCAGTTGTGTTTCAGAATTTGATTCAGTCAGACCCATAAGAAAATCAACAACATTAATTAAGCGGTAACTTCTTTTGTGATTTATCTTTTACCCCTTCCAATTATTCAGGTATGAGGACCTGAAGCCTCCAAGTTCACCTACGCCATCTCTAAAGACCTTATGAAAGATGGACGCAAACGTTAAACTGCAAAGAAGAACCCAACCCTAAGTACTTTCCAATGGGCTATGACTACCACAAGAGCACATAGACCAATCAGAGAACTCCTTGTGGAGATGGAGAGTTTACTATATTGTTGTTACTAATTCATGGTCATTTTGAGCTGTGTATTGATATTCTCACTTTTTTGAGTGTCACCGCATTTTGGTAGGCGCAATATAACGGAACAAAAAGAAAACTCAAACCGCTAGAATGAGACAATACTCGACTTTGAGCTCTATTTAAACACTGTTCTGGTATTCAAGACAATAATGACAGCTCCCTGTAACTGTACGAAAAGGAAAACAGAACCAACAGGAAGAGAATAAAGCCGGATCTTGAGATGGCGAACTTAACAACTAAACAGCATAATATAGTTACTATATAGCTGGTAGATATCTCAACTTGATGAAATACTGAATCTTTGATGAAATACTGAATCTAGTAACATTTGTTATCTTCCAACTCTGTTAATCTATTTTGGATGCTTGTCGTTTGATTACTTTTGTTTAGTTTCTTACTTTTTCTCTCCCCCCCCCCCCCCCCCACACATTTTAAGAAGTTTAATGAAATGACTTGCATGGAGAAAAAAAATGGAAAATAAGTAATGGATGAATTGCTGTTGCATTGTGTGGCTAGAGAGCTATACCTCTGCAAGGAGCTATTGCCGTTATGTTAAATACAACAACAATATTACTCATTGATTTAGAGTCTCCCGTCTATAATAGAGTACAGGGAGTCGGATGTACGTATATACGCAATCATTTAAAAAGTTGTTTTCCGATAATGAAAATTGACTCAACATGTGCCTATCAACCGCTATTGTGCAACCGTGAGTCATTTTGTTTTGTTTCATCATATTACAAATTCAAAGAAGATTGTTTAAAACATTAACATGGTTAACTCAATCTGGGTCGATATCTGAAAAAGCAACATCTACTCTTTAACTAATTGAATGGTGAGTAAAATAGCTTAATTCGGACTGTCTCGATAACTAAAAGACTAAGATATACCGTTCAATTAATTGATATACTGGTCACACTAGTTGATCTACGAATCAAAAGGGGTTTTACATAAAAATAAAAAAACTGTTATTTTAAGGTAGATATTTACTATTAATTTTGTAATAAGTATGATACAGTCCGGAAATTTATTACCAGCAGACAATTATTTAGTCATGATTCAAATCAGATTTTCTTTTAATTTAAATGATAAACAACATTGACAATCACCACTAGAATCATCAACCAAATTCTTCAAACCCCTTATTGCTTTCATTTAGTGGTGTACTTTTTCGTCACACTTTGTTAGTCTACAACTCCTTCGGCTTCAAAAATATTATAATAGGTAGTCAAGTATTTAACTAATATTTGGATTTTTAAGGCAAAGTTAGTATTTAGTTTAAAAAGTATCGCCAAGTCAAAATATTTTAACACATTCACAAAATAATATGATAAAATCTTTGACAATGTCAATGCGGTTGGGATCAGATGAGATAAAAAATGAGGTAAAATATGAGGTCTCCAATCACAGATTGACACGTGTACAAAAATGGAAGAAGTTTAAAATTTTTTTGTTTTTAAAAAATAGTTACTAGTATACGTGGCAGCGCGTGATTGGAGACCTCATATTTTGCCTCACTTTTTGCCTGTTGTGATCTCAACCGATGTCAATGAGGCATTACTCTAATGGTAATGATGAGACCCATAACTAAGAGGTCATAGATTCAATCTTCGTCTAAGACAATATCTCCTATATGAAATAAGACAAACATAAAATGTGAAATGAGATGGAAAAAGTTGTAATCAACACTTAAACATGACATACAAAAAACTCTTTGACAATTGTTCTAAAAAGAAAAGGAAAATTTGACAATTTCCTCTTGGAAAAAAAACCTATCTGACAATCTGGTCTTTAAGTCGTCAAATTCAATTATCTATGGGTTGCTTTCGAAGCCAACGAAGATCCTTTTATTGCTGCGGAAGTGTGGAAAGCATCCATCACCACAACTGCTATTGCCTGTGGAAATTGAGGAATCTGAAGAGGCGGAATTGGAGCAGAGACCTATAAATCTGGGATATTATTGCAGGTAATATGAATCACTAATCTATTTTTGCCTATTTCCTTCCGGAGATTTTGCTAATCAGATACAAGCACAAACACCGATTTTGGTGTGTTGTTTCCGGATTTTGAAACGGCGAAACTCCAGCTAACTCTGGCAACTCTTGTATGGATCTTACGAGTAATCAGTTATTGATAAAGTATTATATTCAATCTGTACTTACATGTAATATTTATTACCTTGATTAATAACTCATTTGAGTCGAATTGTATGCTGCATTTGATAATTATGAAATTATGTGGAAGTTGGAGGAAAGTTGAATAATCTTAAAGCTTCTTGAAGACGGATAATAAAAATGACTATGAGTTTTGGAGCTACTGATCCAGTATGGCCACTCATTTAAGGAGAAAGAGCTGTAAAGCTATCAGCGTTTAAAACAGTGTTTTAAACGGTCTTCTTTGCTTTGTGTTATTTAAGGATAAGAAAGCAAAGTTAGTTTGACAGTGAATCTGCCATGTGAGGATATGCGTTAGAAATTGTGTGTGTCTGTTTTTGTGGCACTTTATGCATGCTATTATTTAGTTGGCTGCTCTTTGGAATTGGTATCTGGAATTCTCCATGTATGAGCGTCCACTTTACAAGTATATTTTAGTTCAACCAGGCTGATACTTGTTGTTCCTCTGAGAGTCTGTGTAACGTTGCATTTAGTAAGTTTCCTGCTATGAGTAAGGCAACTGTATGGCCTGTGTTTTAGAAACATTTTGGTGTAACCTTCTCCTGCATTTGAATGGTTTATCAGATGCAAAGTTTGGTGTGGCTATTTGGATGTTAAAACTGTTCAATCTTCTGCTTTTTCCTTTTTTGCTTTTGCGCTTTCAATGTCCTTTGTACGATTTTGCAGAATATGTCATTATGATTGCTACAATAGCGGATATACGGCTAGTAAGTTCACATCCTGAAGTATACGAACCATGTGATGACTCATTTGCTTTGGTGGATGCTCTGCTAGCTGATCGAACAAACTTGCTACAACACCATCCAACTTTGTGCATGGAAATTGGATGTGGCAGCGGATATGTTATTGCTTCCCTTGCGCTTATGCTTGGACAGGAGGCTAATGGATCGTATTTCATTGCAACAGATATGAATCCGCATGCTGTGAGAGTGACACACGAAACTCTAGAAAAGCATGGGTTGTATGCAGAATTGTTAAATACTAACATTGCATCAGGCCTAGAGGAGCGATTGCAAAGATCTGTTGACGTGATGGTTGTGAACCCACCTTATGTGCCAACGCCTGAAGAAGAAGTAGGCTGTAAAGGAATTACCGCTGCTTGGGCTGGTGGAGAAAATGGCCGTAGTGTCATTGACATGATCTTGCCAATTGCAGACAATCTTTTATCAGATAAAGGCTGGTTGTACATGGTTACACTGACTGCAAATGATCCCTCTGGGATATGTCTTGGAATGAGGAAAAAGGGCTTTGATGCTCGAATTGTATTGCAGCGGTCAACTGAAGAGGAAAGTCTCCATGTAATCAAATTTTGGCGAGATCCAGATAGTGAATTTAAAGCTAGTTAGTTGAACAGTTCAAATAAAACAGGTAATGGTGTAGCTTCGGATTCCCTGCTTTCTTAATTTTCTCAATTGTCATTCCGGAAACGTATTGGCCATGAGATTAATGGTTCATGTGTTGAATAAACCAAGGATTTATTCTTAAACTATCTCATGTCTTAATGGCAAATCCTCATTTCTCTTTTGAAAAAAAAAAATTAAGTATGATCCTTCTTGTCTCCCAACATATTCCTGTAATCAGGGACTAGAAAATTTGTCAGGTTGTATACCTGTATTCGGCTGGTTTGCTGTTTTCTTTAGTAAAAAAAAGTTTGAGCAACTATATTTGTGGAAGATTACATTAGTCTATGCTACTTGTCCAGCCATTTCCATATTTTCATGTCAACTGGGGATTTATTTTTCTAATGCGTTCGCCAGTTGAGTTTTCAGCCATGGTCGATGTTAAGCCAGAGCTGTTATTCACTGATTAGAGCAAAAGTTGTCTTGAAAACATGCTAACCTTCTACCAGTTATCATACAGCCTTGACATGGCAACACGTGCTTGCCTTGTTAAACCTTGTTCTGTTCACTCTCATTCTTCCCTTGGTCAGGCCTATGCTTTCTCCTAGTGCACTCACCACACCAACAGCACCTGTAGCTTTCTGTTTCGACCAGCACCCAGATTCATTACTAACTTTGTTATGTGAATAGGAGCAACAAATGGTATTATAGAATGCAACCATGTAAGGTAAACGAGCGGCATAAGTAGGAACTTTATAGAGCCTCAGCCTCGAATGGCGTTGGTGCACAGCTTATAGGAGGCAGTGATGCTGCAGAAAATATCAAAAGGTGAAGCCCTAGCTGCAGATAACTTGGTTGATGCAGAGCAACACACGTAAATAGTGCAGCCAAAGGTGTTTGTACTCCTAGTGCATAGTCCAGTTGGTACTCGGGTTGGGATTTGCTCTAAGAGGTCAAGAGTTCGATTCCAGGCACACCCACAGTGTGGGTGCTCCTTTGCTGCCTGGTTTGCGGGCGGACACTTTGTGTGGGTCACTGCGTAAGATCTCACACAATCTAGGAGGCCATTGGGTTCCTGATTTGCATCATCCATATATGTTCTTTGGGCTGAGGCGGTGGAGGCCTCTGGGATGAGGGATTTCACCTTTTGCTCCAAGACAAAGGTGTTTGTGTTGTGTTCCAGGAAATGTCCGCCACTAAGACTTGGAGGCCCAGTTGAGAAGCAAACAATAGTGCTTGCGTTGCAGGTGTCTGCTTGTAGGGTCAGTTTGCTTCTTGTCCTAAATTACTGTTTTTATAAAGGTTAAATCCCCTACTGCCTTACAGATTTTGCAAAATATGTAGGATCGAATTATGTGTTTTAATGAAAAGTTCTCGAGTTTTATCATTTTCCAGCAAGTCCACAAGGCTGATATCTTTTATGCTGCTGCTATCCTATAACGTGAACAAGACGGTTTGCATTCCGTATGTATAGTCGAACTAGTAGGAGGTTTGGAGTGAAATTTTACTAATGAGCTGTTGAAAGGTCCAGTGAGGTCTAAGAGGACATTTTTCCAGCCTATTGGATATTTCGGTGCATCAGGCCTTGGAGATATTCTGTAATTATTTGCTTGATCACTGTAACTTACATCGACCAGGGTATTCAGTGACTAATCTTCGCGCTGCATATGTTCTATTAAAAGGTAAGTAGTTGGCCACAAAATGTATTACGTTTCCATAGATAGAGATCGAGGTGGCGTATGGTTGAGGGATATGGGAATGAGGGAATGGGTTTGTTTGGGGTAAATGGGAGAATGAATTTCATTTTGATATCCACCTATTTGAAAATGGATATCGTTTTTTGATATACTAGGGTACTTATCTATCAAAATGTGGGAATGGGGGAATGGTGAGCCGCCGGTCAACGACGCCGGCCACCGCCGCCAGTCCGCCGCCAGTCCGCCGCCGGTTTGCCACCGGTTCGCCGCCGTTGGCGACCACTACTCCAACCGGTCACTATTCCCATTTCCATTTTAATACCAAACAACTATTACTTTTAACACCAAACCCATATCCTCCAAACCCATTTCCTATCATACCCATTCCGATTCTAATTCCGATTCCCAAGTGCCAACCAAACGACACCCGAATTTTTGACCACATGGTTAAGGAACGAAATAACCAACCAGTGGCGTCACATCTTATACAACACAACAACAGTATACGTATTTTCTTAGAGTCTTCCGTCTATGGTGGGGTATGAGGGGGGACGGATGTATGCAACTATACACATGTGTTAGAAATATACAGATGTTTACCAGTAACTCATATTGAAAATTGCGTCAATCTGTGTCGATCAACTGTTACTTCACAATATAATAAGCACAATCAATTTAGTGAGTCATTTTTTTATTGTATCATATTCCATAGTCAAAGAAGAGTGTGTTTGACTCTGTTGAAAATAGAATTTAACGTCACATCTCATAGTTAATTTATAATGGGTTAGTTTGAATAGCAATGACTCAAATTTAATTTAATTGAAAATTTTACAATTTACACAGAAGCTTCTACTTCAAGATCTTGTAAAGTGTCTACAGACCTGCTGGGTTTTCTAATTTACCGCTTCAAGAACAAGATGAATATCAAACGGTAAGTCTTTTTCATGCTCCAATTTGTTAGCAATAAGAACCCATGTAAATAACGAAGCTTTATGTTACGCAGAAATTCAATGTGCCAAATTGTTATGAGAGTAAATTACATTTTTGCTACATGATGTTTGGCCCTTGTGCCAATTTTGCTTTCTTCCTTTCAATGTTCATAGTTTTGTCTCCTTTTTGTGTTTGTTTGGGAGCAAAAGGCGAAACCTCTCGCCTTGGCTCCCACCGCTTCAGTTATATGAAACTTGTGGAGGATGTAAATCAGGTGTTCAGCGGCCTCCTATGTTGACAGGCTACGTATGAGGACCCACTCAAGGTGCTCCTTACAAACTAGCATAAGTAGAGCAATTACCCATACAGACTAGCAGAAGTAGAGTATCCACACTGCGAGCGTTTCCGAATTCGAACCCTTGCCTTATTAGGAGCAACACTCAACTCGAATACCAACTTGACTACGCCTTAGGTCACTTTTTTTGTGTTTGTTTAGCTGACGTTTCCATGGTTAAAATGCAAGTCTTTCACTGAGCTGTTCAGACAAATAGGGCTGTAAACGAGCCGAACGAGCCGAGCATTGTGTTGTTCAAACTCGGTTCATTTAACTTAGCGAACGAGCCGAGCTTGTTCGTTTATTTAAACGAACATATTTAATTGTTCAAGCTTGGTTCGTTTAACTCACGAACAATATTAACGAGCCGAACACCTTAAACGAACGGTGCCACTTACCGAGTTCGAACAGAAAAAAGGAGTTCAAACTCTGTTCATTAACCTTTTATCCGAGCCGAGCTCGAGCCAAACGAGTCGAACGACCGAACGGCTTGGTTCATTTACAGCCCTACGGACAAAGGAAGAAGCGAAGTGTGGAAGTGATGAAGTAAACACAAATTAGCCCACTGAATGTTATTTATTTGGACCATGGAGACATGCTTAATTTACAGTAAATCTTTACGTTTCAATTTTCTGGTAAAAAATTATAACATTTTGGTAAAAGAAAGTTGACCGGCTTTTACCTTTATAAGGAGAAAGCAATTGGTTGCACAAATGGCCAGAAGTCACATTAAGCAATATGTTTCAAATGAACAGAGTATTGGTTAGAAAGTTCAAAAATCTGCTTTGCTTAGTTATGCAAACTCAAAAATAATACATATTAGAGGAACTAACATGTAACATGTTTTGAATTCACAATTTAAAAAATAAACGTTAGTCATGCATCTTGAGTTTCATGATTTCACTCAGTTAGTATTCGGATGACAGATTACTCTCCGAACAACGCAGGCTCAAATCCAGATAATCGTAGTGTGAGCGGTCTGTATCATGTCTTTAAGCTTAGACGAACACCTTGTGGAGGGTTGTATCTCATCACCCCCACTTTTCTCACCACCTTTGTGATCGCATGACACGTGACAGCAATAGGGGATGGTGAGGCTAGATGAGAGTCACCTACATCTAGTCTCACCACCCCCTCTTGCTGCCACGTGTCGTGCGGTCACGCGTCACCGCACCCCTCTTGCGGTGAGGGGATCCTATCCCCTTGTTGAGGAGCAAGACCTATTTCTTGCTATCTAAAAGACGTTGAATGATTCTCATTTGTTTTATACACACAACTCTATAAGACTACAATAGTAGAGTCAGTGTTAGGCCGAAACTCTGGTTTGCTAGATTACATCTTGTGTGGGTCACTGCATAAGATTTCACACAATTTAAGAGGTCACTGCATAAGGAACTTCATGACGCTCCAACCTTTTTTATTTTTTACATAAAGGAACTGAAAGGGCCCGTCATAGTCAATGACTGGAAAATGTCAGCTGCCGACAGAATTGAGAATCTCACCGTCTACATTAGTACATTACATGTCGTCTTGTTATTGATATTAGTTTAAGTTCCAAACATAAAATGGAACCGAATCTACTCACCTCCACACTCTCATTCTCTTGCCCACCGCCTGTCATGTAGCAGTAAAGTGGAGTGATAAAGCTAGATGAGTGTCACCCGAATCTAACATCACCTTCCTTCCTTGCTGCCACGTGACGGGCGGTGAGCAAGAAGGTGAGGGTGTGTAGGGTGAGGAGATACCATCTCCCACAAATTAAGCTAATATTAAATTAGTCAACAAGTGCAAGAATCTGGCCAGTAAGCTGACCTTTTATCATCAAGTCAGTTAGTTTAGACTGAACTCTATTCTCCCGATTTAGAATTCTGCATGTCTTATTAAAAAAAGAAAAAGTTCTCATTTGAAATAACCATTGAAGACAATTAATTAGCTCAAGAGTAAAACTAGAAACAATGATTAACTTATATTCTCCAAACTGGATTAGAAATTTGAAACGAAGGGAGTAGAATTTATTTTATAAAACCAAGTAAAACAGTTAACAATTTCATATTTCTTTCTTTTTTGTACTATTTTGTCACTAGTTATAGATTAATCTATCATTATAAAATGATGAAAAAAGTCCTACTATACATTAATAGATACACTCACCTTCGTTGATATATAGATAAGATGTATAGTATTAATAAAGATGATTTTTCATTTGAAATATACTCACCTTCATAGATTTGACAAATGTCTAATAATTATTAAGCTTAATAAAATTAGTTTTCACCTAATGTTGTTGCCTGGCAGTGAAGTGATAGGACATGAGGAACCAGTTGGCTTAAGTATTGAGGAGACCTGAGTAGCCTTTGCTCTTTCGTTTTCTTCAGGGCACCATGTCCGATGAAAAAGGGGTTGAGATTTTCTCACCCCCACTTTCCTCACCCCCTTTGTGACCGTGCGACACCCGTATCTAGCTTTACCACTCTCTCTTGCTATCATATGTCGCGCGGTCACGCGTCACCGCACTCCCTCGTGGTGATAGGATCCTATCCCATGAAAAGGATATATTCGAAATCAAATCTCCCACCTGTGGTTTACCTTTTACTGTAAAAAAGATATATGTTGAGCCCAGAAGTTCAACAATATTATATTTTAAAAAAAGTTAACGTAAATCAGAAATTTCAGCAGTCAGGGCTTTAATTATTGTCCACAAGCTCTCAAATCTAATTCCCCTGATAACTACTGAATCATCCGTTTCAATAGAAGTAGTGAATTTGTCGGGTCCCTTCACTTTTATACACAAAAGAAAAGTAATCATATTTGTGGAAACAAGAGTTGTGAAGAAATGTAAATTTGATATTGGAATAATTGTCAATCGTATATGGTTTACAGAAGTATCACGTATCTATAGTCACCTATCAAAGTAAAGTGATAAGGCTACAACAACAAACTACAACAAACTTTATCTACAATGTAACTACTCTTATCTACAAGGGTGGTTAGAATAAATTCTAACTAAGTCAAATCTCAACCACCATATCTTATCTCAATACTCCCCCTCAAGTTGGCGCATGAATATTGATAATGCCCAACTTGCTGACAAAATGGCGGAAGGAATCTGGACCGAGTGGTTTGGTTAGCCCATCGGCAAGTTGTTGCGAGCCCGGAACTTTGCACGGACAAATAAGGCCAGCCGAATAATGTTGACGAACAAAATGACAGTCAATTTCAATATGCTTTGTGCGTTCATGAAAAACCGGATTAGCCACAATGTGTAAGGCCGCTTGATTGTCACAATAAAGATCAACAGGTTGAGTAACATGTATACGAAGGTCCTTCAGGAGCGTGCGAAGCCAAACAATTTCACTCGTGGCATATGCCATAGCACGGTACTCAGCCTCAGCAGACGAACGAGAAACAACAGGCTGCTTTTTAGAACGCCAAGAGATAAGTGCAGAACCAAGAAAAACCATGTAGCCAGTGGTCGATCGGCGTGTGATAGTGCACCCAGCCCAGTCAGCATCACAATATCCTGTAAGTCTTAGAGAATTCGCAGTGGGCAAGAAAAGTCCTTGACCGGGTGCTTGCTTAAGATAGCGCAGTAAATGAAAAACTGCATCAAGATGACACTTGCGAGGAGTATGCATGTATTGACTAAGCATATTAACCGCAAAACAAATATCAGGACGCGTGACAGTGAGATAAAGAAGACGACCAACAATGCGTCTATAAAATGCCGCATCGGCTAAAGGAGTATCAGAATCAGTAAACCGAACCTTCTGATCCATTGGCGTAGTAGCTGGACGACAACCAAGTAATCCACATTCCATGAGTATATCAAGGACATACTTACGTTGATTTAACACCAGACCATCATGAGAGCGTGCAACTTCAATTCCAAGAAAATACTTCAAGGGACCCAAGTTCTTAATTTTAAATGTGTGATCTAGATATGCCTTTAAAGCGGTAATGCGAGCAAGATCATCTCCGGTTACAATAACATCATCAACATAAATTAGCACCACAACAAAAGATGACGCAGTAGATAAAATGAGGATGTAAATCAGGAGTCCAACGGCTTCTTAGATTGGGTGAGATTTTACGCAGTTACTCACATAATGTGTCCCCCACAAACCAGACCAAATAGAGGATGTAAATCAGGAGTCTAGCGGCCTCTTAGATTGAGTGATATCTTACACAGTTATTCACACAAAGATGTCCCCCACAAACCAAGCCTTTGGTCTGGCAGTAGAGGAACACCTAAACTGTGCGCGTCCGTGAATTCGAACTCGTGACCTCTTGTTAGCAATCCCTAACCTAAGTACCAAATGTAATATGCCCATAAATCGTCAAATCTTATCTTACAAGAAACAAGCTTTTTTTTCTTTCTTTTAACTAAAGTTGAGAATCCAACGAAGGGCTCTAGTTCATGGCTTTTCCTTTTTGCCTTTCATCCCTTTTAAGGAGAGTCACACTTTATAGAGGAAATTTTAAAAAATAATATAGTTTTAATAATAAAAATCATGATGCTACTTTGTCTTCATAATCAAACAAGGTTCAACAAGGGTTGACTCCTTCAACTTCAAAAGAGGGCTATAGAGGTAGAGCCGTCTCTCGATGGTTCTATTATTCTTGGTTACCGGTACGAACGGAAAATATTTTTTAATTAGCAAAGATGCAATTCTGAATTACGCTTTATATGTTTTAAAACACAATTCTAAATTGAGCCTTAAAGAAAAGCGTTATTCAGAAGATTGAATGGAATCTTAAACACTTAAAACACCATTACGAATGACATCTTAGAGTGTGACGGTTTCCAGGCGACGGAAAATGATTATCTTTAAGGCTCAATTTTGAATTGAGCCTTAAAAATGCTCATAAGGCTCAATTCAGAAGTTGCGCCTTGGAACATTTAATTACGCCTTAGTTAATTGGGCATTTTTTTGTTCAATTCCTACCGTAGTTATGGTTTTTCTTGTTAAAGCTATTGTGTAAATTATATTATAAAATTAAAGTGAATTTATATTTTAGAACGGAGGTAATACATCCCTGGATAATTTGTCCAAATATTAATTATGTAAAAGAAAAATATATAGATTTATACAAAGATGAGAAATCAACACCTAACACTTTAATGATTTAAATAAATATTAGATCTCATCACATGTAGCCTAGTATCATATATTTCAATATGGTGTCCGAGATATTTTATTTCATATAGACCAACATATCGCCTGGTTCATGACGACTATTTAATATTAGTACTCTCTTATTAAGTAAAATTTTCATGCAAGGTTTGTTATCGAGAGAGGGTTTTAAGCGCAAGTATATCAAGCTAAGTGATGTTACCATGTGAGGATCAATGTTGATAGTTTGCTCCATCAATCAATCAATCGAACCCAGTATTTCCAACGATATCAAAAGCTGCCGCTAGGGTATGGGGAGAGTAAATGGCAGGCAAACAATACCTCTATGCCAAGGGATAGAGAGTTTGCTTCCAGTGAGACCCCCGGCTCTATATTCATAGTATCCAACCTAATTGGGTTAAACGGTTGCCGCACAGTGGGCATTTTGTGTGTTATCTAATATCTTAGAGTTTAAATAAATATATTGTTAACTATTAGATTTTTTTAATAATAAGACATATATATATACATATATATGTATATCGTATTACTTCAAAATTTTCATCATGAAGTCATTGGTGAGATGCAAGAAATGCGTCGTCATATATGCAACGAATTATCAAATGAGACGTACTTAACGTGTTTTAAATTATTCTCCACTTTCTAAGGAATTTTGTAATACTGTTAATAATCAGACTTGCACTGCGTATCTTCCAAAAATAAATAAAAAATATGAAATTGGACTATGAAAACAAAATGGATAATTCTGAAAAAAAAAATAAAAATGGATAGAGTTATAATTCAATTGGGTCTTCGATTAATGAACTCGCTTAACAGATTTTACACCATTAAAGTCATGCAGAACATAATTTACACTTTTTTATCAAATTAGTATCACATAAAACAATATACAAATAATATATGAACTTTTCATAAACAGCTTAGACTTCAATATAGTTCATGCGACAATGGAAAACGTTTCTCCATTAATTACTTGGAGCATAAGGTCATAAAGTGGCCCTGAGGCTCCATCGCTATAGTCTTAAGAAACGTCGTAGATGATGTAAATTAGGAACTTTGCGTCCTCCTATATTGAAAGAGGCCAAGGAGCTCAGACAAAGTATCTACTATAAACTGGGTTTTTGGTCTAGACAACCGTGAAACACTTATATTGTGCGTGTTCTTAAAATTAAATCATGTACATCTTGAAACAATTCTTAACCCGAGTATCGATTGAGATTTTGGAGCTTTCTGCATGAATCACTAACCAAGGAATCATACCCGACCAAATGCACTCACTCTTACAGCTAATAAAAAAGCTTCCACATACCCCGAGGCCATCATTTATTAGACTCGTAATAGTAATCATCATTATTTTTTTTACCAGAATGTTTGCGTTGTCAAACATTTGATTCCAATATAATGATTAGACTTTTAAAACATCGAGGTATTCGTTAGTGGTTCATGTTTTGTTTAGATAAAGTTATCAAGTAAAATAATTTTTACAATAGCATAAATAATTGAGTTTAATCAAGAATAACATGACTTTATCGACATAAGCTATAAGGCGAGACCTTTATTTACTCAAAACTTTAAGATAATGTGTGGTAATACGTACTTTATCCTCATATAACACATATTTTTCTCAAAGTAGTCAATGTGGAACAATATTTTCAACTCCTGCCCTTACAGAAGAATATGGTTTGACATACATATACCGCTTAGAACCAGTCATCAATCATAAACGACAAGCCATACATGAGAGACAATAAATAGACAACTATGGGTCAAGTAAGGCGTGAGTCTACATTTTAAACATACTCTAATACCATGTTGAAATTTAGACTTACATGAGGCGAGACACATATATATTCAAAACATTCAGACAATACGTGGTGATACATATCATCATATGCCCTATATATTTTTCTAAAACTGGTAAATGTAGAACAATATTCTGAACTTATCTTTATAAACAAAGAGCTTGGGCTACTTGATTTCATCGAACTAATCTAGCTTGAAAATCAAACGCTAGCCTTTTGATTTGTTGTACTTATTAACAATCATTAATTCAATCTATAATTAAAGAACGTTTGTTTTTCTGGATTTCGATTCGAATTCAATATGAAAACATTCTGATTCAATAAGGTTTTCAATTTCCTATGCAGTTTACAAGCACCATCGCCTATGAAGTTGAGTTGATGAATTTAATATTGATCACTCTAATTATCGGCAAATAAGTACAAATATATAAGCTACTATAGGCAAAGACAAAATGTAGTTTTGTTACAAAAGAAAAATACTGTATTTTCTTGGTATGTCAGACACAATAAAAATGTATATACAGCGTGTAGTATATTTTATTTGTAGCAAAGTTATAAGTATCAGTTTTAACACTATACAAAAGTCAGCACGAAAATTGGTTGAAGGAAAGGAAGAAGTCACTGTAGAAGGCAAAGTTTATGGTGATAATTAAGTAAACATTCAAACACCAATATAAACATAATAATTAGAAGAAGATTTTATGTTTTGTATATTTATCATTGGTGATGAAACTAGTAAGGTTGGTGCTTTGCGGCTTTGAGGTCACGGGTTCAAGCTGCGGAAATAGCCTCGTGTAAAAATAGTAAGGTAAGACTATATATATCAGATCGCAAAACAATTTGGGTTCTCTTCGACCATGCGTAAATACAAAAATCTAATGAATCGGAAACACTTTTTTATTTATCATAACACCATAAAATTTGGGGGTGTAGAGATATGATGGCGGAGTCCCCATTAAATTAAAGTGGGACGATTTGTGTTCCCATAATGCGTAGATAAAGTCACTTTTATTTAGTAAGAGCACACGAGTGATCGTCTTTTCTATCCGCGGAGTTACTGTAGACGAGTAGTACAAATTGAAGGCTGAAAAGTTGCCTAACACGCAGACTTTTTCTTTTTTTCATGTTGGCAAATGTGCCTAACATGCAACTTAAGTCATGCTACGGTATCTAAAGGTTGTATTCTAACTAGTTAGACTTTATGTCACATTCGGTTTCACAGAAAATATAGAGATAGGTCTTACAGATTGTGTAAGAATGTAAATCAAGAACTTCATAGATTCATATAAAAGGCAGAAAATATAGGGATAGGTCCCACAGAAAGTGTAAGAATGTAAATCAATAATATGATAGATTAAGACAAAAAGTAAAAAGTGTAGGGATAGGTCCCACATAAAGAGAATAGAGATGTAAATCAGGAATATGATAAATTCAGACATAGATCCACAGAAAGAGAGTAGAGATCTGATAGATTCAGACAAAGGAAATGTTATATATGGAGCTCAAGCAATGAAATTACACACAAATGCCTCTGGAGGGATTCGAACTCCCAACCTCAGACAAAGGACATGTTATATATGGAGCCCAAGCAATAAAATTACACACAAATGCATCTGGAGGGATTCGAACTCCCAACCTCCCTCTTTTAAGATGATTACCTATTGTCTGTTTCCATCATGGTATGTCCTGAGGGCACATCATGCTACGGTATCTAGTATGCATGAATCCTTATCCACGTACATTTAAGATTACTATTTTTAGCTTGAGTATTATGATCTTTAAAATGTAAAAATAAAATTGATGTTTTGTGACCTTGAGATCACGGGTTTGAGCTTTGAAAATAGTATCTGACACAAAATATAGAGTAAGGCTGTATGGATCTGGTCATGAAACGATCCATCCTCTTCCCGAAGCAAGCGCAAACGCGGGAGTCTAGTGCAGTTAGAAACGTCCTTTTTAAAATGTAAAAATAATAAATAAAACAACACAATGTTAATTTTAAATACTGTTCATTAGTAAAATATTAATTTATAGATATTGGCGCTTTAAGACTTCCTCTCCGTACTCTTTTACCCTCCACCCCTCACCCCACCCCACCCCTTCATGTCTTTGTTTTGTATATGAACTAAGTATATGTAAATAAACTAGTTAAAATTTATGATTTCTGACTCTAACCGTACATAGGCACATAGAAGAAATTATTATAATAATTATTATTTTTATGACAGTCCTACAAATCAAACAGTAAGGTAAAATTAAAATCAACGGATAATTATTCTCGTCCCTCAAATTTATAATACCACTCTGTTGTGCAACGGAAACGAAAAAAATGTAAAAAATAAAATAAAAACTAGAAAAAAAATATTTACGTGGTTCGTTGATATGTTATTACGTTTTAGGTTACAACATCTATATAAACGAGAACCTTAACTAAAACTCCAAATATAAAAACGGCTCAAGCTTTGTTCGGATATTTAGACAATGCATCAAAACTTATTACATAAAAAAAACATATAATGAAACGAGTTATCAGATCCAACAGATTCTAATTTCTTTTTAAATCATGTCACATGTGAACACACTCTAATTTAACACACAATCCCTTCCAAAAAAATTAGCACACAAAGAATGGATTAACACACATAAACACTAGTGTATAGCAAATTGAGGAATTTTAAATATTTTTTCTCCATACCAATATATCAAGATTATAATGTTTTGTTGCGAGAAAGCTCATAGGTTATCTATTACTGTTATTGTATAATTTCTTACTTATACAATAGAAGAATTTGTATATATTTTATCTAAAGTATAACACATATATGCGAATATTGACGAGATCCTGGCCAGGTGAAGCCAAAGTTCGGTTCATTTTTAGTTGTTGATTCATTGAATGGGGATGAGATCTCCTCACCGCGCGGTGAGTCACCGTACGGCTTAGGACGCGACATGTGGTAGCAGTAGGGGGTGGTGAGGCTGGATGAGATTTATCCTCACCCAGCCTCACCACTCTCCTTTTTTGCCACGTGTCGCACGGTCACGTACGCGGTGAGGAGGGAGCGGTGAGGGAATCCTATCCCCATTGAATGGTGACGCTGACAACGAGATCTATGTTTTTCGGATTAAGATTGGCTGACCGCGAGTGGTCTTGGATCAGCAGATGACTGCCAACCACGAACTGTCACGTCATCAGTTCATTATATTTTTTTTCGGAACTTTCGACATAACCATTTGTAATTGACAGTATTAGTAAGAATGGATAAGCATGTCCAAGTCCAGGCATGTTCAACGAACTAAATTGTTCGCGAACTATTCGAGTTTAGTTAGTATTCGGTTCGTGTTCTTTCGTTAATGGTCGGTAAACGAACTGAATTCGAACAGCTATTCGGGTTCGTCTAAACAGTTAACGAGTTATCGAACCGAACTCGAACCAATTTTAAAGTTTGTTTAGCCAAACAAACTGAACCAAACAGTTCATTTAGTCAAACGAATCTGAATTATAAAACCTAGTATTCAGTTCGGCTCGCTTCGTTAACACCCCAAGGTCCAACCGATGTTTTCCAAGTTGTTCCTCTCCCTACAGTTATTGGGTTCCATTTCCATCAACCATCGTTCCGTTGATCAATAAATGCACTTCAATGAGTTAGTTATCCAACATATTCTTCTCTAGTACATTATTTATTCTTCTTTAGTACATTAATTAGGTAGAGTAATACTCCTTTCGTCTTATACTAAAAGTAATCTTTTTCTTTTTTAAGATGATGAATAATGTGGTCTTCTCAAACTATCTTTGTCACGGATAAGACTTTAAATACCAACGAACAATATAATGATGGTAAAAATAAAAGATATCAAACTTTAATGATTATATAACATATTAAACGATGTTTTATTAATACGTTAAAGAATTCTAAAATGATTTCGCACGCATTCATCCAAAGATTTCAGTTCGAATCTTATTTTTATTTTTTATTTATTTTTAGAAAAAAAAGTGAGATAGAAATTCAAACCTAGCTAAATCAAGAAAGTATATCAACCTTATCACTGTATCCAATTTAAATCTTTATTACATTTTTTTCAACAATTGTCTCAAAATATTCCATATAGGCTTTTGCGTCGAGCAGCCCAATAAAACGAATATTCTATTTGCGTTTGTCTATATTGTCTTTGACTTAAACAGAGAAAAATCGATTGACGTGACATCTATTTTGACTCTTGACTATCTCATTGCTTTGGATATTGACTATGTCACTAACCTTGTATAAAACTTTAAACTATTTTAATTGCATTAGTTAGTACTTTGTAACAGTTACCTTGTGGAATTTCAAAAAAATAGTTCCTCCAATGACATACATAATGCAAAAATGGGATGTTCGTCAAGAAAAAAATTGATTAAACAAATATTCATGCGTTTTGCCATCAGTAATTTGTCATTCTAAAAATAACAAGTAATAAAAATATGGTAATTATTTTATATTTATGTAACTTGAAAAAACACTGGAAAGCATACAACAAAATAATACAAGAAGAGGCAGCATGGAAACCTCAAACGCTAGAAGAACAGATCAAAACACACATATACAACTGGAGCAAGACCAAGAACAAAACCAAAATGGCAACAGGCAACAAACAACTCCAGCAAGAAGGAGTAATTGCACGAATACAACCAAGACCAGCAAAAATACTAAAGTGGAAAGCACCTCCAAAAGGCAGACTAAAACTAAACACAGATGCAGCTATAGGAAGGAAAACAGCAGCAGGAGGGGCAATAATTCGAGATGAGGAAGGAAATCTAAAACATGCAATCAGCTTTCCACTGCCAGTCACAGACCCACTCCAAGCAGAGATCCAAGCGATGCTAATATCAATCTGTTACTACAACTTACACAGCACAAAGCTAAACATGCAAATACAAGGGATTGAGATCCAGACAGATTGCAAAAGAATTATAGAACTCCAACAAGAAATCCAACAAGAACAGCAAGCAACAAGGAAGGATCTGGAGAAAATAAAATGGATTCAAGAAATAATGGGCAAAAACAGAGGGACAATCAGTCATGGACCAAGAGAAACAAACACAGTAGCCCACAACTTAGCTCAACACGGGATGATGAAGCAAATCTTCGCCGAATTCAAAAACATCAACGAACTCCCACCATACATCAAAGGTTGCATAAAAACAGATGTAAGCACAGTGTACATCCGAACATAAGAGAATGAAGAACGAAAAGAGGAAAAAAAAAAAAGACCAGAAGCAACCCAGAAAACTGATGAGGCGGAGGAAACAAGAAAGAAGCAGAAGAGAGAACGAAAATATAGAATATCACTCAAACTCCCAAAAATTGTAAATACCCAGGAGAGAACAGAAATACACGCAAAAGACACCACGTGGAAGCGTGCGTGTCAAAAGGAAACGGATGTAATGGCATTTCTTTTTACAATTAATAAATAAAAGATAGTCTTTTATGAAAGAAAAAAAAAATCTCTTTCAAAAAAAAAATAAAAAAATATGTATTTATCATTGACCATGAGTAGAATCTCAGTTATAAGAGAAGAGAAAAGAAGAAAAAGAAGGAAATCGTAGACCTAAAAAACACATGTGTGTTGTGCAACATATTTTATAGCTTTTATATATTCGTCATAGGTGACTCCCAGGTGTTCATCATGGCGCTCAACCCGTTTATTGAACTCCTGATCCACCAGACATTTAGACCCCCTATTTCTTCGATAACGGAAAGATTCTTCATCATTATATTGGTTGATTTTACCCATTTAAAGTGGTTTTATGTGAGATTTGGAAAAAATGAGGTAAGAATAAGGCACGACCGATCCTCCTTCTAGCACCAAAATGATGAGGTTGGACTCACCCTCTAGATCATACATTTGATCCTGATAGTAAAACGAGAAACTTAGTAGCTTTATCTTGGACAAATAAGCAATGTTAAATGCCATGGATTCCCAGAACAGAGGGTCGGTCTGGTGGTCTTGACTGACGTGACCCTCGTGGCAGAGATGAAAGATGTGGTTAAGGTAGTTAACCTTGATGCAAGTCTCTAAAGATGTCTAGTTGAGGTCGACCTGACAGTTAGTGGCAACCTGAGGGTCGAGTCGACGTCGAGGGGGCGTCTTGCGTCTCCTGAGTCGCGGATATTTCATTGTGTATTTGGCATGAGCGACTGATGTATAGGCGACCTGCGTCTATGTATGATTAGTTGGTATTGACTGAGATATGTCGAATTGTATGTACATATAGCTTTAAGAGCATGTTCGTTTTGTTTTCTTCACTCGGTAAACGCCTTCGTTTTGTTACCTAATGAATATACTATTATAACTATGATAAATAAATACATACTTGCTCAAAAAAAAATATGTAACTTGAAAAAACAAAAAAGAAAGTTACATCAAAGTATAATTGTCTTTGAAATAAATAGTACGCTCATTATTTATCGTTAAAAAAATATTCAAGAGAATCAATTTCAAACAGTTCCCAAGTTGTCAGATTCAGCAATAATAAATTTTAGAAATGTCGCTGACTTTGGTGCCACCGCCATGTCCAATGTGAATCCAAATAAACGTCTCTCAGCCTCACTGTAGCGCCCCGCTCCCGAACCCTAGCGTCGGGAACAGTGCACCCGCCGTATCTCGCTGAGGAGAATACAAGGCGTCGAATCAATCTCTTACACGTCAGAAATAACGTAGAAATTTTTCCTGCGGAAACGTAAATCATAACTTAAATTAAACTCCATTAATCGTCATTACATTACTGAATAAAACTATGATAATAAAAGTACTAAAGAAGTCTGTGAAAATCCCCAAAAGATAGCTACGAAAAATCAGCTGCAGAGTTCCCCTCGTATCCTAGCTGCAGCTATCAACCAGCCCACTCTGCTATGTCCGCCCCGTCCTCAATGAAGATGTGCTCGTAGTCCTCATCCGGTTCACCTGGGAAGTAGGGGTGAGTGACAGAAATCACCCAGTAGATGCCCGCCTCAAACAAATACAAAACGTACATACCAAAATGATATAGCCACATAGCACATAAACATGATATAACACATAGCACATAAACATGATATAACACATAGCACATAAATATAAGATAACATGCATAAGATAAAGTAAATGCGGTAAGTAAAGCACTCCACATAAAAATGCGCAAGTACGTGATGCATGCTCAATTAACGTGTCACACGCAACAAGAATCATGTCATGCAATATGCCCTAGACCTATATGCAATGCATGATCCCGGGATTGACTGGATGCCTGTAGCCCGTACACTACAATCCATCCTGACCGATGCCCGTGGCCCGTACACCACGATCCACCACAACCGATGCCCATGGCCCGTACACCATGATCCACCATGACCGAGTACCCATGGCCCGTACACCATGATCCACTCCAAATGCAATGCACGTGCCATGAATGCAACAACAAAATCGCCTGGGGCCCGTACGCCCATCCTCACCATCTCCGGCACTCAAGTCGCATGGGGCCCGTACGCCCATCCTCACCATCTCCGTCACTCAATATTTGGTTTCATAAATTTTACGAATATTGGAAAGTTATTATTTAGCATCCCCTTATTTTTCCTTAACTTGTATTAATTTACTAGAATTTTCTACTAATTTCCCCTATGTTTCCCTTACTTAATTATATTTATTATTATTAATTTTTAATTACTTAAAGTTACCGAACTTCAGAAATTAAGTGAATATAATTTAGTTTTAACCTTTTATATTTTCTTGAATTTATTTGGATATTCATATTGGTATTTAATTATATTTCCCTGGTCTGGTCCACCAGACCCGATACATTTTTTTGAGAGGTTAATGGGCCGCCTTCGGCCCGACCCGCTGGCCAGTCGACCCGGTCCGTTGGCTGGCCTATTCTCTGTCTTACTTTAATTATTTATTCATTTGTTCAATGGCTGCTCCACCAGTGAAAACCCGCGCTGTGAATTTGTTTTTCGATCCCAACCCCCCATCTCTCCTATTTCCAGTCTATAGGAACCTATTCTAAGGCCAAACACAACTTTTTAAAGGATCCTAATGTAGAAGTTCCCTTTTCCCCAATTCTTTAAAGGTATTTTGTTTTCGATTCAATCAAACCATCAATTTCACACGCATACACGCACATAGCAGCAATAAACAATATCTCTCATGCTTTCCAACATATACAAAATTTACAATTTAAACAAATAAAAACAACGAAACAAAATTTACCACTTAAGCAAATAAGACAACGAAACTCAATTTACAACACAAACAATTAAAATCAACGAAACACATTAGTATACCATCAAAGCATGCATGAATCATACTCGTTTGAGGGGGAAGAGGCACCTACCTTGAATCCGGTATTTACTTCCTTCTCTTCTAGGCTCGAATCTAAACGATTGAAGTATAAAAATCAATACCTATTAATAAAGTTTAATTTGACTTAATTAAAATAATTAGTTCATAGCTTTCTTTCTTTTTTTTTTCCCCTTTTCTGCCGAAGTTAAAGCAACCCATGAATTGCTTAGATTCTTTCAAGTTGTTCCTGAGGATGTTCTATAAATTCCATTCACAAGAATAGTATACACACACAAACATATATATATATATATATATATATCAATTATAGTTTGAAATCATATATATATTATGAAAACTTGCATATTCACTATATAATCAAAGATAAGGTCGAAATAAACCCACTGAACAACTTTAAAATTCTCGGCCCCTTTCTTTCTTTTTTTTTTTTTACAAACAAAACACACCAATTTCAACCTTCACAAATCTTATACATGTATATACATAATTTCGGCTCATACATACTCATATTTCTTTAAGACAATTCGGCTGCAGTGCAATATGTTTAAATGTGTTTAACTCATCGATGCGGTATAGTGCAATAGGCATTTCCTTGTGCTCAACACTCAAAATCCTTGCAACAAAAATTCTGTCAATCCCAGTGGTGGCCAAAGTATATATACAAATTCTACAATTCCTAATTAATTTTTCTTTTCCTTTAATGGCCATTCGGCCAGTTTCCTAAAATCCAAAAAGATAAAAAAAAACATCACATGCACTCTACATAACTTGTACTATTTCCAATAGCACACAGTTATATATCACGGGTGTATACATATCTATTTCAAATATTTTCATATAATCATATACATATACAATCATGCGATTAGTATTATACTTTAAATCATTTAGGCAAAAATAATTGTACTTTTCGGCCTTCACAAACGAAGTTCTCCTTACACTATATATACATACATACATATATATATATATTGACACATTCAAATATATAATGAAACCGATTTGCGAATGCATCAATATATAACAGTGGCATGTTCGGCCACTGATTTCCAACCATATATATAAAATGCGCGACACACGTAGACAATAATCTATTCAAACACATATATTAATGCATGATCCGAAGTTTATACCAAAACAACGTATAGGTTTCCGCAAAAACATAACAAGTATAGGAAGGGTACTTGCCTCACGTCTCGATTATATGCGATATACGAAAAGTGGGGTTGAATGGACCAAGATTATTTGTTTCTTGGATTCCTAAAACTGGCGGCCGTTTGTTTCAAATTGAAGAACAATGAACAGCATCAACTTGGAAAATTAAGGGTGGTGCTGGCCTGAAGAAGGAAGAATTGAATTTGTTTTGGGAGAAATAAGGTGGTTTCCTTCTTAATTTACTGGCGGTAGCAGGGGTATTTCAAATATAGTGGCTGCCCTTCTCAATTTGCAGCAGAATGCTGCAATTTTCTTGAAAGAATTAGGGTGGGTGCAGCTTGAGAGAAAATACGGAGGGCTGCCGTTTTTTTTTTCCAACAAAGAAGGAGGTGTATGATTTGTTTATGAAGGATTTATAGATATACATGCATGGTAGGTAAAATCCTACCGTATTTAGGTTATCTTATTCTAGTTTGAATTTGTAATTTGATTTAAACTTTATCCTTACTTCCTAGACATATTAGGATTTGTATTTAATTCAATAAAATCTATCTTATTCACTTTCCTAGTCACATTAGGTTTCTTAGAGTTTTTATCTTTATTTTATTTTCTTTTTCTTTTCCTTTTTTTTTTGTTTGTCGTGGTATGTCTACAGACTTTATATAAATATATATTGTTATTTGGTGTTATGTGCGTGCATGGTGTTCCATGCAATGTATATATATTCTCACGTGAAACTTACGGGATATAACACTCACACTCGGGTTGAGATTTGTTTCAAGAGATCAATAGTTTGATTTTAGGGATAGTATGAGAGTTCTTATGTTGCTAGGCCGAAGGATTGGTTTACAGTGGATCACTGCGTAAGATCTCATTCAATCTAGGAGACCGCTACGCTCCTGATTTATATCCCTACACATGATACTTGAGGTTCAGACGGTAAGAACTTCCGGAACGAAGGATTTCACCTTTTTATCCAAATAAACGTCTTTGAACAACAAGTGTGATAAAATAAATTGACTTGAATTTCACGCAAAAATATACTCTTATCTAAGCCAACTCTGACCACCACAAAGATTCCAAACGATGAGGTTTGAAAATATTGTCAATCTTGATTTTAAAAAAAATGAAATTACCCATAATACCTAAAACTTTGAAATGGTATACACTCATTACATTATATTATTAGGCTTACTGCCCGCTAAAGAATAGTTTACTAAAAAAAATATTGTAATATTTTAATAATAAACTGTTAGGCATTTGAACAATTAACAGTGTAATAGTTTAAATCTTTTTAGAAGCTTGTATTTAGACCTTTGTAATATAGAGTCGATTGTCTTACTAGAAGAAAAACTCTCTATCCATTGGAATGGAAGTATTGTTTGTCTGTCTCTCAACCTTCTCAGACCTTAACGATAGCTTTTGATGTCATTAGAATATACTGGGTATGATTGTTGTTGTTGTAGTAGAATTAAGATCTTTGCAGATTCGTTAAACATAACAAATTCTGAAAAACTATTTGCTATGATGCATTCTTCAGTTTACATAATTTACAACATTCATGGAGATTCAAACATTTGAAGTCGAATCTTGGAACAACTGATAAAGTTACTGTTTTGTGACCTTGATGTCACGGGTTCGAGCTGCGAAAACAGCCTTTTGTTTTTGGTCCTCCACAGTCGCTATCATGGCTCCGTACACTGCACAAACGTGTGATTCTAACACAACGATACGCACTCAGATTCAACCTATATTAGGCATACAGCTATGTATCTGTTTCTGGTCCTCCACGGTCGCTATCATGGCTCTTCAAAACAAGAAAGTGAATAAAGAAATATTGTAGAACCCTTTGGATCATTGAATTTAAGATGCCCAATTTCACAAAACATTTGACTTTATTTTGTTCCTACCAGAAGATACCAACTAATTGGCTTCTTTTAATGCAGAAAAAGCTAACTCCTAGCAAAAGCCCTTGGCAAAGGTGGAGATACTTTTTGGGAAAGGGACTAGTCACCTCAGACTGCTCAGTCCTATTTTTTAAGGGCTTAGGTATCTGACTAATTAATATAATTTGATTAGGAATGGAGTTTTCTAAATATTGGTTCGGATAATTTATTAATGATATAGTAACAATTAGTCATCTTGTTAGTTATTTATTAACTAATAAAATATATGCAAACCAAAGAAAATATCATGTTGATGGATAGCTTTGTATTAAACAGGACCATGTTGATGGATAGCTTTGTATTAAACAGGACCGATACACCATGACTTGGGTTTGGATCTCCTCATTCAAATTCTCTCATTCTACTTCTCACCGCACGACGCATGACACCAGAGATGCTGAGGTTAGATGAAGGTCAGCACCCTCTCGTGGCACGTGTCATGCAGTGAGAAGTGGAGTGAGAGAATTTGGATGAAAGGATTTGATCTCCCATGATTTGTTAGCTCATTAGTTGACAAGAACTATTTCAAACATTTAGATTTATTTCACTTGATTAGTGAGTATTTGCAAAATTTACATAAGGAAATGTGATGCTAGTTAAGTTATATATATACACACATATGTAAATGACAAATTTAAGTTATATATATATATACATACACACACATATGTACACATATAAATAGATGTTATGTAAGCGTTTTCTCAAAATTTAATAAATTTTACACATCAGTGCATCAATTTGATTATTGAAGTGGGAAAAAGATAAAAGCTCAGGGATTTGAATTAATTTTAGTGGTGAAGTTTATTGTATTTTTATTGATATCAATTTGAATATTTATATCCTCTCAAAAAAATTTGAATTTTTATCTTCTGCCTCTGTAAGTAAATATAAAAAGAAACAAAAATAAAATAAAGCTTAAAGACAAAAGTAAAACCTTATTTAAGACGATCAAGTAAACTTAACGACAGAAACAGAACATGCATGAGTAAGAAACCTTTTGCTCCAACTTTTTTATTTGCGAAAAATCCACAACCACGTGCTTAGTTGGTTTGGTACATAAAAAAAAAATGAATCCAATGCCAACCCATCAACCAATTTATGCTGTAGATTCTGATTCAGCTTTCAAGAATTTCTGAGAGAGGTACGAATCGACTTCCAATGCCATTTGCGTCCTGTGATAAGCAGAGGGGTGGCAGCAGTTTATTTGTTCTTAAATCTTTAAAGAAATTTGGTGTCTCTGCTGTATCGTCTTTGTTTCTATCAGAGCTTTTGTCCATTTCTGTTGGATATACATAGCTGCATTTATTGCTACTTCTATTGGATATAGTTTGTCCTGAAATTCACCACTCCAGTTGGGATTTTGAATTTAGCCCATCTCACTAAATACTCCACATATTTTGGGCTGCTTCTCCTGGGAAAGATATTGGGAGATCAATGGAACTTAATGCTTCCATGCACAAGCGTTCCAAGAGGTAAAGTTTTTTTTTTCTTCTGCTTCTTGCATTTAAGTTAATTTTGAACCCTACCATGCATTTTTTGACACAGTTTTGTCCTTTGGGTTCTTTTCGTTGCTTTTGTTGATCCTACAAATTTCGATTTGAATCAAGAATTTGGCTTTTCTTGTTTTCTCAAGTGGGATGATTTCTTGCTCATGTAAAGAATTAGGTTTAGTTATCGTTCTGCATTTGAGATCTACTGAAACAATTGGCATGTGGAATTTGACAGTGATTACAGCACGGAATCCCAATTCAACAATATCTCCCGATCTTCACATCATCCAGAATCAGTAAGAATTTGGCTTATTTAATTTGCTAGTGTAATCTTGGTCAAATGAATTCTTGTTTCATAATGCTCATCTTTCTTGTTATGAATGTGGGAGCAGTCAAAATTTTGTTCTGAGCAGAAGAAAGGGCAGCTGATTAGTACCATGACTCGAGATTCCCTGAAGCAAGAGGTAGGAACATATCCTGTCTTATTAACCTGATGTCTTGAAAGATCACCAATCTGTCTGCTTAAAAGTAATTCACCTTAGAGTATTGTTTTGGAAATCTCTTTTGGAAACACTCTTGATGTGGACTAATAAACAGGAGATAAGGTGTGTTTCTATACCTCTGTCTACCTGTATGAATCCACAAGGGGAGCGTCCCAAAAGGAGTGTTCCTAATTGAGTGTTATTTTGCAGCATTCTTCGGCTTTTCTTTGTGTGTTTATCATATTTCCCAAAAACATGAGCCATGAAATTGCATTACCAAAGTGGTCAAAATGTTTGTGATAGTCAATTTTAGTCAACGCCACACGAAAAGCATTGATAGCTGGAGTACATGAAATTTTAGATACTGATGATAAATGATACATACATAATGTATTCAATGAACCAGAGAAGATTCAGCAATCATACTGACATTCTAAGTAGTACTGACCAGAAATAGAGATATGTCATCGGCTTGTGAAGAAATTGGTTATAATGGTATAGGAGTGGTTGTTTATAACCTTGTGCAACTTTTGTGCAGATTTCAGAACTTCAGCAAGAACTCAGGAACCAATTCTTGACACGAGGAGCACTGGAAGAAGCAATGCGTTACAAGTCTAAGTTGGATGATTCCACACATGACTCGTCGATCTCCAAGGTTTATTCTCTTCCTGAAAGCAAAAAATCCCATCTGCTCCTAACTTACTATGTATATTTAAATAGACATAATTGATGGCTTGCTCTTATCTAGTTGTTGGTAATTCTGTATGCATTTAGATATCAAGATTAATTGCAAATATTCAGTAGTTATGCATACTGAGTGGTTTGCTCAATTTATAATAATCCATTTCTAGTTTATTCATTTGGTAATGAAGAGCACTTGCTTTCAGCCAGCTAAAGATCTGATAAAGGATGTCACCAACTTGGAGGTTGAAGTTTTGTACCTCGAAAAGCATCTGCTATCACTGTACCGGAAAGCTTTGATTAGAAGAGTAGAATCCTCATGTGTGAAGAAGAGGAGTCCTAAACCAAATTCAGAAAACCATAGACATACGCACGTGGAAGTTAAAAAATCAACAGAACCTACAGCTGGGACTACTTTGAGGATTCATGCTGGTGAATCCTTGAAATCTGGAGATGCTCTTGGAAATTCACGAATGGAGTGCGGGGACATCCTTGGAGCAGGGTTACTAACTGATTCTACAGTTCAACGTAGCCACTCTTCGTTATCCCGCCGTTCAGCTATCCCACTGGGGACCCCTTCAAAAGGAGCAGTGGCAGAAGCTATAGATTCATATCAATCTCTTCCCTTGTCAATGCTAGAGGTGAATTATGCATTGATTGATACAATTAACATTTCGTGATAACCTCACCAATGACCCTTGGAAATTACTTTTAAACACAAAATGTTTAGCTATTAACTTTAATTTGTCATTCTTAATCAGTAAATTCATGTTAAGTGGTGTAGACAAACTTTAGGAAAACAGAAAAAGGTTGAATTTTGAAGTTTAGGTGATAAAAAATGTGGAGATAGACAGGTTATGTTATGCAGGCTTCCAAATTCAGCATTGACTTTAACTATCCATTTACTCCACCATTATCCTTTTTCTACCTTCTCATGGAAAGATCCTGCATTTAGTTGGGGGAAGAAGGTCTGCTGTAATTCTGCCTAATATGATAACTTGGCTTGATGAATGATTTTCAGTCAATATCTTGGTTATTGATGGCTGAACAGAATAAATTTGCGTTTTGATGTCAGCAGCGCGCTCAGGACAGTGCAAGTGGTTGTGTTGACACAAGTACTCAAGATCATTTTTGGGAAACACCAAATAGAATTGCTGAAGAGATGATTAAAAGCATTTCTGCAATATTTTTCCAGCTTGCTGACCCACCTTTGCCTAGTCATGGTTTCCCTTCATCTCCTGAATCATTCCCATCTTCAACAAATTCTCCACAAGCACAGCATGAGATGTGGAGTATGCATTGTAAAGATAAACCATGGCTGTACAACTCGTTCCACAATGAAACTTTTGAAGAATCTCCTCCTCCTTTTTCAAATATGATTGAAGTCCAAGGGATTTGTAGAGATGCAGAAAACTTGAGAAAAATCGAAAGCATGCTTCATGATTATAGGTCAAACTTCACTTTCTCTTTCTCCTTTCACAGGTGGAACAACTTAAAAGTGATAGTCATATCAGGCCTTTGTTAAAAAGTTTGTTCTCATGTTAATAGACCTATAATATACTCACTCTTTGTTACAGATGTCTTGTGTATGCGCTGGAGCTAGTCGATCCTCAGAAAATGAAGCATGAAGAGAAGCTGGCTTTCTGGATCAATGTGCACAATTCCCTTGTGATGCATGTAATACATCGCGATCTTATGGAAGGACAAGTTTCACTGTGTTTTAGGAATAGGATTTTTGCAAAATCATTGACCTCATTGGCTGTTGCAGGCACTACTGATTTATGGCGTTCACCAAAATAATATAAAGAGGATTTCTATGCTCCTCAAGGTAATCATTAAACCATTAGTATCTTCAATTTCATATATTCTATTTTTCTATGCTATTTCACGGATAGTAGACTTCATTTTGTGATCTAGGCAGCATATAACATTGGGGGGCATACCATTAGCGTGGACATGATACAGAGCTCGATTTTGGCATGTCGTTTACCTCGCCCTGGACAGGTAATACTTTCTCCTAAGTGGCTTATGCGACAGGTTAATGGCTAGTCAAGCGATTAGTTACCTTCCAAACCGCCTTTGCATTATAGAGAACTCTGGTCCTCTCTTATTTTACTTGCATATACTGTCTTCTTATACTTTTACCTTGCTGAGAATTTCGTTAATAAGCATAGGTATCTACAGGAAGCTGATGCACTTTATTATGCTTGTAGTGGCTGCAGTCCTTGTTCTTCCCATTAAGGAGAGACAAGAACAAATATTTTCTCAAGTCCTATGCTATATTTCATCCAGAACCTCGGCTGCATTTTGCACTTTGTTCAGGAAGCATGTCTGACCCAGTGGTAAACCAACTACCTTATCACGATTTTTTTTACTTTGTTTTCCTTTTCATTCTTACGTTCTGACATTAGTTGTAGAAGTTTCATGGGGAAAAAATAGCAGAACTTTATAGCGGGAACAGGTAAATGGTCACACAAATATCCTGCAAGGTGTTCATTTCTTTGTTATTTCTGCTCTTCCTTCACAACTTCCTTTTGTCGCGTGTGGATAAGTAACAACAACACTAACGTCTTTTTTCTGCTATATAAGGTTGGTTATATGAATCAATCATTTCTTTTGCGATATCTCATCTGCAGTTTCCATCTAATACAACTATTACTAAGACACACAAGACAAAAGAACATCAAGGAATAAGGAAAATGGTTTCTTTTGCTTTCGCAGGTTCGGGTGTATACACCAAAGGGAGTGTTCCAAGACCTTGAATTGGCAAAAGAAGAGTACATTCAAACTAATATACGAATACAAAAAGAATCAAAGCTACAAATGCCAAAGAAGGTGGAGACTTTCGTCAAGGAATCGAGTTTGTCTTCATCAGGTCTAGTGGAGTTAATCCAGCATTGTCTGCCTTACTCATTGAAAAGATTTGGGCAGCTTCAACAAGCTAAATTGTTGAAGAAAATCTTGTGGGCTCCTCATGATTTCTCTTTTCGCGTCCTGATCGCGAATGAGTTAATCAAATAACTCTCCATCCATCCTATGAGTTGCATATCAATGGTAAAGCATTGTAGTATTTCTTGGTGGTTTAAGAGCTTTGAATGACAAGTGAATCATACCACAAAAAAATTGAAGTAGGATTGCTTAGGTCTCCTGAGCTGCAGAAGCTCTCAGAGAAAAGAGCAAAAATTTGTGATTCAACTATCATTCATAACTGCTTCTAGTGGCATTCAAAATTTGTGCATACACAAGAGCAAGTGATTGCAATTCTGTGTTCTATTTTGAAGCAAGTCCTGACAGTGAAACAAAAATTTTTTGACTTGAGGAATTCAATCCCCAGGTTCTTGTGAATATCTATCTATAGCAATTAATATTCCTTTGTTGCAGAATAAATGATCATCTCTAGCTTTGTGGACATAGTTCTTGATTCGGTGATCCCTATGTACTGCAGTTGCTTGGAGATTAAATGATTTGCAAAGGTGGCGAGTTTGATTATATGAAAACTGGGGCCTTGTTGTTCTGGTTTTTTCTCTTTCCTTTTTTCTTTGGGAGTAAACTTAAATTAGTGAAATCAAACGAGGCAATTTCAGTACTTATTTATGTGAGAACATTTCAGTTCCTTTTCAAGAAGGCTTCAGGTTACCAAGACAAATATTGAAGATGTACATAAATTTGAATTTGAAGAATTAGCATTATCGGATACAAGCTTGCATGAGATGAAACTCATATCTACCCAAAATCTTAAAACAATGCGTAGTGATATATCGTCTTAATATAATCCATATATTGTTTTCAAGTAGCCAATATTGAACAATATTCTTGACAGATACACCATCAAGTCAAACTGTATATAGCTGTGACATCCGTTTGTTTGTATTTGTATTTTCAATTTATACCTTATCCTAGCAAGTAGCTATATTGAAATGTGTATAAATTATTTTGTGTTCTCCGTTATGAATCAAGTGGTTATTTAGAAAACACAATTCGCTTTTCTGCTCGACTTCTTTATGGTAATCGATTCATCACAAATATATGTATATTCACAATAAAAAAAAATAACAACAACCTTTAAAAAAAACCCCGGTTTTTTTAGCGGAAAAGAATCAATATATTGCATAAACTTTGTAAATTATTTACATCATAGTTCTCCTAAAGTATTTACATAGGGCTATCAAAATGAGCTAGTCGATCCCATGCTAATCTAAAATTTCGAGCTCGATCAAAAATATGATGTATCGTGGTATATGCTCCCGGTTGCACAAACTCCTCGTCGTGTAACTTTTTGTTCCTCAAGAACCAAATTGTTGCAACAGCTTCCCGGAACACATAGGCCCAGTCACCCTGTGACGCGTTCCCCGCCATCCCTTCTCCCAAGTTGGCATCAATCCATCCGGCGACATCCGTAAATTCGCTGAAGAAAGTTCTCTTATGTTGTGCAGTTATCAACTGTTTCCATACATTTTTCGCGGCACAACAGTCTCTCAATGCATGAAGGCAGCTATCCCCGGCTTTCAACAACTAATTTTTTATCAGAAAAAACAACTATTTACAAAGTGCTCTGTTCGGCAATAGGGAAGAGGGAGAAGGGAAAAAAAAACCATTTAATTTCATGGTGACAGTGGATGTGTTACTATTCTTTTTTTTCCCGCCATAATGTAAAGAGAAAAATTATAAAAGAAATAAAAAAAAAACAAACCAATTTCTTCACAAATAAAATAATCATAGGGATGTAACTTAACTATATTTCAAATTTCTTTTTCACTCCATCCATTGATAAATTTTATCTTATTTTATTACAATTTAGTAATTAATGATCCAACATGCATTCTTACACGAGAAAGGCGAAGCCAAAAACAATGCTCTCAGAATATAGCTTAGTTGATATTCAGTTTGAGACATTGCAATTAGAAGGATACATGTTCGAACCATGACACGTGTAGTGTGGGTACAATACTAGTGTCTAGACCAATAGTATCCGACCCAATTGGGTAAAAGGTCGCCAGACCAGTTTGCATTAAAAACATGAGTTGTCTTGTAAAAACCTCACCAGAAGACCAATGACTTTTTGATTTAGTTCTCTGCTAAAACCTTACAAATCGAGGAGGCCAATAAGTTTTTGATTTAGTTATCTGGTAAAAGACTTATTAATCTAAAAGACAACGAATTTGTGAAACTCTTTAGAGCGGTGGGAGTCTCCAGAATCAGGGTATGACCTTTTGAGATTAAAAAGTCAAACAAAAAATGGTAATTAGTCATAAAAAAGGTTCGTGTCTACTTATGCGAGTAAATTTGCATCTATATTTTATTGATTAAAAAACGATTAGTAATACGTCTAGATTATTTTTCAAATTCGTCTTAACTTTTAGTACACTATGACTTTTCAACAACTTAATCTAATTTATATTATATGGAAAAAAATAAAATACAGTTTTATTTTAAAACGGAAGGGATAGAAATTAGAGGCCATTTGTCACCACTTCTCTTTTTCTGCTCTTAGCATTAATTTCACATTTCCCTCGTACCAGTGAGGGGTTAGATTTCGTTTGTTAATGCCTCGAGAAAAAATAGATTTTGTTTGTTACGAATTCGTAAAGCAGTACAACAGGGCCTTTCTTTCTTTTTGGCTGGATTGGAAATATAATCTCCCAAAGATTCCAACACAACCACAAATGCAAATTACTCCTGCGATTCTAGACTGCTGAAAAGTTGCGTCTTTTGGGGGTATCCAAACCCCTTTTTTCTTCTTTTGATCTTCTCAAACCACTTGAGCTTAAAACCAAAGGGAAGGGCTTTTCCTCAAAATTCCGAAGAGAGCACACTGAACACAAAGAAACAGTAATGGATGTAGATAGAATTGGACTGGTTTTGGCAAAAGTTGCGGAATTGAGGTCTAAAATGACTAATTGCATCCAGAAAGAACTGGCTAATGGGGACAAGGAACATGGAGAGACTGATACGAAGAACACTAAAGCAGGCCTGGAGACGGAGTTGGAAGGAGATTATGATGAGGACACCGAGAGTCTTTTGAATATCAGTGATGCCCTTGAATCCCTTGAGGCCCAGCTATCTTCTTTGCAGGTCCTTTTATGTTTACATTGAATATTATTTTTCTTTTTTTTTCTATTGGCATTTCTTCAAACAGTTGTTGTGGCTTAAACACTGTCTTCGTACTGAAACGGAGATTTTGTTTGCACTTTATCCATGTAGAATAATAGTCCCTAAACTTTTTTTTTTTGTAAGTGATAGTCCCTAAACTTTAGTTTGGCTTAGCAATATATTGCGATTTCTAACATACTAGTGTGCAAATTTAGCTTTTGTTTATATTCTTTTCTTAATTTGGAGCTAGGGTTTAGGAGTGACTGGCTTATGCTGCTGAGAACGATGATTTTTTTTTGTTTTTTTGCTGTTGAGCAGGGTCAATAGAGTCGAATCAAGTGTGTGTTGTTTTCAGATATATGGAAGAAGACTTTTTGTGGATTATTCAGTTTCCTACCCACTGTTTTCAGTAATCATCTTCTGTTGATTTGTAGGGGAGTGTATGTTTACTGGTTTTTGAAACAATGTCGGTTTGTAGTCTTTGGTTTCCCGTTCTTACCTGGATTTATCCTGCCTTATGTTGCTAGTTCTTGCTTTTTCTTCTCCCGCCAAATGGATGTAATTGCGAAACTGTGTGTGGTCATCCCATGGTTGTGTCATGCTTAAAATGACAACCTATTGTGAAAGCTTGCTGCATAACATTGAGCTTGGTTTCACACATTCCGCAACTTCTCTAATTTTTTTGGTCTTAAAAGTATGGTATGATTAAAGAAAATGGGTGGCCTATTGGGTTGGTACTAATTTGTGAAGGTAATGCTGACTCTGCAGCACTTGATTGGTGTCTATGCTAGGCTGTCAGTTAGATTATCAATGATTGGTGGCAGAGAACCAAATGTTTCTATCCTTGATTTATGTGAGAATGATCTGGAGATTGTCTGATTGGCAGGGAAAAGAGAAGGCACTACTGTCGTAATAATTTTTAGGTTTTGATTGACAGAGCAGCACCATTATCTTTGTTTTTTCCCCATTTTTTGGGGTTATAATTTTTGGTAAGTTCTTCATTCTGCATGCATAGGATTGTGTGTTAACTGTTATTTTACATGAGCCAAATGCGTCTACCCCAGTACAATTCGTTAAGGGTAGTGGCTGCAGGTTCCTGGTGACTTCAAACAGCTCAAGGAAGTTTTGATTACACCGCCAGTTGGAACCATTCGGCGGTTGTGTTATAAGAACTGAAGAGCTTGCACTATTTTCGCTTTTCTTAGCCCAATGATTAATCAGTATTCAACAACATTATCTTTAATAATTGCGATCTCTATCAACAAAAAGGAAAAATAAAAGAATTGAGAGCCTTGACCTTCACAGGGATGGCTGATGCTACCACATTTTTTTTGGCAGTTGGCAAGAACTATAACTTGTTGATTAGAACATTTTAATGTTATGTCATTCATGTTCATTAATGTTTCAAGTCATTACTTTGACGATGTTGGATGCTCATGGCTGCCAAAATTCCCAATTCTATATAATTATCCACAATTCTTTGTGCAAAGCAGTTAATCTTTAGCTGGCAGAGTTCTCTAGAAGATTGCCAGGTCAAAGAATCTTTTACTTTTACCATCTGAGTATCTACATGAGCATTCATTTGTTTTCTTGCAATTTCTCAAGGTCCAGAATGTATTCTAACATCTTCCAGCAAAAACGTATTTCCAGGCATTGCAGCAGCAGCAATGGTATGAGAAGGAGGTATCCTTGGCTGAAATCAGGATGAGTCAAAAGAAGTTGCTAGAGAAACTGAAGGAGTACAAAGGCGAACACTTGGAAGTTGTGCATGAGGCTATTACTTTTGCTGGGGAGACTGTAGAAGACAACAGTGACCTCCTCCTTCCTCCGTATCCAAGTTGGCCTTCACGCTCTATGGCATCAGATAATGACTACCTTCAACAATTTCCTCTTGGAAACATAAAATCTCATAATGGGGTTATTGGTGATGTTCATAAACTCCCTTTGGGAAGAAGCATCCATGAATCTGGGAAAGACCGAAGCCGGAACGATTCTGGAAATACTCCTGGCAGATTGAAAGTTTTGATGGGTGCTTTAGCGAAGGCAGCAATTACAGTTCTTGGGGTGGTTTCTGTTCTAACATTGGCTGGTTATGAGCCTACCCTAAAGAAAAAGGATAACAATGTCAATTTGTCTGGACTCTTTGGGCAAGAAGAAAATGGTGAGAGGGGAATGGCAGCAGTGGAATGCCCACCGGGTAAGGTGGCAGTGGTTGAAAATGGTGAAATCAGGTGCCTTGTGAAAGAGAGAGTTGAAATTCCATTTGGTTCATTGATTGCACATCCGGATGTGAAATATGGTTGTGGCTGATGCAAAATCCTTTATATATATATATATATATATATATATATATATATATATATATATATATATATATATATATAGCTTTTTGGTGTTTCTGTATATCCCAGTCTTTTGAGTTTGTGTTGTGGATAGCCTGAGGAAAGTTGTTTATCCACGTCTTATTGGAAGCGAAATATTGAAAATCTTTTAATGTTGGTAGGTACATTGCGAAAATTATCTCAATCTGCGGAAGAGAAACGTTTTGTTCTGTTGTTGTCCATAGTGATTACAGTTTATTCGTGTAATTGGTAAGCCTTACGTACATCGACACAGCTTCACGCATTGTTATAGGTCATTGGAAAACAATCTCTGTGTGTTTCTAACACATGGGTATAGTTACGTACATTTGATCTTTTTATATTCCGCCATAGACGAGAGTATCTAAGACAATATGATAATGTTGTTGTTAGGTACTACAAAAGTTGCTCAAGTTTTCTTTTATTTAAAAATATTACTTTGTAGGTAAATTATAAAAAGTGACAACAAAAATATTTCCTCTCTACTATGAACATTGTCACATATAGTCAAACAAGTGTTTGTTCAAATACTAATTAAGACTAAAGTTTTAAAGTATTTGACACATTGCTAAAATAGTAATTCATAATATTTGTGATCAAATTTTAATGAAGGATGTGTAAAATATTTTAATAATTTGATTTTATATGGTGTTTGAACAGACGTAACAATATTTTTGGAATAGTAGATGTAATAAAAGACTTGTGTAATTTTTGCAAAACTTATTACTGGATGTCTTCCAGATTTTCTACCGGGCAGTTTTATTTTCCTTTTTAGGACTAGCCTGTTTCTCATTATTTAATTAATGACGTAATTTCTCACTTCTCTTTTCTCAATGGGATAATTCCTTTAGCATAGTTGAAAGAGCCGCTTAAAGGTGACTAAAACACTAGAAAGGGGACTATTCGAACTAATGATAGAGACAAGAATAATTTGGCCAAGTTTATTAATTTATCATAACGATATCGGAGAAACTTTACATCGGTTCATATATAAAAAATTCCATAGTAATTCTAATATATTCATGGACCAACCTGCTTCATATTATGCAATGGGATATTCTTCACCATAATTAGAAGTCCCGATGCAATAGGTTTCTGCCTTTGTACAGGGTGAGAAGAGAGGTTCGATCGTTTTATGATCTGATGTATGCATCATTCTACTATACTTTATGCAAGAGGCTGTTTCCGCGGCTCAAACCCGTGACATCAAGATCACAAAGCAATAACCTTACCAGTTACTTCAAGGTCCATCCGATAATGAAAGATGACTAAAACACCATAAAAGGAAACACTTAAAGGTGACTAAAACGCCATAAAAGGAGACAATATCGAGACTAATAATGATAGAGACAAGAACACTTTTGGACCAAGTCCATTGATTGGTCATAAGACTCGTATACACAGGAAGAGCCCCCAGTATAGAAAATTCCATTATAATTCTAATCTGTTAGGATCTTCAATCAGCTGATTATTTTCGCTATCGTCCCACACATTCCTGTGAATGTGTTGATTGGTTGTGTTCTGAATTTGGTTTTAACATGTGTGCTGAATTTGAGAAAGATCAGTTTCTTTCTTCTTCCCTTTTTATTTTATGTATTTTTTGCATGAGCCGATTCCATTCTTATCACGGAGCATGGTTTTACCTATGATATCGATAAATATATCAGAAAGCTCTTTAATTTTACGGGATCGATATCGATGTCATCACTCGCCGCAAGAGCAATACTAGCTTTCACGGCCAATGCAGCCATGTCCTCCTCCTGCAGCGGTCGAGTCAACCTAGTCAAGGCGGCTCAAAACAAAGTTGGCCGGGCCGCAGCTCCTCTTCTCTTCTCATGGTGGAAGGAAACCCGCCAAAATCCATTACATCCGCGTTGTATATGAAGCAATTATGATAGAAACATGATCAACCTCGCTGCGGTTGATGTGGGCGGTGACCCACCCAGAGACTCCGTTTCCCATATATGCCTTAGCTATTGCAAATGTTTCTTCCAAACCCGCAAGCTTCGTCAAGGATTCCGTTATTGATTTATATCACATTTATGTTCTTGATTCATGTTGGAAAAAGTGCGTAAAAAATGAAAGTTTGGTTTAAAGTTGGTTGAAGTTTGAAGTGATATATGAACTTGAAATGAAGGTTGGAACGTTTAAAGTAGATGAAGTGTTTCATATAACTTACAATGTCGATCGAGAAACTTCTTGATTAACATCGAACGCTACTTGAAACGTTTAGAGTGACTTAAAACGCTTCAAAAAAGAGCAAATTCAAGGCCAAAATATAAAATTACACTATGTGTTTTTATTTTGTAAATTATTTCACTCAGTCGAGCAAATTAAAGTTCAAGATGTTTAGCAAATCGGATCCATTATTCGGGTGACGAATTTCCTTTTCATCAATCATCATCAAGAAAAACCAAAGGATCAACCCGTCTTTTTATTCCCACGTGATAACAGCCACATTTTTTGACGCCGTCACTCGCCGCAAGAGCCACACTAGCTTTAACGGCCAACGCAGCCATGTCCTCCGCGTGCAGCCGTCGATTCAACCAAGTCAGCGGCAGCTCAAAGTAAAGTTGGCTGAGCTGCAACTCCTCGTTCCTTTTCATGGCGGAAGGAAACCCGCCAAAATCCATTTGATCCGAGTTACAAATAAAGCAGTCCGGCGTCGTCTTTGACAACATAGAAATCTTTATCGGAGAATAGAATTCTTGAAGGTCTCCGTCGGCCAAGATCAACTTAGCTGCGATGGAAGATCTGGGCGGCGGCCCACTTGAGATACCGTTACCCATATATGCTTATGCTATTGCAAATGTTTCTTCTGAGCCCACAAGGTTTGTTAAGGATTCTGTTCTTGATTTATAAGACATTTAGTTGTATTGTCTGTTTCTTGCGGGTAATTATTTTAAGAATTTTGACATCAGAGAAATAAGTTTTATATACACACACACATTTATGTATGTGTATGTGTGTGTGCGCGCGCGTGGGCGTTAAGTACTCTCTCCAGTATTAAAATATAAGTCTACTACGATCTTATAACACACTGTAATTTTACATTACATTGTAACCTTATATTGTTTTTGCCAGAGATAGTATTTATTATGACTAAAACTTTGAATGCATATTTTTTAAACATCTGACTGTTTATTTAATTTTTTGATCTACTTTTTCATTATATAGTAACAAAAATTTATTAAAATAAATAAACATCATACTGGATATTTTACATTATTTGTATTGATAATATATTGTATAAAACTCTTCCAACTATATAATTTAAATCAAATAAGACGTGAACATGGTTTTAACTGAAAGTCAAAATTTATAATAACAACCAAAAAATCGTGAATGTGAATTTCGATCCTTTATCTTAACTTATGGTGATTAAATAAGTTTTTAGTAATAAAACGACATATTTTTTTTTTAAAAAAATACATTATACTTTAGGTATATTTCTTACACACCATGTGTAGAAAGTGTGTTTTTTTAACCAAAATCATGTAGTTGACTAGTTGTCATTGTTTTTCAACCATAAAGAAATTCGAATCTAAGTTTGGAAAATAAAAGAATATTACTCAGCCACAGTTTTTTGCTATGTCGTTTTGTCATTTTGTATATAGTTTTGTTTCACGGGTTTGAGTCGTGTAAACAGCCTCTTACACAAAATGTAAGATAACGATACGTACATCAAATAGTGAAGTGATCCGACTCATTTCCATACACAACACAAACGCAGAAACTTAATGCACCAGAAACGCGTGGTAAACTAGAATTTTTTTTAAGGAAATTGTACACAACACAAACGCAGAAACTTAATGCACCAGAAACGCGTGGTAAACTAGAATTTTTTTTAAGGAAATTGTACACTACATTTCAGTTCGTTGGGGTTTTCTACCGCGTTGAAAATGATAGGTGCAGATAAAATTCAGGAGGAAGAAGCATACGCGTCTTCTAACTTCACAGTCACGTAGCTGTTCCTTAGCTTATTAGCTTTCATATGTGCGTTGTACGGATATCCGATTAGTCTAAGCTGACTCATCAGTAACATTTTCTATCTTATCAATGCCTCATTGTATACTTGTGCGGAAGATTGAAAAAGTGGTAGATTAAATTAATAAACCCGGCCCTAATTGACGGATTTCACTTTTTGCTCTAAATTAATGGCCTCAGGACATAGTCCAGTTGATATTTGTTTTAAGAGGTCAAGAGTTCGATTCCAGAGATACGCACAGTGTGAGTGTTACTCTGCTGCTAGGCCGAGTGCCTAGTTTGTGGGAAACACCTTATGTGGGGTCACTGCATAAGATCTCACTCAATCTAGGAGGCCACTGGGATCCTGATTTGCATCCTCTACACATGCTTCTTGGAACGGTCACCGGCGCCGGAATGAGGAATTTCACTTTTGCTCCAAATTAATAAGCCGAAACTCCCGGCTCAAAATGTAAAATAAGTCGTATGGCTGATATATTGTTCTAAGGTCTACGGCATAACTAAGGGGAAATGGTAGCATAAGCGTATAATTAAGCTAATTATTGGATGTACGCATTACACTTCTTTTGAAAGTGAGGACAAATATATCACCCAAGAAAACATCAAGTATAATCAGCCCGGTCGGTTGCTTTTTACGTTATTTGATCCAACGAGGACACATGTCATCTAGGATTTACGACAGCTACTTAGGTCTAAATACACAGTTAAGTCGACGCAACTCAGAAGATAAGAGATGCTCTCTTAATATCGGTTAGAATTTCAGGTCAGTATCAGTCAGTTTTAGATCGATAGAAGTGACTGTGGCAACGTTGGTGTGGAGGCTGTGATGGAGGAATGGGGTTGAGGGGGTGGTGGAAAGGAGGCGCTGTGATGACGGAGGTTGGGATGGTACGGTGGTGGTGGTGCAAGGATGGTTCCCGAGGTTAGTGGAATGAGGTTGAGACTTGAGAAGGAATATACAGACACGTGTCAATTGCTGATTAGTTAAGACAAGATTGACGGAGGGTTGAGAGAGCAGTTTTTGGATAAAATTTGGACTGCTTTTCTACGTTTCAAAAATATTGTTGTATTTCCAACTAATTATGTTGAGTTTAAAAATATTGTTAGTCTATTTTTAATCTAATGTAATTGTGTTAAAAAGTTAACTGTGATAATATTTTTAAGCTAGAGAGAGTTTTTGATTTTTGCTTTTTTGGTTTGATGACTTATTATTTTAGTTTACTTAGTAATTGAAGAAAATATTACTTTGCAAAGAAAATAAAAGGTAACAGAAAAACTTACGTGAAGGGGTAAATGAGATTGCTCACATTAGATTTAATAGATAAGCAAATTCTATGTCTGACCAATCGAGAGTTCAAATGTCATGTGTTTTTCCAGTTTATGTTTGAGGTGACATATTGAAAAGTCAAAGATTAAGCAATACTTTTAAGTAAGAGTTAGACTCTGCAAATGTTACGCATGTTAAGCGTGAATTATGGACTAGTCTCACCAAAAATAGCTGAGACACTAGACGCGAGTAACCAAAATTCTATGTCTGATTAATATACATATATGTATTCAACATTGAACACATTTTCATTTATATCCAATTAACTTGACCCATCGATCCAAGAAAATCTGCTCCATGACTCACCATTCAAAACCCGTTCTTACACTATAAGTACTTCATAAATCACACACATTTGAATGGGTAGTGTGTGAGGTTGGCACACACTACACACATAACGCATGCTTTTTGATGAAGTATTTTCGGTTTCATAGAGGGATTTGGAATCACATGTTTTTTTATGGCTGGAGCTTTTGACCTCTTCCCCCTAATCATCCAGTACCCGTTCTGTCATCTAAGATGGTCACATCGGATTGGGATATCCTCACCCCAACTTTCCTCACCCTCTTTGTGACCACGCGACACGTGGTAGCAAGGGGTAGTAAAGCTAGATGAGGGTGACCTTCATCTAGCCTCACCACCCCCTTGCTGCCACGTGTCGCGCGGTCACGCGTCACCGCACCCCCTTGCAGTGAGTTGATCCTATCCCGGTCACATCATACATGAAGTCAATATGAGCTCTTTTTTCATGCACTCGGGAAACATTTGGAATCTCTGATCTAAGTCCAAGGACATACGAGTAGAAGTTAAGGTCATGGAATCCAATAGTTTTCATATTTTGTTGTTGGTGTTAACTTGAGGGCAGGGTTTGAATCAATATGGAATGTTTCTGTTTTGTGAACTTGAATTCATGAGTTCGAGCTGTAAAAACAGTCTCTTGCACAAAGTGTACGGTAAGACTGCGTACCTCAGATCGCAAAGTGAATAAGTCTCTTTCCGAACTTTGCGTAAATACGGGAGTCTAGTACATGAAAACACATCTGGTGTTAACTTGAAAGAACAAAAAATGGGAAATGAATCGGGTTCTTTGTTCTTTATCTTGATGACTTGGGCTTGTAATCCTTCCATGTTGAATGCTCTATTTGCATCTTAGTATTTATTCTATTTATTTTTCTTTTACCTCCATCAACATATTTCACTGGAATCAAACTCTCTTTTTCTTAGGATGGAGATATTGTGTGTCTGACTCTCACCCTCCTCAGACCTTAGCGATATCTATTGTTGTCGTTGGGATATACTAAGTATGATTGTTGTTGTTTACCTCCATCAACAAAGTTTCCCCATCATACACACCTTGTCCTACGGCAAACAAACATGTTCGAAAGATGAATGCATTGAAAAATCTAAGCTCGAATGTATAGATTAAAGTTACAATGATTCGTAGTGGTAGTTGAGACGTAGATGCATACATGCCCCTCATCTTTATGTTTCATTTATTCATTTAAAAGCTATAATTAAAACATATAATTTATAATAACAAAACATATTAGGTATGTGTATAACATCTGAAGACTAAACGGTTGAATAACCAAGATCGGGCGTTAATTACATGGCAGATAAGTAGTGAAAGTAGCGGATGAGATCTGAGGAGGCCTCATATGAGGTAAAATATGAAGCCTCCAATCACGCGACGTCACGCGTACAAAAAAGCATTTTATTTAAAAAAAGTAAACAACGGGTCCTTTTGTACACGTGGCGTCGCGCAATTAGAAGCCTCATATTTTGTCTCATACGAGGCCTCCTCAGATCTCATCCGTGAAAGTAGCGTGTGACCCCGAAAGAGAGAGAAATTAAAGAGAGGGGCCTCTGAACTGCTATTCTAAATCTAATACCAACAACAACAACATTACTCTATTGACTTAGCGACTCCCATGACTCCCGTCTATGATGTGTTGAAAACACAAATAGGTTATTTTCTCATGACCCATAATGAAAATTGCGTCTTGTTGATTGACTGCTACCTCACAATATAACGCAACCAATTTAGTGAGTCATTTTGTTCTATTCCATCATATTCCAATGAAGTTATATCTTCGGAGTCGGATGAGCTGTGTTTGTTCCATGCAATTTTACACTTCGGACCTGATCAGAGGAAGCCTTATATGAGGTAAAATATGAGACCTCCAATCACGCGATGCCACGTGTATAAAAGAGCTCGCTGTTTATTTTTTTAATTTAAAAAATACATTTTGTAAATGTGGCGTCGCGTGATTAGAAACCTCATATTTGGCCTCATATCAGACCTCCTATGATCATGTCCCCGTATAATGGGAGATACCCCACATCCTCACCCACTTGCTCACCTTCGCCACGTGGCAGCAAGAAGAGGTGGTGAGGCTAGATGATTGTCACCCGTATCTAGTCTCACCATCCACTTTGTTGCCATGTGGCGAACGATAGACAAAGAAGTGAAGGTGTAGGAGGTGAAGAGATCCGGTCCCGTATAATGTACCTCTCGGTCTTTGTCTATCGTCAATTCTCCATTCAGTGGCGTCTTACATCTCAACAACTTTTCCATTTAATGCTCCTCACCGCCCCAAACCACCACCCCCATGTCCCAAACCTCATCAATTCATTTACTGCTCCTACCTCCTTCCAAGTCATCTGCCTCCTTCCCCAGCCATACTTCTCCGCACCTTCATCCCTGACCGTTCATTCTCCATGATCAACCATTCACGTCCATCCACGTGTCATTCATGTTCATCGCTTGCTATACCTGTCCGGTGACAATAACGCTTCCGGATCACCGCTTCTTAGCCGGCTCGACAAGTAGCTATAATTAGCCCAGCCGCCAGCCGCCAATGGTATCATACAAATCAGGCTGGCGAATGATCTATAGCTTCGTCTTGATGAATAGCCTCCTCCAGTTTATGCGGAACCGCCGCTGAATCTCGCGCTGGATTCTGATAAAAGAAAGAAGCCACAGCCAATTCCGTCGAATAAATAGAGATTTCATGTGTATGGCTATGTAGGATCTGAACAAAGAAGACTCTAGGCTTCATCAATGAGTTAAACGGCGATGTACGTTTATTTCGCAAACTTCCGGTAACACCAAGGCGACGCGTCACCGGCTCCACCACTAGTCGCCATGCTGCAATGTTGCGTTCCAAGACAAATTGATAGAAAACGTGATTGATATATAATCACGGAGAATTAAATGTGTATAGTTTTAAAAAAATATCTTGTTTTTATTAATTATCATATTTCGCTTTTTGATTTGTATTATACATATGATGATGATGATTTGTATTATACATATAAGGATAAACGTACACAGCAAAAATGTAGTAACGAAAAATATTTTTTACAGAGTTAACAAAGTATGAAAACCGACCCAGAACAATATTTTTTTTAAACGATATTAAATATTACTCACAAATTTATTTATGATCCTTCCCTATTCCCCTAAATAGACACCATTCTTTTCAATCTAATAAATAGCTGCATAAAGAAGGTGAAGTTTTCTACCTTGAAAAAAAGAAAAGAGAAAGAAAAAGATTCATGTTGAGAAATTTTAGATACAAAGATTACTTGGTACTGCCTCTCTATAAAAGAGAGAGAATCCATAACTTGTCCTCAACATTTTGATTCAACCAAAATCGTTGCTTGAAAGGTTGACCAAAATCGTACACTAACTCCTTGATTCATAAAACATTAAACCTAAGGGCGTATTCGGTGAACTAAGTTTCCGGTTTGTGTAAGGTCTAAAGAGGATTTGTATCGCTTCGTGATTTGATGTACACAGCTTTACTTTATACTTTATATAAGATATTATTTATGCGGTTCGAACCCGTAACCGGTTACTCTAAAACCGGCACTCTCATACAACAATAAAACAATAAACAAAATCAAGGTAAAGATGATAGGTTGTCATATTTTCTCAACTAAAATGACAATAAACCAAGATGATTGTAAATGGCAAGCGACATTTATGAAATGCGGGAACAAAGAATCAAGTGTAGGCAAAGTTTCAACAACCAAGTTAAATGCGTCGGTGTTGGGTTATCTTTAATTGCCCCGACAAAATATTAAATAATATTTCATCCATTGTACATATATTATGATAAATGGTTAAACATATGAGTATAGTCTAATATTTTCACATCATTTAAGACTATGTTTGAAAATATATATTATTTTGAAATTTGGTCTTAAATTATTTTCAAAATTAATTACAATAGTACATTTTTGGACGAAAGAGTAGTAATAATAATAATACAACAATAGATTACCCTATTGAGTTAGAAGCTCCTGTCTATGTCGGGGTATGAGAGGTTGGATGTACATAACTATACCCATGTGTTAGAAACACACAGAGGTTGTTTTCCGATGACCCATAATGAAAATTGTGTCAAGCTGTGTCGATCAACTGCTACTCCACAATATCATTCAATTTATTGAGTCATTTTTTTATTTCATCATATTCCAAAGTCAAAAAGTGTGTCTGGAAATAGAAAGATATAATAATAATAATAATAATAATAATAATAATAATAATAATAAATTTTTAAAGAGAAACGGCCTCATTTACAATATCTCAACGTCAGTTACCAAAGCACATTAAAACCGCGAAAGCAGAAATGCAATAGCATTGTAGCAATGCAAGTAGTCCTCCAAAGTCTTCATTCTGCTCATTGTGGTTGATCCTCCCTACCGGTCACCCACCACCGTCACCACCGTCGTTGATCAAACTGTAGGCATGAAAGTAAATACTCCTAGCAATATTTAATGCACCGCCTCCTCTACCCCAACTACCACCACTCACCTCTTAATTTGTCAACCTCCAATTAATTTTCCTCTCATCTAAATACCACTCCTCATTTTTGGTTCCGTACCAGACTGCAATTTCTCATTTGGATTTTTGCTTAACTTGTTAAGTATATTAACCACTGCTGCTACTGGATTTCCGTAGTATTGATTACGTTGAGAGAGAGAGAGAGAGAAAGAAAAATGCAGATAGAGTCGGAGTTTTTAGTGAAAGTTGGAGAAGCAACGCCGGCCGGCGATGACAGGCCATCGGCAGGGCCGGTTTATAGGAGCATTTATGCCAAGGACGGGCTTTTGGAGGTTCCGGCAGGAATGGACTCTCCCTGGGATTTTTTCAGGTATCATGTTGTGTTCTGGTAGAGTTAATTTGATTTATTCATGAAATTAACTGATTAGTTAGTAGCTAGTTGATCTGTTAATATATCGAAGATTCTCAGAGGGAATATTGGTCCAGGATTCTAGCTGATGATTTACTGTATGTAGCTCTAAGTGAACGGGAAAATACTAGTATCTGGCCGTTTTTTTCATGAAAGTGAAGAAGATATAGTGATATACCGCTATAAAAAGTCTGTATTAACTGGATAATGCTCGAAGTAACAAAGAAATATTCCCTCGCCCATTTCCCCCCTGAAAGTACAGAAGATACACCATTATGAAATAACTACTATGTTAACTGCACAGTAACTATATTTGTTTGTGAGATTTGAATCTAATACTTTCTAATCTGGCAAGAAATTGTGTATGAATTTAGGCTCGGAAATATTGTGTATATATCTGTGATGCAATGCAGAAGAAGATGGGAAAAAAATAATTTCCGTAACAAGTGTTTGGCTGAAATGAACTTTGTGCACAGAAAATGGCAGCAAAAGTTGGCCCATGCAGGTCTCGAACCTGCGACCTTCGCGTTATTAGCACGACGCTCTAACCAACTGAGCTAATAGGCCAGTTTGTCTAATTATTTTGAGATTTTTAATAGGATCTCTGTGAAGAACAATCCCAAAAACCGAATGCTTGGTCGCCGTCAAGTCACTGACGGGAAGGTACTGCGAATTTTTTCTCGTCTGATATTTGTGCGCTTGATGCGATCAGATGAGTAACATGTAGCAAATAGCTTTCATGAAGCTTTTAGCGTAGAGAAAGGACTTGTAAAGTTGCAAATTCTTTTCAGGCAGGTCCATTCTCGTGGCTGACCTATGAGGAAGTGTACAATACCACTCTTCAACTTGGTTCTTCCATGCGGAGCCGCGGAATCAATCCGGTTAGTTCTGGAACACGACCCATATTTTTCTCCAGTTCATGAGTTTATCAAGTTTCCCCTCCACTTTAGTCCAATATGTTTAGGCTATTCATTCTGTGAAAAAAAATGACTGCTCATGCTTGTTTAGGGAGATCGATGTGGCATTTATGGCTCTAATTGCCCGGAATGGATTATGGCAATGGAGGTAATAACTGTCTAGTGCTCGTTGAATTTTGTTTGATTCCGTCGTTGGATTGTGATTTTAAAGAGTTATTCACTTTCTATTCCTATATGTTTGACGCCTGTTCCACCTAGTACACATGTCTTGTATTTACAATTTTATTCATGTTGTTAACTTTGTCATCAAATATGGCGCATTTAATGAAGTAACTTCTGACTTAACGGCTGTCGAACATGTGACCGTTTTTACTTACATTTTGTATTTATACATTTGATGTTCATTGCAAATGATGTACATATGTTTGACACCAGTTGCAAGACACCCGTTTAAAACTGACCTCATTCACGGCGCAGGCTTTGGTTTGTTTACTCAGGGGTAGCCACCGATAATGGCTTATTTTCATGACGAGTTTGACAACATATGGATAAAAATTGCAAACAAAAGATGTAGAATACTGGTGTAACTGGTGTTGGTATGAATATAAAATGTGAATAACTGATTTTAAATGAAAGCAACTTGTAAGAATACTATTTCTTTATGGAGGTTTGGCATGATTATCACTTTCCATTTTGTTACAGGCTTGTAACAGTCAAGCCATCACATATGTGCCACTGTATGATACACTTGGTAAGTGTTATTTTTCCAATGGATCATGGTTGAATGTAGTTCTGTGAGGTTTTAATTTGAGTGGGTTTGCGATTCAAAACTTGTGTAAGACTACGTTGCTTATCGAATTAACCAGATAACTGTTTCCCATTCATGTACTTCAACTTGCAGGTGCAAATGCTGTAGAGTACATCATCAATCATGCTGAAGTATCAATAGCTTTTGTCCAGGAAAGCAAGATACCTTCGGTAAGTTATCATGATATTTCCTTCTACGGAAACTGCTGGAAGACTGAGCATTTGCGCTTTCATTCTCTGGAAACCATTTGATAACATGCTGATTTTTAAACACTGCTTGGAATAGTGTCAATTTTAAATTAACATCTAGAAGTTGGGGTGATTCTGTTAATGCCTTCTTTACTTGGTGATTGTTACAAAGCGTATATTTTTTTTTTAATCATGCATCCTATCTTTTGAGGGTAAACCTTGCAGTAGTTAAGCACCCATGCTTTGCTTTAACATATCAAACTCAGTAAGGACACAGGTCTTTTGTATATATAAGTCAATTGCATAGCTTCCCGCCAGCTTTGATCTGTTTGATGTTTATTGAATCATCAAATAGCAAAGGACATGGTGGTCGCCACGACTGTTCACTATTCTGTCATTGAGAATTCATAATTGTTATTGTCCTTCTATGAAGCTTTTGTCATGTGGATTCTAACAGGCGTCCAGATCCTATATTGTCTCTAATGATTTTCTTTGCAGATCCTGGATTGCCTTCCAAGGTGTTCGACTCATCTAAAAAGTATGTAAGATTGATAATCTTAAAGTGTTCTAATTTCCCGAGAGTTACACATTGTGACTAAGATTTCATTTCTTTTGACAAGCCATTGTGAGCTTCGGATTATTTGCTGAAGAACAAAAGAAACAAACTGAAGAATTTGGTGTATCTGGGTACTCATGGAAAGAGTTTGCTCTTATGGTAAAGCCTGAAGCATCTGCTATCCACTAGCATCTGCTATCCACTAGCATCTGCTATCCACTCCATTCTCTAAAATTAAGTGCTAGAGGAGTCAAACCTTAGATCTCATCTATCTTTACAGGGCAACCAGCATCATGACTTGCCTCCCAAAGAGAAGAAAAATATATGCACAATAATGTATACAAGTGGAACAACAGGAGAACCTAAAGGTGTTGTTCTGAGTAATGCGGCATTCATGGCAGAAGTGCTATCAACGGATCAAATGCTTTTTTTGACCGAAAAAGTGGTAAGTTTTGGTTCCTCTCTCCCTTTTTTGTGGATATGACAATCTTTAGGTTTTTAGAGTTCTTTAGTGCTATGGCCCTAGGAAGCATATCCGCAGTGCTTGTATTTAATATTACTTCGGTCATGCGACACACCATTATACAGCATAAGACCTCAGACAGTCAGAGATCAATCTTAGGCTCTGCTAATAATAGCATGTTTTCCTTACGTTTCCATAATTGACTTTCTATGTGATGGTCTTACTTAAGTTATTTACAAAAAGTCTTACTAAAGTTATTCAAAGATTGTGAATCTCTTCTTCCTTCTTCGTACCCACCCTCCTTTTCTCTTGATTGCTTTCTAGAGTTATAATAGTGCAGACCTTATACTCCTTTTTTTACTTTCCTAGTCGGAACACTTATTTATCTATTGAAATAAAGCAGAAAACAAATTTCTTAGTATTATATATCAAAGATTAAAGCTGAAATTTTTTATACAGATGACGGTTGACGACACGTACTTCTCATTTCTTCCTCTAGCCCATATATATGATCAGATTATTGAGACTTACTGCATATACAAGGGATCTTCAATAGGATTCTGGCAAGGCGTAAGATTCAATTCTTCTGCTTGAACTCTGTAGTTTACTTGGTGAAATTAGTCACAGTTATCAGCTTCATACCGCCTTCTCTTTGGACTGCAGGATGTCAGATACTTGATAGATGATCTTTTGGAATTAAAGCCAACTATATTTTGTGGAGTTCCCAGAATCTATAATAAAATATATACAGGTGAAATTGAATTCTTAGAAGAATGTGACGTGGGAAAAAAAATCTGGCACTGACTTCTTTGCGTAATTCTGATGTCACTGGATAGGTATAATGGAAAAGATCTCAGCTGGCGGTGCATTAAAGAAGGCCATTTTCCAGTTTGCATACAACTAGTTAGTTTGATCATGGACATTCGTGTTACATCCATTCTTCTTCTTTTTGTTTTCATTTACTTATGTGTACTGATGCCATTTCGTTTTACCTGCTTCTAATATATATAACTTATATAACAGTAAATTGAGGAACCTAGAAAAAGGACTTAAACAAGATGAAGCTTCTCCTCGCTTTGACAAGTTGGTATTTGATAAGGTCAGTGATTTTATCTGTCCCATGTATATAATGAGTATGTGTGACTTCTTTGTTCATAACTAATGTTTCATTTCTAGATTAAACAAGGTTTTGGTGGAAGGGTTCGCCTTATGTTCACTGGTGCTGCTCCTTTGCCTAAGCATGTCGAAGAGTTTCTGAGGGTGACATGCGGCGCTGTGGTGTCACAAGGATATGGTAAGAGTTACTGGTGTGTTTATCTTTGGATACATGACTTTGGTTTCTAAAGAACCTCAAGGCAACCCTGGGCCAGGAACAGTAAAATAGCAGGCACGTACTAGGGGTATCATCAAAATTGTTTCATAGATCTGTTAATTTCCACCCGGTCCTGCATTTTCATTGATAAAGTTGATAGAAATTTTCAAATATTCAATCCCGTAGACCCTTGATTTTCTGCCATTTTTTTTCTCATTTTATTTATGTATTTTAATATTTTAGGGCTTACCGAAAGTGTTGGTGGGTGCTTTACATCCATAGCAAATGTATTCTCCATGGTGGGTACCGTCGGGGTACCAATCACAACCATCGAGGCAAGGCTTGAATCAGTTCCTGATTTAGGATACGATGCACTTGCTTATGTTCCACGAGGAGAAATTTGCATCAGAGGGACGACCCTGTTCTCCGGATACCACAGACGAGAGGATCTAACTCGAGATGTATTTGTGAACGGTTGGTTTCACACAGGTAAGTTCATGAAGACAAAATCTTCAATTTTTTTGTCCCGCTGGAACATATTGGTCTCCTTTTTGTCTTTCACGGCGATCTGCTGTATCTTTCAGTGGATAGTTCCATAGTCAGGGTGACGTGTCCTTTACAAATCAGGTGATATTCACCTTTTGAGCTTAGCCAGACAGTGATTGCCATATGATGTCATTTTTCTTTGATTCATATCAGAAAGGGCGGATCAAATTAACCGTCTATTCGGTGAATCCTAGAAAACTGTCTCTGTGTTGATGTATCACGTTTCCAAGTGTGGAATGGAAGTATAATTGAATGCGTCTCTTGGAGCAGAAAGTGAGCTAACCAACTTCATCGCAGGAGATATTGGCGAACTACAGCCCTGTGGAGCAATGAAAATCATTGACAGGAAAAAGAATATCTTCAAGTTGTCTCAAGGGGAATACGTTGCTGTAGAAAGCCTTGAAAACACATACTCTCGATCCCCTCTAGTTACCTCTGTAAGTAATCTGCAGATATGAGATTGAGCACATATATTATTGCGTAAAATAAGTGATTATACATTGTCTCAGAAGTCCTTGATTTGCAATGGAACTTCATGACCACATTGCTAAAATGACTTTTGACTGGTGCAAGATATGGGTATACGGGAACAGCTTTGAGTCGTTTCTTGTCGGCGTGGTGGTCCCCGAGAGAAAACCACTTCAAGATTGGGCTATAAAGAACAACGAGGCTGGAGACTTCGAGTTACTTTGTGACAACCCAAAGGCAAGGAAGTACATGTTAGATGAACTTAACAGCACTGCCAAGGAACATCAAGTAAGTCCACCGAGTCACTAAAATCATTTTCCTCATACATACTATCATGAACTGAAACTACATCTGACGAATTCATACCTTATGCAGCTTCGCGGTTTTGAAATGTTGAAGGCAGTACATCTGGAGCCCGTTCCTTTTGACATAGAGAGGGATTTGATTACTCCAACGTTCAAACTCAAACGCCCACAATTGTTGAAACACTATAAGGTTTTTGCCACTTTAGCTAGCATGCCTTACTCTTTTGCTGACAAAATCTCCTCTTCATCTCTCTGCTTTTGATATGCTTTATGAATTAGTGTCCTAGTTCATATACATCAATTTTGATTGTAGCGTGGGTAAGTATCGGACACTACTGCTGAGCTTTTTGGCACTTAAACCGTATGTGGGCACTTCATTTTGTAGATGCAAAGCATGCCTGCTTTAGTGGTCGGTGATTAGTTTTCAAACATAGATTTGTTTGCTACTACATGCACAAGAGCTCTATTCTGGATGACATAATTCTTTGACTATATTGTGCAGCATCGCATTGATCAACTGTATAATGAAGCCAAGGCCACAAAGGTCTAAGAACAAGCAACAGATTCCAAACAAAACTTCTCATGTTCTCTGGAGTCCTTTTGGCGCTTGAGACTTGAATTCAGTTTTATATAGAGCAAGAATATGAAGTTGTAGCCAAGAGTGGTCCTCCTAGATTTGTATAGCTGAATCTATCATTGTTAAGTTCATTTGCACCAATGTTACACCCCTACATATTTGCTGTTCTAATCTTTTTCGCGAAATTAATTGTTTGCAAACCACCTCATAACTGAAATTAAATATGAACCAGACGTTGGTTACAGTCCATGCTGCATTACTTCCTTCTTCTTCCTTTTGGGTCATCGAGAAATAATCTCTGTGTGTTTATAGGACATGTGTATGATTCCGTACATCTGACTCTTCATACCTCGCATAGACATGAGCCTCCAAGGCCATGGGGAAATGTTAGTTGTTGAAATATCTTAACATAGTGGCATGGTGATCTCTCCAATTATGGAAATGCATAATAAGACGGAATCACATTTGGCCATCTACCCAAGAACAAAAAGTTGATAAGCAGGACATTGCACCACCTCATTCAAATGAACAGGAAAAAAACACAATTTATTCAGTATCTCTCTCAGAATCATAGTATAATACACCAACATGATTGTCACACAGGGGTAGAGTCCAAACCTTACATCTCTCGTAATACACTCACCCCAAGTGGGGGGGGGGGGGGTAGTAGAGAAGGTCTTGTTTCTTTAATGAAAAAGTGCAAACATTTTAGGCTAAAAATGCAAGCTGCAACAACTAGCATGCTGAAAATTCATTGACAGGGAGCCTTTGCTATTCTCACAGAATATAAAGGACAATTGCCCAGAGGGGATAGACCAACAGAACTATGATTCCGATTGTATTGGAAACTCCATTGGCTTTGGTAAAAGAGTTTCTGAACCCACCAGATGCTCTAATGTGCTCTTGCAGCAAATAGCACCCTATCACAAGACACACCAAAAGACCAATCCAGTTGTCTCTGATTGTCACTGCAATTAGACTTGGAGACACCACTATCAGCAGGATCAGTGCCCCTGGTAACTCTAGCCAATCTGCACTTCCGTTTAAATAAACACTTGTCATTTTCAGGCAAAGAAGCCCAGATGAAATTAAGCCAAACCAAACCCCCTCCCCCCTCCCCCAAAAAAGTATATACACGTACATATACACACATAAATACGTGTGTGTATACATATGTACATACACATACACACACATATTTATGTGCTTCACAGAGTATTTCTTCCAGACAACTGTCTGAATAATTCAGCTTGCACGATGCAACGGTCCAAAAACTGAACTATCCACATGACGACGACGACGACAACATTATTTCATTGCCTTAGAGTCTTTTGTCTATGACGGGGTATGGCAACTGTCCAAAAACTGAACTATCCACATGACGACGACGAGGACAACATTACTTCATTGCGTTAGAGTCTTTTGTCTATGACGGGGTATGTCAACAGTCCAAAAACTGAACTATCCACATGACGACGACAACAACATTACCCCCATTAACTTAGAGTCCCCCGCCTATGACGGGGTATAGGAGGTCGGATGTACGCAACCATACCCATGTGTTAGAAACATACAGAGGTTGTTTTCCGATGACCCATAATGAAAATTGCGTCAAGCTGTGTTGATCAACTGTTAATTCACAATATAAGAAGCTCAGCCAGTTTAGTGAGTCATTTTGCTCTATTCCATCATATTCCGAAGTCAAGCAAGAGTTGTCCTTGACTCTATTAGAAATGGATAAAAAGATCTTTGCCTCATGCTCTTACTTCCACGTTATTATACTTACATATAAAATTCGAATACTCATAAATCAATATCTTTTGACCTGGAAAATGGCGAGGAAAAAAGAGGCGCAGAATCACAGCGACAAAAGCGATCCATTTTCCAACTTCGCCCCTAAAGAGACAAGACGCTAAAGTATCAGAACATATGCATACATGTAGAAAAGGTAACTAAGGGAGATGAATGCAATAGCATGGATTCTTACCTGAAGAAACCAAACAATATAGAGGGAAGGCTGAAGAAAATGTAAGGGATCAAAAGGGAAGTGAGCATATTAGTCTTCCAGTTGGTTCTGTCCAGTACCAACAAGTATCTGCAAGATGACAAAACAAAAAGTTCGATCTTTGCTTTAGTCGAACCCGAAACAAAAATACACAGTTTGGAAACCTTTTCAATTATTACATCTAACCATTTTATTCATCAGTATGTAAGAACCTTGAAACAACTTTGAACGGAGCGACTAATGTGTCAGTAATTTTCCCAAGAAATGGACTACAAGTACAACAACAACATTACCAAGCTCCTACCTATGAAGGCCCAATGTATGCAACTATACGTATGTGTTAAAAACATAAAGAGTTTGTTTTCTGATGACCCATAATGATGTGTCAAGCCATGTCTACGCAACCATATTTATGTGTTAAAAACACAAAGATGTTTCCTGATGACCCATAATGATGGGTCAAGCTATGTCGATCAACTGATATTTCACAATATAAGAAGCGAGCTAATTTAATGATTCATTTTGCTTTAATCCATCATATTTCAAAATCAATAAAGATCGTCTGCGGAAATGAAAACAAAGAAATGGACTACAACAAAAAAGGTAAAAGAAAGTTAAAAACGAGCCACTAATCTTAGGCAGTTATTAATGAGATATCATAACATTAGTGAAAAAAATTTAAGATGCAAAATTTTTTTTCAAGAAGGTAGAATTACACGGCGGCGACGAAAGCAACCCATTTAAGGACGGAGGTTCCAAGGCCGAGGCCACCGGTGAGAGCATGATTAGCCAGCTTTTTGGCGGCAATTTGGAGCTCCTTGAAATCGGAACTTATCAACTCGTTGGTTTGATCAGTCTTCATCGCCAGATAACTTCCTTTGCCCATCTTCATCCAGATTCAACTTAAGCTTGAAAGGGTGAAGGGATTTAGAAAGAGTGGAATAACAGAAGCAAGGAATACCGCTGACAAGCTTTCCAACTTAATAGTCCAAGTCTTTGAAGAATGGTGGTTGAAATATATTTATTTAATGATTAAACTTAGTATATCTTCGAGATTTTTGGACAACTGCCCAGCACTGAATTTGGACACGGCATGAAACAATATGGATCAATTAGAAAATATCTGAAAGCATGGGTCCTATGGGACAAATGTCACACTTGTGTGGAGCTGCTAGAAGCCTATAACTTATGAGTTTATGAATCCGTAGGCACGAAGACACCTCTATTGTCAAGTGCGTATAACTTTATGAATACAAAACGACGACATCACCCCGTTACTTCAAAGATTTCTGTTTATAACTTGATATCAGAGTCGGATGTACGCAATTATACTCATATGTTATAAACACACAGAAGTTGTTTCCTGGTGACCTATAATGAAAATTGCGTCAAATTGTATCGATCAACTGTTACTTCACAATATAAAAAACGCATCTAATTTAGTAGGTCATTTTGTTTTATTCCATCATATGGGTAGATAAAATGACGTGGAATGAATTATGACATTAGGTAGGTACCACGTAGAATATCAACTTTGTTTACTTCTGTTTGAATGACAGGTTGTATAATATTTTCTGTATGAATTAGTATAATATCTTCATTGGTCAGAATAATAGAAGTGTGCCCATTCGTCCTGCTGTCAACATACGGGGTTGAGATATCCTCACCCCCACTTTCCTCACCCCTTTTGTGACCACGTGACACGTGGCAGCAAGAGAGGGTGGTAAGGCTAGATGAAGGTCACCTGCATCTAGCTTCACCACCTCCTCTTGCTGCCACGTGTCGTGCGGTCACGCGTTACCGCACCCACTTGCGAGGGGATCCTATCCCCAACATACGATCGATCTTATCCACAGGATTTCTGGCTGGAATGCTGGATTACTATTTCACTGTAAGTTGATCTACCTCTGCCCATTATGAAACATTTTGATTGTTGGATAATTTCCTTAATGAATCTCCTAAATTGTTGGAGTTTAAGTTTTAGTATATTTTCTTATTGATGTTTATCTAGTACTATTAGGGTTTGGTTTTGTTTAGACAAGTTGTGTCTATATATAGGGTCAGCCGGCCATAGTAGATGGTGCACCAAGAGTGCCGAGCGCCAAGAGTGCCAGCGCCAACAGTGTCAAGGCCAAGGGTGCCAAATACCAATCCCAGGTAGAGTGATTGGTGAGTCAATACCGGGTAGGGTCATTGACAAAGGGCGACGAGTGTTGTTCGGTTTTGAGTTATTTTCTGAATATCAATAAAGTGTGTTGTGCTTTATACGCGTTGTGTTCTTGAATCCGTTGTACTTCATTGATGCGTCTGAAATTATAGTAACATCAATCAATCATACTCGGTATATCCCAACGACATCAAAAACTATTGTTAGGATCTAAGGAAGGTGAGCAGCAGGCAAATAATACTTCTATCTCAAGGGATAGAGAGTTTGCTTCTAGTGGCCTCTATATATACATGCATAAATGACACAATAATAGGGATATGATGTGCTAGTGTGTTAGTGAGGGAATTCAGAAATACAAATAGAAAGCTTCCGATATTAAAATATTCATAAACGTATATATGAAAATATAATGCAAAACAATGACAAAAACAAAAACAAAAGTGCAAAGTCATCCTAAAGAGTAGACAGTATCTAATCCCCTAAATATATTTTAAGATGGCCCTATATCTTGTCTAAACTTCGTTAACCTTAATCTTCTGTCTCCATGAACTCTTATCATGACCCAAGTCAGTTTGAGTCTGTCTTCATTCCTCTTTCCCTCTAGAATGAGGCTTTCAATTGCTCTGACAAACGTCGTTATCTGTCTCCTCTTGACATACCCAAACCATCTCAGCCTCTTCTCTCTTATCTTATCTGCTATACTAGCCCCTTAATCTTTCTCGAAACATCTCATTTCTGATCTGTTCTAGTCTGGTAAGAAATAAAACCCATCGACTGAAGTTACCATAGAGCAGACTCTGAGAAAAGTTAACAAGTCCTGAATGTAACATTTAATGTACTATTTTTCTCGTCTTTCAAAACGAGTCCTAGAACTAATATTGATAGAAATTCGTACCGCTTATCTAAATGTACACGTTATAAAAAAAAATTGTTGTATAATCTCTAACATAACAAATGACTCGTATGATATGAAGATCTGATAAAATTAGTGAACAAATGTTCCAAAAATGAAATACTCATGGTGTGACAAAAAGCATGAAAGTACTTACAGTTTTAGATTGTGTACTCATTGCTACACTAACTTTAAAATGTTTAATCAGCAATTGGTAGATGTTATGGTCTTTTTCTGATTAACTAATAAAACATATATAAACAGAGTTAACCTTTTATTTATAGCATAATCTTCTCATACATATGTCAAGTAAAGAATTTATATTTAGTTGGCAAGTAACTATTACGAGGGCGAAGCTTGGACCAACTGGTAATGTTGTTTCTTTGTAACCTAGAGGTCACAGGTTCGAGACGTAGAAACAGCCTCTTGCACAAAGTATAGGGTAACGCTGCGTACATCAGATCGTGAAGGGATCTGTCTTCTCTTCAGGCCCCTCTTCAGACTATACGCAAACATGGGAGCATAGTGCAAAAAAAAGCCTCTTGCACAAAGTGTAGGGTAAGGCTGCGTATGTCAGAATGCGAAGCGAGTCGGCCCCTCTTCAGGCAGAGAACGTCAAAGTGTAAGGTAAAGCTGCGTAAATCAGATCGCGAAACGATCCAGTCTCTTTTTAGACCCTACACAAACACAGGAGCCTAGTGTACGGAAAAAGTTCATATTCCATTTGGGCTATTGAACCTCTAAACCAACGACATGACTCATTTACTCTATTTTCTTAGAGCAAAAGGTCATTCTCTAGCTCTGAGAGCCCACCGTCCCAGTCCCAAGAAACATTATGGAGGATGCAAATCAGAAGTCCAACGGTCTCCTAGTTTGGGTGAGGACTTACGTAGTGACCTACACAATGTGTCTCCCTGCAAACCAGGTCTTTGGTCTAACAGCAGTGTAACACCCATACTATATGTGTTTTTGAATTCGAACTCTTGACTTCTAAGAGTAAATCTTAACCCAAGTAACAACTGAAGGGTCATTTCCTCCATTTTCTAGGTTCTCTATAACCTTCTAATGGTGAGCCTAGTTTTAGGTCGTCGTACTCTTTTTCTTTTTCCAACTTTTAAGAAAACGGCGGGACCGTTCGGATTTAGGAAAGTAAAGCTTTCAGTAAGATAAACTAATCTAGCCGAAATCACCTAAAAAACCTATACTATAAGCCAAAAAAAAAAATCGAATTGTGTAATTCTTCAGTTTGCAGCAAAATAAAGAAGGCACAAAACCCTTCAAAAACCCTGTGGTATTCTCTGCTTGAGCACTGGAAAAATCAATGATCAGACATGGCTCCTCCCCAGAAATCTTCCAACAACAATCCCACAAAATTTCATTCTAAAATATAAATCTAGTGGTGTGCATATTTCCTTCCTTTTGCTTGTCTTGTGAGCCTTGGAAGAACTGTTATGTTAGTTTGTAAAGGTAATGGAAAGAAGAATAGAGGTAAAATTTGAGCTTAAAGAAAGGAAGAATAACTTGACACAAGACTTCGATCGATCGATATCCAAGTGGCTGGAAAATAAAACTGAGTATTCTGTTGGACATCAATTGATGACATCGATCGATACATCAATCAATCGATGTGGCCTGAGTGCAAAGTTGGAGTACACTGTCCAACATATATCAATCGATGTGAGATCGATACATAGATCGATCGAAGTAACTTGGTTGAAAAACTAGAGCACACTTCGATGTGGCATGGATGAAAAGTTGGAGCTTGATGTAAGACATCGATCGATGACATCGATCTATCGATGTGACAGTCAATACATGGATCGATCGATATGCCCAACAGAAATGACTTTTCATCTAAAGTTGCAACTTATGCACCAAGAGACATATCCAATCATCATGCAGCGGCTAAAAACGTGTGATATGATGTTCAAGAGCCTATAAAAAGGCTATTATAACACATTGCAAGACATCTTAAGCTCAAGTTCAATCTAGCATTTGAAATTCTTCTCCCTACTCTAAACATTCTCAAATGTGAAAGTTCATTTGGTTTCTTTCTCTTATTGATGAGGTTAGAAACTTGTTGGCTGTTGTATCATAGGAGGAAATTTGTCTATATCCTTGCAGCAACTAGTGGAAACAAATATTCCTTACGGGTATCATTTATAGGCGTCTCAAGCCATCAAATTACTTCTTCATCTACTCCATTTTTTGGCTCCATCCTCTAACAATCGTAAGGAATATGTGAGATGGATTCAAAGACGTTTCTGAATCAGAAGAGCATGAAGTTAGACCGATTTGATGGCACGAATTTCATGCAGTGGAAGGACAAAATGATGTTCTTGCTGACCGCTTTACAAATTGGGTATTGTTTAGACGCAAATCTCAAGGAATTGCCAACCCCACGCGAAGAGGACAATGAGGCGGTGAAGTCCGCATGGAGAAAGAGGCAAGAGGATGAAGTGTTGTGTCGGAGACACATCCTCAACAATATGTCGGATTGTATCTACGATTTGTTTACGGCAATGACATCATCTAAAGAGATATAAAACGTCTTGGAGTTCAAATACGTCAATGAAAAACAAGGCTCAGACGAATTCGAGGTGATGAAATATTTTAATACAGAACCAAATAGAAGTTAAAATACATTGCATCGTGTTATAACAACATATCAAGAATGCTGAAACGGAATCACTAGCAATCGCAGATCAGCATGACGAAGGCCAGGCTACACAAAGAGAGAAATATATTAACAAAGAAAAAGAAGGTTTTTTTCCCCTGTTTTTCTCAATATTATTGGCCACAAAAACAAGAAAGGGAACTCAAGATAAGCCTTCAAGCGCTAAGCCAATCCACAATCACGGAGACTGAAGTCTCCGAACAGCGCAATGCCGGCAACCTGAGCTGCTGCCTGAATGCACCCAATTGAGAGGATGACCAAACCCTTAGAGAGCTACCTGCAGACTGATCAGTAGCTCTCGTCTCTGATTCGGAGTACTGATCTTTTTCGCGTAACTTGGCAACTTCACTTGTCCACATATCTATCAGTCCAGACATAATTGGAAGACTAAGGAAGAAAAAGATGTGAAATTTCTTGAGATGCTTTTGGGATTCTTGAGATTTTGGATGTTGGTAAGTGTATATACCGGCACGTATATATAGCTATAGCATGTACGCTGAAAGGAAACGGGTAGACTAGATATTGAGTCTGGACTTTGTTTTGGGGTTTTCTGTGTGCTTTAGAAGAAAGTAGAAACCCACGGGAAACGAAAAACTCGATACCCGTGGTTTCGCGCTGGTCGTTAAGAAAATCATGTTGCAAATGGGAAATATCAATTTCCAAACAATTCATTGGTAAGGGAGACAACAATTTATACAAAACTTTGTTTTCATTTCCAATAGAGTTAAAAGATACATTCTTCATGTACTTTAAAATATAATGGAATAAAATAAAATGATTCATTAAATTTGATAAGTTTCTTATATTGTGAAGTAGCAGTTGATCGACACAGCTTGACGCAATTTTCATTATGGGTTACGAGAAACAACCCACGTGTGTTTCTAACATATATGTATGGTTACGTACATCCGATCTCTCATACCCCGCCATAGGCGATAGCCTCTAAGACAATATGGTAATGTTGTTATTGTTGTTGTATTTATACAAAACTTCTACCCCGAGCAACGGAATGGAACCGTAGAGTGTCAAGTGAAATCAAATCCAAAAAAGAATTTGATCTATGGACAACATCGTTGTGGTAAAGGTCGTAATGCCAGATGAATTATTACCGTAAGGCATAGAGGGGATGTCATAAGCGTCTGTATCGTAAAATCGATTTTCGATGGAATGGAAAGACATATATATGATAGAATCGTAACCATAGAATACGATCTTAATCGAATTACATACATTTTGTCTCATACACTATGGGGATGGTGAAGAGGGATATTTTACATCCCAGAGAGACTATAATTGGAGCAAAGCATGGAATCTGTCCGAATTATTACGTTTTTTTATATTAGTTGATGAGTATTTATTATGATTTACTTATCGACTAGTATAAAATTTGATCCAATTCACAATATAGATTATCACAGAGAGGCGAGCTGATACAGTTTTACACATCTCTCGCCGTGTTTTTATTTATTATTAACCTGTCCCATTCATATTTTCGAATTCATGTTCTGTGACACTTTTAATTAGTTAGTGTTTACCAATAAAGCATAATTATACTGCTATCTTGACAACACGCATCAAGAAGAAAGAAAAGTTGAAGACCAGTTGATGTTTTGTTATATCATAAAATATGAGCGTGCACTCAATTTGTATCATATGATATATAATAAAATATGAGTTTACAAGATGGGAGTGCGTACACAGTAAAGTGTCTTATGTGCCGTCACAATAATTGTCACCAAAATGGAACCACCGGCGAGAGAGTTTCAGCTCCAATAGTATTCATTGCGAAACCGTTGGTTAGTATTTTTCTTTTTGTTTTTATTTTAATAGAACTTTGCCTTTTGATGAATTTGATTTTCAAGCACAGGGGCGGATGTCACCCTTCTCTTGTCTCCTTGGTCAAATGTGTCTAATATTATTATTTGGATCGAACTCTTTATCTTTTTATCTTTTGACATGAAAAATATTGTTTGTCTCCTGCTTATAATTCTCAGACCCTAACGATAGCTTTTGATGTTGTTGGGTGTTACTTGTTAGTATCATTATTTGATAAAGTGATGTAAATCATCATATCATGGTTAACTCTATTTTGGGTACATCCAAAAGTTTGTTGAATTTTTTTTTATCCCCAACCGGATTATGTTCATTAATAGAATCACTTTGCTTGCCGACCGTCTTATTTTATTTTTTCCTTCAAAGAAAAAATTATAAACTAAAACAAAATTAGGCCATAAAACTGAAAAATTATAGTCGCACGTCATCTTATTTTTTTACTAATCATTTTTGGGGTAATATGTGTCATAGGTTTATAAGTCTTATTCACATTAATAAAATGAATATCACATTTTTTTCTTTTCCTGAATAAAGTGAATTTCGGTTTCAAAACATCATTATGAAGGCCTGCCTTCATTTGCTTAATGATGGTGAAAATTAAATTGTTGAAAAGATATGTCCTAAGAACAATAGAAAAAGAAAGGTTTTTTTTTCTGGTAAATAGATAAAACAGCTCCTAACTAATGCAAATGTTAGAACATGGATAGCTATTAAAGTACAATCAGTAACAAAGTATCTATAAAACAGTGCAATCTGCAAAGGATGACGTAAATCTCTTACCTGTTTATTAAGAGAGCATGAGAGCACCAAAAAGACAGCGTAAAGCTTGAGCAGTCAAATATGTAAATGACACAGTACAGCTTCAAAGTTAACCACTTCCGACCAAATGAAAAGGTTTTAAGTGTGCCATCTCCAGTTTGGTGGGGTGCATCAACGAGCCCTGGCCTGCTCAACTTGGCAAGTCATCCCACGTCGTACCCAAGTAGTATCTTTGGGGCACAATAATTCTTGCACGCGAACACAAGCACGAGTGTGAGGTACATGTTCGATTTTGGAACCTTGCAGCAGCAAAGACATATATTCGCCAGACTTGCATGGCCTTGTCGTCTGTTCACGGGAATATTGTCATGGTCTGCCTCCCAGACAAGACACTGGCATACTGCCCATGTGCAGTGAAATGTCTTCAGACGCTAACACAAAGCCGGAGGAGGAAAACTATTGCGTAAGCTCACAGTGCAGGAATCCCTCGTTAAGTCACTATCCGGCATAGTCCTTCAGGATCATTAGCTGCTGGTGAGAAGAATTCCAAAATGGCAGCGTCGAGACCCCAGCAGCTGCATGATTGAATTCATGCAAAATCCCATGGTGCTGATAGGTAGGAATCTCTCTTGAGATATTGAAATTCAGAACTACAGCCAAAAATATAATCAGCCTGTATAGCTCAAATCCATGGTGTCCAACCTTCATACATATTGCAAAGATTATCTACACTTGTTGCTTGCTTGAGCAGAAAATCAACTTGCTGCACGATATTAATGTCCCTGGAATATTAGGAAAGAAAAGCAAATCAAATGTTGATGAGACGTTCATCAATACACATTTGGCTAAAAAACGTTTGAAGGAAGTACCTGTCATCTTTAATATCATGGCCATCCAGCTTCATCTCTACTCGTCTCAATATTGACATCGCATAAGCATTTTTACCTAGAGATGAAATACTCAGAGAGAGTAGATATTCGTTTACAATATTTAAGCAAGATAATGGTCCCTTAGCAAAAATGCTTCAAATATAACACAGTCGTATATATCAAAGTACATGAAAGTTTCCAATGTTAGCTGGTGATAACACACGATAGAGATTTTTCGTAAGGCGGCATTACTCAAATAGGTATATGAATGATGCATAATTATTTTCGTATCGGATTCCTTATCGGATCATAAAAACTCACTTTCTGCATAATTCCATCACACTCTCAGTCAGCATGCAGAAATGCATCTGAGATGCTACAGGCTCAAGATGCTGTTATGATTTTATGTCAAACATGATAATTAAAATCAGAAAAACGCAAATTCTTAGAGGTCTTAAGGTGAGTTTGTTCAAATTGAACACTTCTTAAGAGACGAGGGAGTAGCTTGCTCACCCCTGGCGGATCGAGCTGCCTCCTTATAAAAAGGCGAAATTTCACTAGTCCCTTCCCTGGTTGTGCCTTGGTCTTGGTTTGATGAGGATGACTCACTGCTACCCACAAAGTTTTCCACATAATTTTCCTGGCAGAAAGTGCACGAATTTAAAAATTATCTTCAATGGTTTATGAAAATAAAGCACATACTGAGTGTAATGATATTTTGTCAAGATTCATACATTTCCAGGAAGTAGAGGCATTTTAAATCACAGCTGACCTGCATGGTTCTAGAAGATTGTTTCTGAAGATCGATACTAGTAGTTTCAGAGGGTGGCAGAAGTTCTTGCACCGCGCTGCTGTCATCATCACTCAACAGGCGGTCTGTCAAATACGAACTATTAGAGCTATCTGCAAGATGTGTTTGAGCTGATGTAACACCAGAATCCGCACTGCTGCTCCTAATGCTTCCTGGTGGAGATATCCATCCCTCGTCTTCCAGTGACAATGCACTAAAATCAAGAAGATCTTCGACATTTTCCCCATCAGGTTTGACAAATATCTCCGTCTCCCCATCAGTATAAAAGGTCTCAGGAACAGGCATATTTGATCTTGATAAATCATTTCTCTGCGATCTTTCTTCCTGACTTTCACCTAACCCTTCGAGAGCCTATAAGGAGTCAAAACAGAACATGAAAAAATTGCTTGAAGAAGATACTGAAGTGCAAGTTACAGGTTGTTTACAGATTATGAATTACTTTATGAAGATTTCCCGCATGAAAACTTGCAGTTCGAGCTAGCCTGGTCAAAATAGAATACAGTCCCATCACAGACGACGTGAGAGATGGTACATAAGGCTTAAATGCTTGAGAAGCCTCCTTGATTCTAACATAATAAGATTGGAAAATCGCTTGCCCATGAATGGGGGAAATTTCCATTTTAGTCTCTTGCTCATTAGCCATAGCATTAGTCATGGCTGTAACATCCTTGGACAACATAGAATCAAGAGGGAGCAAAATTGCATTAACCTGCACAAAGCAAAATGAAACTCATGTTGCTATAAATTTAAACGACAGGAAAAGAGATTCACCAGCTTCTTTCTAATCTGGGGCAAACATCAACGGCAATATAATGAGTGGAAATGAAGCACCTTCGAAAGATCTTCCATAAGAGACAAGTGCAATGCAGCAGCCTCTTTTCCCAAGCTGTGAACATCGTGAAGACCTTCAGTTATTGCAAGGACCTGGAAAAGGAAGCAATGGATTAACCAGCAACATAGCCATATGATAGAACTTTTAAACAAGCAATAGCCATATGAATATAAACTGCATGCAAAGAAAAACAATGCATAGGATATACGACTCCTACCGCGTCACAGCTATAACAAAATTGGAGTCTTTATGTTCATTTTCCTTCCTCCAACATGTAGTTCCGTGTTTTCAGCAAAGCCCAAAAGTAAATTGGAGGTAAGAAATATATCAACCATTCTTTAAAAATCTTCAGACGATATATTTCCAAGTTAAAATCTTTCATTATTCTCATTGGCCAAAGCATCTAGTACATTCTAGGCAAATTTTATCTAACAATATTTCTAGAACATGACTAACAGGAGGCTAAACTGAGGCTTTGGCCAAGCCAATGCATCAGGCCAGTTTTGGGCCTTGTCAATACTTCGTTTTGATTATTCTATCTCTATCAACAGTTTCAAGTCTTGTGGGGACTAAGGCTGCTGTCGCGCATTCTAAATCACACATTGCTACCAACAAGATACAAATAAAAAACATGACTCAAAATGCAGTTAACCCTCCAGGGTGATGGATTACATGTTTTCTATTTTTGTGGCTAAACGGCGATAACAAAATTCCCAATTTTATAGCTTGTGAGGGCAGTATCAGAATAAGCCATATACTAACCTCCTCGAGCATTGAACCACATTCTGATGTCAAAGCTGTATGCCCCTTGACAATACCAGCAAAAGCAGAGAGTGCTACACTGGCTTCATAGGCACAATCCCTCATAGCAAGAAGAGTGCTTTGCAAATCACCTGGAGAAGTAGACGATAAACCCTTAGCGTACTACAGGACACAGGTCATTCTTGGTAATTGCAAAGACCATAAGAATATCATATATATATATACAAATTTTCAGATTCTCTTAGGCAGGCAATAAGGTTTTTGCTCCTACAGAACTACATATTTTGGAATAATTCAGAAAATTGCTGATAGTTCAGTAGATATGAACAAAGCTATGATTCTGCGTGATTGGAGGAAGAAGAGAAGAAAAGGAAAGGACACATGGTCAAATCCATGCAAATAGCTGCAGATTAGTAGGAAAAACACACGCAAAGGAATATCGAGCAAAAGATCTGGCATGCTTATCATTCTCAACATACTGAAGATCAGAATCATATTACTACATTTTGATTTTGATCATTAATTAATTTATTATTATTATTATTATTATTATTATTATTATTATTATTTTAAGTATACCCTTTTTGAGTTCGAAATGAACTCTCATCTTCCGTTTTGGCAATTTAGTAATCTTAATAGAAATGAAAACTTTTTCTATGCTTAGCCAACCAACCTTCTAGCCTTTACAATGCATGAAATATGAACATAATTACAAGACGGCTTTCTCAGGAACCCTACTGACCGAAACTAATTAATCAAGAAATTGTCTTCTTTTTCTTTTCTTTACCTTGACGGGTAGGGAGGGTGGAGAAGGGCAAGGGGGTCCATGGGATGTGGAGTTGCCTAGATGGGGAGACATGTACTAACATTTTCGGGAAAAAAATTATATAATATAGCTTCCAATTACTTATGTAACACAGCAATTCTTAAAGTACTTTGCTAAAGAAGGATATGATGGTTATTTTTCCATTTATCTTTTTTTTAAGTTAAAATTCTCATAAATAGACCAAATTAGGCGAAATATAAAGGTGGTTGCCGGGGGATAGCAACAGCAAGCATGACTTGTTCAAAATAAAATGGCACAACTGTCAACTTTTATAACCCAACCATAGACAAGTGCCCAAAATAGTCCCCAACCTATGATTACAACTAAAAAGCGTAAAACACCCCAGTTGAACAAACCAGAGGCTTCAAAAATAGCAGAGAAAGAAGAAAGACCTCAGCTAAAAGTAAATATAGTATGAAAAAACAGAAATGCCCATTAAGACAATAAAATCCCAGTAGGTAAACAAAAATGCACATTAAGATAATAAAGTCCCAGTAGGAATTTGAACCCAGATGCCCAGCTTAGATGTAGGCCTCAAAATGAGTCAGGATAAACATCTGGCATAGCTAGGGACATAAACAGCCAGCAAAGGCTGAAGCAAAAAAAAAGGCTGCGGGATACATCCTCCAGGAATTGATATGTGACACTACTCCCATACTGAATGCAGCAGGAGAACTGAAAGGGTAGAAGACAGTGCATAGGCGAGCAAAGAGACCAGTCAAAAGAACCAGAAGAAATAACAATGCATTGATCCAGAGTGAAGATGAAGGCACGGATAGCAAACATGATTAGGTAGCATGTCTAGACTAAGAGAAGACTTTCATTGAGAAGCTTGGATTTAGAGTCAGATCCTAGTTGAACTTAGTCCACTTGTATTTCTTCTAAGAGACAACAAAGTAGCATATATTTTGAAGGATCTCCTTAAGAACAATATCATGATCTTTGGCAATTTTCTAATGAAGTCTATTGTTCCTCTTTCTCTATTTGTGATAGACCGTAGCAGAAAATCAAAAATGTGATCTTTGGCAATTTGCTGATGAAGTCTATTGTTCCTCTCTCCATATGTGATAGACCATAGCAGAAGACCCGAAACGTGTTGTCTTTCTGAAATTTTGAATTCTAAGTGTTGCTTGAGTTAAGCCAATTCATAATGTTCTGTCATCCGCTGATCGTATCATTGCACTTCATATTTTCAAGGCTGCTCTCCACACCTTAGCTGAGTACGGACATTGAAAAAAGGGTGCTCTGGTTTTCCATAAACCTGACACACAAGACACATGAATTAGATTAGATCAGACCCCAATCTAGGAGTTTATCTTGTGTATTCATTCTCTTCTAACATGCAATATACACTATGATTGCATAACGTAGAAGAAAATGTGCACACCAAACGATTTTCTCTTATTCAACTAAAGGCAAAGAAGACTGGAGAGCTATAGTGGCATTTTTGACTGAAAATCTAGGATATAGTTTCCAGGTCCAGCAATCATTCCTCTATTTAATGTCAATGGTACAACAAGCTTGACTGAATTGCATCACTTGATTATTCCATCATCTTCCATAAGGTAACCTCTAAGTGTTACCATCCAAGACCGTTGAGACCTTGGCATTGTCATTGAGTTCAGGGTGACTAATACTCAGGACACCCCCAAAATGCCAAGAATTATTCCAAAATGGTATTAATTGTCCATTTCCTATCATTTTACCAATGCAGTGAGCATATTTGTCTCTAACCCAGAGAAGCCTTTTCTACAACCAAGAATCAAAGGGTCTTAGCTTAGCCTCCTATATAGATTTACCTTTTAAGATGACAGTGTGCACCTATTTAACCCATAGTCTCTCTTTGTGTTCACATATATTCAAGATACTTTTCATAATGTATGCATTATTTACCAATCCTAAATCATGAATACATAAGCTTCCTCTATTCTTTAGTTGACAAGTAGCATCCCCACTTGACTTTTGTTTTCTTAGAACCACCCCATAGAAAGGTCTTCAAGATTTTCTCCATTTCTCTGATAATCTCCTAGGTAAGAAATAAGTTGTCCAGTATCTACAAACAGTCATAAGCACATAGTTGATTAATTGAAAATTTCCTCCATATGAAAGGTTTTTAGTGGTCCAACTTTAAACTTTGTTTGTTAGCTTATCTAGTAGAAACCACAGTCAGTGTAAGAATGCTTACCCGTAACAAGATGTATGCCTAATTACATAATTAGAAGGCTTCCGAAAGGCAATACCCAAGATACTAGGCAAGACTTCCTTCTCCTGAGTAATGGTGCCAGAAGTGTATATTTCACAATTCTAAAAGTTGGTTGCAGTCAAGAAAGAGTTAGGAAGTCCTCTAGAGCTTCTTTGATTACTAGAACAAGTTAGGAAGTCCTCTAGAGCTTCTTTGATTACTAAAACAGATTGGGAGTCAGCTTTAGAATAGAATGAATAAGTCATTAACAAATGCTAAGGAACAGAGCTTTAAGTGTTCACATTTTGGATGAAAAGTGAAGTTGGAGTTGGAAATTTTTCTTTTCAAGTGTTGGATGAAACCTTCAATAACAAGTAGGAAAAGGCTGGGTGATAGAGGATCACCTTGCCTAAGCCCTTGTGATACATTAAACTTACCAGACAAGGTACCATTCATGTTAACGGAACAAGAGGTAGTGGATATTATCATCATGATGTCAACTTTGATAGCACAGCATTTTGGCCAACCAGACCTCTTGTAATTTTTCACGAGTTCATGCATAAGAAGGATGTTGTTTTGAATGGTTATTCCTTTGATAAAGACTGACTGGTTCTCATCTACAAGGTGAGGGATCAATGGTTTTAACCTATTCACAAGAATCTTAGAGATGACTTTGTCGGTTACATTGCTACAAGAAATGAGTTTGAACTGCCTTATGTTGTTTGGATTATCAACCTTAATGACAGTGACATTTATTGGGTAGTATGTAAAGTTCTCATCGAAGAGGTTCCCATGTATCTCAAGATGAATTATTATAAAAACTTGCGTTATCGCTTTTACAAAGGTATCCAATTTGACTCATCTGTTCATATATTGTTACAAAATAAACCAGGTTTGAGGTAGGAAAGCATGATAACATGTTCTCATTTATCTAAAATAAACTTCTGATTATCAGGATGCTATGAGATACTAGCATATTTGAATCAGAATCATGCGTAATACTTCTATATTATTTATTCTAACTGGAAGTCCCAATTCTCTCTCGTTTTCTCTCTCTCTCGATATTACGTTGACGATGTGTACACATAGTATAGCAGTTGCAGGTCCTCGGTTCAGATGTCACTACCATTAGTTTGTCGAAAAAAGAGAGCATGGCACTCGTGAGGGCGCAATTGGTGTGTTAAATATACAAATCAAACTCACAGATAGCTTAAGCTCTCTAATAAGGAGGTAATTTAACATATACGCTGGGAAAGAAAATATGCAACAACTTTGTAGACTAACACAGCTACCCAAAAAGAATATTTCATGGTTGAAGGTTGCCAACTTAGTGCACTACGTAGATGCTTACATAAGGGCCAAAATAAAAAGAGGGGAAACCGTACCTGACGCCGACTTCACTTTATCAGAAGCAATACAAAGTTCACTACTTGCAGAATATAAGCCACTTGAAGCCGCTTCCATATTGCTCTGCGTAAGCCTCCATTCTTGTTCACTACCTGAGAAATTAAAAATTCAAACAACTCACCGAACTCCAAAAGGGGTCAACTCTAATATCAATTCCAAGTTCACATTTTAAGATGGTTTTGACTCACGCGTAAAGGAACGATAGCTAACATCAAGTTTTGACAAAATGTTTAAGTAAGTCTGTTGCCAGATCATGCTATCACCACCAGCTCTAGAAGGAAGGAATTCTTCTGAGGTCAGATAAATCCCATCTCTTGATGCTTCAAATTCCAATACAGAGATGCAAATTTTCATTATCTCTGATGCCTTATCTCTAGCTTCTGATAACAACTGCTTTCGTCTTGTCAAATGTTCATGGAACTCAGGAGGTATTCCTGCATTCCTCACAAATTTATTTCCTCCTGCGTTGGTACTGGGTCCACCACAAGCCCAAATCATAGCTCTCTCGAGCTGACCTTCAGCTGCTAGAGAAGTTTGCTCACAACCTTGTAGGCTCTCCAGTGATCTAGCTATCTGTGCAATGGAAGTTTGCAAATTCTCGAGTACGTCATGTCTGTTAATGTTTAAAATTGATGGATGTAAGATATCATCATGCATGAAAAAATCATGGCACACAAGTCTGTTATTCTGCAAAGGGATCAACTTAGTATCATGCACCCACTCCGTCCTCATAACTTCCAAACATGTCTTAAGGAGACCATCTCTCAAATCATGAATATGTCTTTTCATGAGGGAAGCCGCTGATCTTGCAGCCCTAGCAGTTTCATGCGCACTGCAGTACTCCTCAAACATGAGTTGCATTTTTTTAATGGCCTCAGGACCTCTCTTTGGATCGCAAGCAAGCTCCTTGTTTAACTCTGTCACATGCTTTAAAAAATCATTCTCCTTGTCCAATCTTCCCAGAAGAAGTGGAGCAACTCTCTCTTTCAGATATTGCCCGATATAATCTTGAAGACGATCCTCAAGCTTGCGACTTAGCACATGGAGAAGTTGGTCAAGTCCCAATTTTTGATCAATAAATGAAGCTGCATTGTTCATGCAGTAATCAAGAAAAGAATCTGCCAAGAAGACCTTCCAAATAAAGAAAGCATGCGAACGGAGAATGGCAGGAAACTTCCAAATGTATTCTGATATTGGGCACCCAGAATTTACCAAATCAGCGATTACAGAAGTTCCTTTTGAGGTTGCCATAGGTATATCAGACGACACCAATGCTCTGTCAGCTGATTCCAGTTCAGAGAAAGGATGAATTAACAATCCAAGAAGTGTCTTGCCTCTTGAAAGGTGTGACTCCCCACACTCAGTATTGAGAAGAGTTTGCAGTAAGTTCTCTGAGGCCACCAATGCTTTCTCAACATTAGCTTCTTTTTGTCTCAGGGTAGTAGCTCTCAAGTCCTTCTGGTTCCATGTTTGATGAAGTTTCTCCAACTGTTCCCTGCAAGCTTCTTCTTGGGAGGCAAGCTCCTCAGCTTCTTCCCATGAAAGATGGTCTCTACCTTTGACAGAAGCCTCTTCAAGAGCCAATTGTTGTTCTGTTATTAGACCAACTTTGAGAAAGTAGTTTTCCTCGAGTTCAACCAAGGATGCTTTCTCTAATTCAACCTCTATGAGTTGTTCCAGTGCTGTATCAATGGATCCCCTAATTTGGGAGAGTGACCCGAAGACATCCATAATCTTTGAGTTAGATGAAATGAAACAACTGATGACTTCTGGTAGAACAGTCTCAATCATGTGCTTAACGAAGCTCTTACAGCAATGCAGACTGATATGAAAGTTAGAAGCCCAGTTTTCCTGAAACAAGCAGCTTTCACAATCTCCGTCCACAGTTACAGTCAGAATACCTCCTTCGACATATTGCCCAAGTTCATTAAGAAACCCAACAATAAGCAAGCACTTCTCTATTTGCCCTTCCATTGTATCAAAAACAAATCCAAGCTCAGAGTGAGGCCTACTATTTGCAATCTGGTCACTAGAATGATTTATACAGTTCAGTACCATTTGCTTGACGTTACTATACAAATTTATAATTGCTGAACACAGAATTGTCAAAAAATTTGCTTTCTTCTCTTCGATCTCCAGAAAATTAACACCCTCTGGCATCCCAGCTCCCAGTGATCCTAAAGATGTGGAATTCTCCTTCCTCTCTAAGCCACAAGACTGAATATAATTAACAAAAGCAGACAAGAGACGATATTTGGCTTTTGATTCATCCTCTGGACCAACTGAGTTAACCAGTTCTGAATGTTCTTCTTCCATTTCCTTCAGTTTTCCTACATACTTGCTCACCTTATCAGAGAGCTCGTCATATCTGCTCTGAACAAAATTCAACCTGTCTACATTAGCCTGAGATACGAGCTCGGCACCCTTTCTTCGGGCAAGCAATAGAACATCAGATGATTCTGTACTCACAGCAAGTTGCAAGATTTGTGCCCAAGCATGCATTGGGCTGGTTGTCAGGTAGTCTGCAGGTAGAATCCGCTGCAGAGCCAATGAATACGTTTGAAGGGAAGAGACGGCAGAAGAAAGGCCAAGCTTTAGATCACCCATTGAAAGAGACACTTCCCTGTCGATGTCAATGCACTGAACTTGGGTAGGTTCAGGAACAATTGTCAAAGGAACTCCAGCCACTACCACAGCAGATCTAAGAGACATAGATTCTTCAACATCAGTCGGCCAACTCCAGCCTTTAGTTTCAGGAATGGAACTGTTCCTCAATGCGTCAAGTATCCTTCCATGCTGCTCAATCCAAGTAGTTGCCTCATGGGCTTTCTCCCTCACAATGGCCAGTGCTTGAGCAAATTCCCGAGCCTGTATTTCAAGTAAGGCGCGGATTTTTTCTGAATTGCTAGTTGCCTCGGCAACATTTGACTTAGCAGATGTCGCATGAAGAACAAGACTGGCTCTTTCTTGGTCGGCACGATGATATAGAGCACAAACAACCTCATAATGATCCAGAACGTTCACAAACCTCTGAAAACAAATGACCGCGCATGAATGACGAAGGACGCAATCATAAAAGAAAAAAACTGACAAAATTCCCCAGAAGAAAGACATTCAAAATACCTCAAGGGCAGCTTCAACAGCTGGTAAGGTGGCCAAGAAAAGATCATGATGCTCCTGAAGACATCAATAAGAGAAACAACCATCAAATTCAAACACCCTACACAAAAGCACCGGTACAAAACCTATGTTTCCCACAATGCACCACAAGTAGTGGCAGAAAGTACAAAAAGGTAGGTATATTAAATAAAGTTCCATAGTAAGCTATATGTTGAATTTTTGGTAATCTCAATCGAATGTCCCAAACTGATGTAAAAATATTAGTAAAAGGAACTTATTTATCCCACTGAAGCAAGGAAATAGAAAACCATCTTGTACGCATGGTTCATCGCACAGTTCATTTAGGACGCTTAGACAATAAAAAGGTTCCCAGTTATGCAACTCAAAGACAAAACTTAAGCAATGACTACCTGCAATGGCACACGAATTTCTAGCACACGTGATGCAAACAAACTCAGGCTAACAGCAAGCTCCATGCCCTTACGCTCCTCGCCCACAATTGCAGCATCATCATGAAAATCTCCACGTGTCCATTCTACCAGTGGATCCCAAACAAATGCTTCCAATAACATCAAGATTATGTCCTTATTCTTCTTCAAAACACCAAAGAGAGCTTCACAATTCGATCTAAAGGCACCTTCAATGCCAGTTAGCCCCAAACCTGCTTCAATAGTCTGCGTCAAGCGGAAGGGGACAATTTCAGGAACTTTGAGCCTCTGTCCTTTATCAAAACAAACATTGTAGTCTATATGCAAGATATCACCGCTACAGAAATCGATTAGAATATTATCCAAATGCCGATCACCCAGGCCCAATATATGACCGACAATACTCATGGCCGCAACACTTCCCGAATACCTACAATGGAACACGATCTAATTATAAGTAGCACTTAACAAGAACCTGCTTACTGCATTTTCTCATTATTGAATAAGTAGCTAGTTTCACTGCTTAATGGACAGGCTTATAAAATTCTTCCATCAATATGAAAAGCCAAATTAGATACCTAGTATATCAGTTCATTGCAAAAAGAATCACATAAAAGCATGGGCATCTGAACCACTTTTCACAAGTTTTGAATTGCTTGAGAAAATGTCTTATCCGCTAGTCATATTCTCTCTCTAAATAAAAGAAGCACCCTACAAAGGCTAGTACTTGAACTTACTAAAACGTGGGAAGTGGTTTCTTAAGATGGCAATTTGAGTCCTCATAAACTGTCTGCTCTGAACTGCTAACAACTAACAATCTTTTCATGGACAAGATAATATGGGTCCCAATAATTTTGTCGGACAGCAATCTGGAGTTACTTTGGACATTTATCTGAGAGATGTGGTCCCATTATATAATTCAGGAGCTTTGAGATCAAAAAACATGTTTGTATACAAAATGCATAATTAATTTAAAATTCCAGAAAACTTTAAATGATATTCTCCGCATATCTGTTTCCATTGAAAGTACATACACACCGTGAAAGTTAAAATAATCTGCAACCGTTTCATCTCAACTTTTGACATCAGTCACCATTTCTATCTTACTTACCAGTCCTTCAGACACCAAAACCTGTCTATTCTGTCTTCCTTCACAGTCGGCGGCAGAAGTTGTATCCGCCAGGATACAATAGACAATTCGCGCTCAAGAAAGGGACGAAGGCCAATTAGACAATTGACGCTATGTTGGGTTAGCAATTTCAAAGGATGTATAGATTATGCACTTCAGGGTGAAAAGAATGCTCTGGGATTATATTATTATAAACAAAGAACAACTTTTGGAAAGTTGGTCAAATGTCCATCATCTCCAACCCAGCAATCTGGGACCGTATTCAGTGAATCCATTACTACTGCATCCATGAACCAATTTTATCTGTGTGACTGCCACCACGAATCAGCACCACCAACCAACCTGGACTTCAGTCAATGATCACGTGCAGAACCCACCACTAACCCGGCACCGCCTTTCTTTTTCACATATCGAAGCTCAACCTGCTTGCACTATTTTAAGTGGAAAATAAAGGCTACTATATACCCCTAAAGAAGTGTTGGCAGAATTACCGGCGGTGATGCAGCACCAAACGGCAGCAGCCTTGGTTTTAGTGAAAAATTAATTGTGCATAATTGTAATCCTTGATTTTAGGTGGTTGTTTAATGTACTTAATTGTAAATGATTGGGTGTATTAAGTAGGGCAGATTTTCGGTTTTGACCACATGGGAATTAGGTGATTCCATTCATTTATTGTATTAAATGTAGCATCCCATAATTGGTGGGATTGATAGATAGGGTAGTGATATAAGATTACTTGTAAAGTGTATTGAGAAGTAATGAGAAAACACTTGTTTTTCCTCATCAAGATTTTCGGCCCTTGTTACATGGTATCAGAGCCAAACCCGAAACACCAAAACAATTCCAAAGTCACTCTCATCCAATCTCCGAGATGAGTTCTCAAACAACCTCTCCCGGTGCAAGCTCATCAACTGCACCGGTTCCTACCTCCAGCGCAGGCACCACTGCGCGCCCACTCCAACCGTTTGGTCGAGGAGTCACGGCGGTTACTGAGGAATGGCCAAAACCCATAGGTGCGAATCAAGTGGCACTGAATCAAACACAACTTGAGCAACTGCTGGCCCTCCTAAAGACCCAGGCCGAGCCCACTCCTTCATCCAACATGGACACACATCAAGGTATGGTTAACTTTGTGGAGTCTTCCCCATGGATACTAGACACAGGAGCCACTGATCACATGATAGGTAATCTAACTCTATTCACTACATATGCCCCGGTTCTTGGAACTTTAAGAGTTAAGGTGGCAGATGGGACATTTGCACTCGTAGTTGGAAAAGGATCTGTGAAAGTGGCCCCCACACTGGTGCTTGAAACCGTACTTTATGTCCCTAAGTTAACTTGCAACTTAATTTCTATTAGCAAACTTACGAAGGAGTCTGGTTGTGTGGCTAAGTTCTCTGCCCATATGTGTGTTTTGCAGGAGCAGGAATCGGGGAAGACGATTGGCATTGCTAGAGAAAGGAGTGGCCTTTATCACCTTGAGGGAGACTTTCATCCAAACTCAACAAAAAGCTCACTCCATACCGTCGCCCATAGGTCTTCTCCCAGTGTCATCTTTAAACAATCTGATGTACTGTTACTTCATCAAAGATTAGGACATCCTAGTCTTGGTTATCTTAAACAATTATTTCCGGTGAATAAACAGTTGTCTAATTTGAAGTGTGATGCATGTGTCTTTGTTAAACATGTCCGAAATGAGCACCTCCCAAAACCGCATATACAATCCGCACCGTTCCATCTCGTGCATAGTGATCTTTGGGGTCCATCTCGAGTTAAAAATATTCCTGGCGCTAAATGGTTTATTACTTTTATTGACGACCACACAAGGGTTTGTTGGGTCTATCTCCTCAAAGAAAAAACAGAGGTAGCCCATGTTTTTCAAAATTTCCATTCCATGATCAAAACCCAGTTTCAAACAACAATCCAAATCCTACGCACAGATAATGGCACTGAATACTTCAACAAGAATCTGAACACTTATTTGGCCTCAGAAGGTATTATTCACCAGAGCTCTTGCCCAGACACACCACAACAAAATGGTGTAGCTGAGCGAAAAAACCGTCATATATTAGAAGTTGCTCGGGCCCTAATGTTCACTATACACGTCCCAACCTATTTATGGGGAGAAGCCGTTCTTACAGCTTGTCATCTAATCAATCGTCTTCCATCAAAACCATTACAGTTTCATACGCCTATCTCGGTTCTACAACATACCTACCCTCTCTTTCATTGTGGTTCTAGCCTTCCACTCAAAGTATTTGGTTGTGTCGTATTCGTTCACAATCACAACCCCACTATATCTAAGCTAGAACCTAGGTCCTATAAGTGTGTGTTTATTGGTTACTCCTCCACTCAACATGGCTATAAATGTTATTGCCCTACTCTTCGTCGCATATTTGTCACCATGGACACTCAGTTTCGAGAACAAGAACCGTACTTTCTCTCCCCTCAACACTCGGCCGATGGCACACAATGGCTGTCACTCGAACCCGCGTCTATAGTTACACCAAATGAACCACTGCCTGCTCCAGTCATCCCAGACAGTGGTTCAGGGGGAGACACTACCCAGCCGAAGCCGACTCCTCACGAAAACAGCCCCAACGAAAACAGCAGCCCCAAAAACAGCCCCATTCAGCCGACCCAAACACAGCCGACACCAAGCATCATTGTTTACTCACGAAAACACAACACTCATGTAGATAAAGACACTGACATTTCTCTAGGGTGCCAACCCTCTGAACCGCAGCCTGACTCCTGTGGTGAAGGAGACACCCCGGATACTTCAGACATGGATCTACCGATTGCTCTTAGGAAGGGAAAAAGGGTATGTACTCAACATCCCATCTCCAAGTTTGTTTCGAATGAAAGGTTATCAGAAAGTTTTTCGGCTTTTACTGCTAAATTGTCTGATGTGCAAATACCGAAAAATATTGATGAAGCATTAGCTAATAAAAACTGGAGAGTTGCAGTACAGGAAGAGTTGGGTGCGTTGGAAAAAAACAACACATGTACAATTATGGAACTCCCTGAGGGAAAAAGGCCGGTAGGATGCAAATGGGTGTTCTCAGTAAAGTTTAATGCAGATGGGAGTATCAACAGGTACGAAGCTCGACTAGTTGCCAAAGGCTTTACACAGGTATCCGGTATTGATTATAATGAGACCTTTGCGCCAGTAGCAAAATTAAATTCTGTAAGAATTCTTCTCTCTCTAGCAGCAAGTCTCGACTGGCCACTTCAACAATTAGATGTAAAAAATGCCTTCTTAAATGGGGACTTACATGAGGAGGTATACATGGACTTACCACCCGGCTATAACAGAAAAAAGAATTTAGTTTGTAAACTGCAAAAATCATTATATGGACTAAAACAGTCACCTCGTGAGTGGTTTGGAAAATTTACTCAAGCAGTTAAGACACAAGGGTTTAAACAATCACAGGCGGATCACACTATATTTCACAAACATACGCCGGAGGGAACTCGTGCTATTTTGATAGTTTATGTTGATGATATCATTCTTACAGGAGACGCTCACAAGGAGATTGCGCTGCTAAAGGAGTACCTAAGCAGTAGATTTGAGATGAAAGACTTGGGACCATTGAAATACTTCCTTGGGATGGAAGTAGCGCGCAGTGCGTCAGGTATTTTTATTTCACAAAGGAAGTACATACTGGATTTGTTACAGGAAACGGGGATGCTAGGTTGTCGACCGGCAGAAACTCCTACGGAACCAAACGCAAAACTCGATCTTAATGGGGGCGAGGAAATAGACCGGGAGCAATATCAGCGACTTGTTGGTAAGCTTATTTATCTATCGCACACTCGCCCTGATATTGCATTTGCAGTTAGTATGGTTAGTCAATTCATGCACTCTCCCAAACACAAGCATCTCGAAGCGGTACTTCGAATTCTACGGTACCTAAAACGGACGCCGGGAAAGGGACTGTTTTTCAGCAAGCAAGGGGCTCGGCATATAGAGGTGTATACCGATGCAGATTAGGCAGGATCATTGGTTGACCGCAGATCTACTTCAGGGTATTGTACCTATGTATGGGGTAATCTAGTCACGTGGCGTAGTAAGAAACAGAACGTAGTAGCACGAAGCAGTGCAGAAGCAGAGTTTCGAGCACTCGCACAAGGTATGTGTGAAGGATTATGGCTAAAAAGATTGTTGGACGAGTTACGTATTGATTCTACAGGACCGACTAGACTGTACTGTGACAACAAAGCAGCAGTAAATATTGCACATAATCCAGTTCATCATGATCGCACCAAACATGTTGAAGTGGACCGTCATTTCATTCGAGAAAAGATTGATGATAAGAGTTTTGTTATGATTTATGTTCCTACCAAACAGCAGGTTGCGGATATCCTGACTAAGGGGTTACATAAACCGGCGTTTGAAGGGTTAGTCAGCAAGCTTGGCATGAACAACATCTACATACCAGCTTGAGGGAGAGTGTTGGCAGAATTACCGGCGGTGATGCAGCACCAAACGGCAGCAGCCTTGGTTTTAGTGAAAAATTAATTGTGCATAATTGTAATCCTTGATTTTAGGTGGTTGTTTAATGTACTTAATTGTAAATGATTGGGTGTATTAAGTAGGGCAGATTTTCGGTTTTGACCACATGGGAATTAGGTGATTCCATTCATTTATTGTATTAAATGTAGCATCCCATAATTGGTGGGATTGATAGATAGGGTAGTGATATAAGATTACTTGTAAAGTGTATTGAGAAGTAATGAGAAAACACTTGTTTTTCCTCATCAAGCTTTTCGGCCCTTGTTACAAGAAGAAATGTCATTGTGCATGTTTGGTCCATGTTACTACAAGCCGCCATCCACCTTTGTTTTGCATGTGGCTCATTAATCATTGCAGATGAATTTAGAGTTCAGAATATTATAATATACAGTCAAAAAAGAAGAGGAGTGCTGCAGGTGGCTCAGACATCCTAAGAAAACGAGATTCTCTACTGGAACCAGCAGCCAGCGAAGAAGAGCAGGCTCAAACTAACACCTAAAATTTTATTGCAATGCTTACCAAGAATAAACTTCACAGCCTGGTTTACTGAAAAAAATGTTTCTGATGTTTGACCTCTCTCCTGTAAGTGTTTCTCTCTATCCATCAATAAAATTTGCTATGAGAAAAAAAAAAAAATTGAAAAAAAAAAAGGAAGAAGAAAAACCCAACATGTGTGCTCAAAATCATGCTTATTCCCAAAAAGGACGCTTTAAATGGAGACACTACAGGAACCAGTTTCCTAAGACGCATTAACTGGAGACATCTGGGACCAGTCGACTAAGAACTAATTTCATTGTGCCTCTTTGCAGATTATCTGGTTTAAATGTAGTGCCAGCAAAGGAGTGCATGTGATGATGGCATGCTGTAGTTTGAGAAACCATGTGCCATACAAGAGAAAACATATTCATCAAATGCTGATGTACCAATTCAACAACAAAGATAAAACAACACTGTCAATCTTTTTTTGAAAACATTATGTAAACATCAAGTGCAGAGATAACAAGAAAGGCATAACCTTTTCTTTTTATTGGTTGGGGTGAGGGGGGTGGAGTTAAAAAAAGTGGAAACAGAAGAATAAAATTGACCAGCATAATATAGTGACCGACCTCTTCAATTTTGAGCTGAAGGCTTTAAAACCCTCGCTGGCACACCAAAGCTCCTGATGGAGAAGTTGCTTAGGAGCTTCTTTCATCAAGTCCAGAAGTACTTTTCGCTTGACTTCGTGAGGCCAATCTCTTCTCGATATTATTCTTCTTATGCCTTTCTCTTTTAGTGCAGGAATAATCTTGCTGTAAAACATGTCAATTGGCCTAGGTACAGGTGGGGGAAATGATTGCTTTGTATCACTACCAGCAGCTGATCCTGCTACTTGGGCTTGCTGTACTCGTTTTTGCCAAGACTTAAAGACACTGTAAATGCTTATTACATTATCCACCCACTGTATGAGACCAGCTCGACCACTTATTGGTGTTACAGAGTAATAGCGAATGCCTAGAGGCTGCATTCTAGTTGCAGAATTTGAAAGCAGAAAACCATTTACAGCTTGCAGTAGCTGCATGATACGGGCATCAAGCCGCAGGTCTTCTCGACCTTTCAAGAGATAGGTGTACTTCTGACCATCAGAGCCCACTAAAACGAGTCTTTTAGGTTTGGTCTTTGTTGATAAGATAACAATTTCATCTGAGAAAGAAGCAATTGTGATGACTCCCCTATTTCTGTTAGCGGGACTCCCATCCAAACCAGATAACACAGTATGCTTCTCAATCCCAGGCATAGGAGCTTCAGAAGAAGATAACTGAGCCAGCTGGGGTGCAACTTCTCCAAGAGATACCAATGACTTTCTCTGATAAGATGTCAACGAAGCAGCTATACTTTCAAAGGGTCGCCAGACCTCACCTAGAGCCGCAACTGATCGAGGAGGAGTTTTAAAGTTTAAGATTGCTGTTCTAATCTGATTCCTGAATTCTCTATCAAACCACATCTCATGAGATGTTTCGGGCTTCTTAGAAGTAGATTCGAGACGGCGTTCTAGGACAACAATAATTGGAGCCATCATGGCAGAGTATTTTGCAGCATTTATTTTGGTCTTCTCCATTTGACTAAGAGTCGCATTCTCTGCAGTTCTTGCAGTCTCCTCTTTCAGCAAATTTATGCGTCTCAGAACATCTAGTACATCATACATTCCACACTTCATCAATACCATAAAATGAGGACACATATATAAGGAAGAGGGCCTGCAGATATTGACATACCAACTCACAAGAATATCCTACCCAGGACAAGAACATGTTGGAGAAATTCACATTACAAACAGTAGGGGAACCTTCTATTGCTCAAGTGGATGAATTATTTACATAGCGTTTTGGCACTCATTCACAATGATACATCTTCACTCCGAAGGCAAAAACAAAAAGGACGCTTAGCGAGAAATGCCATGAACATAATTATTCAAAATGACAGATAAAGGAAAAAGATAGGCAAACGTAAAACTCAACCCAAGTATCAGTGTCGACAACCATAATGGGAGAACCAGAAAGGAAAAAAGTGCATTATGAAATGTTCAAAGAGGACACACGATAATGTCACAAATTTAAAGGATCAGTCAATCCAGTAATGTTCCATACGCTCAGACAAATCACATCTTAAGAAGCATGTGATAAATCTACTTATGCTCCACAACTTCTTTAAGACAAATATTAAAAGGGAACCTAAGTGTCCCCAACACTACTATGATGACGGCGAAAGAGTATTAACTGAAGTAAGTCATACCTGCATGAAGATCCTGAAGTGTGCTAAGCCATAACTCCTCCCAAAGAACAGTGACGTTCTCAAGCTCCTTTCTTATCAATTGGGCATCCTGAACTAATACAGGGTAGCTCTTATTCTGCATGTGGCGAACATTAAGGATTCAACCTTCAAGTCTGCTGTATATAGTTATCTCATAAATACCAAAACATTCGGATCATCACAATCAGCATTTGTTACTCTGGGCAAATTATCAAAATGGAAGTCAAGTACTTAGATCATCTCTACGATCACTGTTCTCATTGACATTTTATAGCGGTGATCCGTTTCACAAGCAATGGACTCAATTGATACAAAACAGTACTAATAAAAAAAAGAAAACGAAAAAGGACCTTCAAGCAAGCAAAAAAAGAAAAGAAAACATTCCACTAAGCTGCACCAGTCTTTCAAAGAAACAGTTCTCAATTCTCTTGAAGTCTCCTTGAGGCATAACCTATTAATACTGACCATAAAAGGAAGCACCATCAGGAACTATCAGAAATGAATCAGGACTTAAAAAACTCTTATACTACACACCAACTTTTTCTATTTTTCAAATAAATGTAGTACAAACATGAAAACCAGGTATAAAAAAAAAAAAAAAAAAGGTATAAACCCAGACCCACTTCAGATGAAACCATGCTACTTCCATATTTGGAAGGAAAAGGAACCGGAAATGATTCAGAATTTCAGTTCAAGAAATAAAGTGACACCAGTGTTGAAATAATGCAAGCGACAAAACATTTGATCAAGCTTTCTTTGATATTCATCTTAATCCAGGGATCAGACGAGCTCCAAACTAATGCAATTTAAAGTTATTTGGAAATATGACCTCACAAAGAATCACAATTTCACTTCATGAATATGAAAGGGGGTGAAAACTAGTCCCAAATATGAACAGCGATATGCTACTTTACCAAACAAGCAAGAATGCGGTGAAGCTCCTCAGAAGGTTCCTTCTCGTGAGTATTTGCATCAACAAGAGTTGGGTACACCATCGACCAAGGTGCTACTTTTGCAAGCATGAGTAATAAGCTCTCTAGCAATTGCCTGATGATTTCCTCAGGATGAGAACTTACTCGAGCAAAGAGTTGAGGTATTATTTCCTTCATGATAGAGAAGATGATTAGAATACTATCATCCATCTTTGACAAATAAGCATAATTAGCAACTCACCTGCAAAGGTAACAAGGGAATGGTCGAGAGTGCAGGTTCAAGAGTCCCTTTCAACTCGATTCCGTATTTCAGAAGAATATTTAATACATACAGTGTGGCCCTCAAGCAATAGCTTGCAGATTTGTAATCAGACCCACCATTAAGGCCAGTGAGTTGCCCTTCCGAACATCTGAATGAGGAGTATGAGAGGTAGTTGATGAACGCCTTAGCTGCGTGACCAAATAAGTAGACCCTTCTCCTCCTCAATGACCACCAAACTTCAAGTAAGTCACCAATGTATGAAGATCCTGTTTGCTCGTCAACACTGACATTTGCAAAAGCTGAAGACTTTCTCAACTGAGAAGTAAGGATTGATGAAAGGCCCTCAGAAGTATTATCCTCAGATCCAGATGCTCCAGCTGTAGTTTCAATAATATCAATTATCTGCTCTACCTTAGACTGCATATGGTCTTCAGGTCGGATGGATTGGGAAGAGACATCAGAACATCTGGAGAAGTCATAAGGAACTTCCAAACAAGATTTTTCCTGAAGAAGCTGCCAAACAATATTTTTAACCTTCAACAGCTCATCTCCAGTTAACCTCAAGCTTTGGGGTAAAATTTCAGAAGCAAGAGCAGATGGATAAGAACAAGAACTAATGGTAGACTTGTGACTTGCTGAGAGAGATGCTGTTCCTTGCCTGTAACACCAAGAGGCAAATGAAATCCATGACTTCCCCATAGCAGGGCAAAGGGAAGTCGCTAACCTTGTTGCAGTTCCCACAAGCCCCTCAACAACAGCACTGGTACAAGGTTCACTTCTCAAATCATCAATCCTCAAAGACGAGAGCCATCCAGAAGGAGAAGATGCATCAGTGACACTAAAATCTGCTCTTATCCTTGAAACCATATCCCCCAACCTCGCATCTGAATAGGCTTGGCGTAACCAGATTGAGAGTTTTAAGCATGCCTTTGCCTTTAGGACGCTATCAAATGAATCAGAAACAACTAATGAAGATGAAACCATCATCGGACAGAGGAAAGACCAAAGATTAATCAATGCATCTTCTTTCTTATCTTCAGAATGCATCAAGAGTATGCCTTCATACTGCAAAGAAGATGTGATATGATCATGAACCATTTTAACTGGACATTTTGCTGCGTGCGCTTTGAGATAGTTGCTGAGACGATTTGCCAATATTAGATTCTTCTGTTTCCGAGCTAAGTTCAACAAGTTGTTACAGAGCTTAAGAGTGATAGCCGAAGTTGGTTGAGTTGTTTGAAAAACTCGAAGGACTTTAAGCCACAAACTACAATCTTGAAGAGCTTGGTTACACGGGCTCTCAAGTACTTGGACAAATGACCTAAACAGAGGCAGGAAGCGCACATCCTGACTGCCACTGTTTTTGCAACTCTCCTCAAATGCATGTATGCAGTATAAGTGGTTTACATGAGGCACAGCCTCCACCAGTCCATCAAGAGGAAGAACAGACGACGACTCCTCAAGCATCGACTTTGCCTTCAGCAATTCATAAGATACCTTGTCCATCTTCCCTTCACGATGGAAGAGCATTGCCTGCAAAAGCATTTGCTCACTCCTCTGCATGGCCAACTTTGGGTCCAGGGTAAGTTCACTGCTGTTTTTAGGAGTCAAATCAAGGCAAGACCATGATGCTTGAACGTCACCATCATCAAATCGGGCCAAGGCTTGAATTGAATTAATATCGTTTCCTGCACTAGTCAAGGCACCAGAATAACTCTTGCCAGCATGCTTTGAGCGCAATGTCTGCAGCTCCAACAACCAGGACTCCAGGGATTTCCAATCAGAAATCGCTGTATAACTCTCAATGATACGTGCAATAGCAAATTGTATGCCGTCGGATCCCATTGAAGAGAGTGAATGCTCTGTCTGCATCAAAAGAATAAAATGTGCAGCAGCCTTTTCATACTGGCCTTCTGCCTCATACGCAAGTCCAGTTATCCAGGAAAATTTTTGCGGAATATCCTTGTCGTTACAATTACTTTCTTCCAGTAAAATGGGCGAAAAAGTAACTGTTGCCCATTTTTGCAGACCAATTAAAGCTTCTGGTTCATGATTCCTACACAAAGCCAGAGCCATTTTTCTTACAACCCGGAAGATGTCCTCAACAAACCTGCTCCGCTTAATTTCAGTAATTTGGGCTCTAGTGTTGTCATTTAAAGTAGAAGCAGCAACACTACTCAACTCCTGCAAACGCAGTGCACAATAGTGTATTGTAGCGCTATGACACTGCACTGCCATACCAGCTCTCATCATCGGTTCACATATCCGAGAAAACCACTCCTCACAAACTTTCTTATTCGACCGGAAGAATAAAGAGCTCTGCTTAGTTGGACGAGGTAAAACTACTGACCCTTCATAAGCATTATAGATATTTTTCTTCAGTGCCTCAACGAAATCTACTAACAACCTCATTGGAAGTAAATGAGCATCGGAGGAACTGGTCATGTTTAAATTCCCATCAGCCTCTTCTGTATCAACTTGCAGCACATGTGTAATATCCAGAAGCATGCGTTCCAGTGCAGCAAAAGTTTGAGTAGGCCCGCCAAGGTTGGTCCGCAGCCTTGTAAAAATGCAATACCTAGCAGCTTCATTGATAGCCCACCAAACACCTGCAAGGTTATTAACTGAGCACATTCTATCACGAAAATCATCATCCACTCTGATGTTCCATCCCAAAGCATTTGCATCCAAATACCCCGAGTCCTCCGGCTGGAATGAAGCATTATCCCTTGTGCTCTGGCAACTGCTGATTAGCTGTTGAATCCAAGAGGAAAGAGGTACTTTCCAACTCTGCGAAATGTAACCCAAAATTGAAACAAGTTGTTGGGATCGAACTTGCTGAGGCAATTGCTTAAGGGAAAAAACTTGCTTCCAGTTCCACTTTCCCCTTCTATTGTGACCAAGAGAAAAGATCCTTTTTGCTGTAACCATATGATAGTCACATAGACCAAACATATAGACGGTAATAGGCAGAATAGTTGACAGCAACCTAATAAACGTGCATCTTATACCACTATCAGGATCGCCAAGTTTATCAAGGACCACTTCAGCGACATGAAAGAGGTGTTTTGCGTGGATCAGTTTTGCTTGTATAAGTAAATCCAGGACGGATGCTACCAAGGACCTTACCTTTGGTTCTCTGTCCAATGCTGCATCCAAAACAGAGAACAGCAAATCCTGCATGACCTCAACAAATCCAAAAACCTCAGGAGTCAGTCTCACCTTTAAATTTTCAGCACTAGCAATAATGTTTCTGCATAATTTATACATCCATTCTAGAGCTTCTAGTTTAACAGCTGAAGGAGAACTAGGATCAAGAGCTTTAACAAGGAACACTGAGCATTTTCTCAGGTATTCAAGTATCACCATGGTATGCGCATTATCCGAAATTTCCTCCTCTGGCATCCTTTGCTCTGTACCAGCAATTGACTTACCAGTTATCAGCTTGCCAGTGGAACATTTGCTCAAAAACTCAATCTCGAACAGCCTTTCTAATGTCTTCAGGATAGTAGCTTGGAGTTCAACAAAATGCTCGATTGGAATTACAAAAGGATCAAATTTTTCAATTATAAAAGATGCTATTCTCTCCAACCTATTAAGATTCAAACAATCGTTTCTTAATTGACCAGTCATATTGCCACCGCTGGCCAAGAAAAGACAACTCAAAACGACTTTCAGATCAAACTGGACTAGAGCAAACAATTCACATTCTGCATAGGAATTCGGACCCTTAATATTTTCAACCATAGAACTCCTAACACAGATACTATAAAGTATGTCCTTTAGCAACTCTAGCTCTTCAAATAAAAGATCCATGGTCTTTTCAACAACCTCGTGGTTAACATGCTGCAGCAAGAACACATATGTAGCAGCAGCACCTCCAGTAACAAGGTGATTTGGATGCAAACGAAGTCTAGATATAGGGCTACCATATTGCAAAATCTTTTGAACAGATGATGGCAGAAGGCCAAGCTTTTGTAAAGAAAGTAATTGTAGGTTAGTCTTAAGTACTCCATGAACCTGAAAGGAAGTGATCTTTCTGGTTCCTGTTCTCTGCAGCATATTTTCCATTTCTAAGCTTTGAAACAAAATATCAGCTGCAGCAGGATAAAACACTGAAAACTTCTCGCCTAATATTTCTGCCAACAAAGTCAAGCACCGCCAAGAATCCTCAATCCATTTAGACCAACCAAATTTCTTTCCGATCATGGATACACTCCCCAGCAAAAGAGGAACCATATTGCAAAGAGGTTCACTGATTTGTTCAAGCATATCTTTTTCCAGCAAACCAGATGCTACAGACTGCAAAACTGTAGAAAAGCAAGTTAGTAAAGAAATCAGCCTTTGGAAATGCTGCTGAATATCTAGACTTCCATCTTGAAGCAACACATCCATGTCATCTAGAAACTTTGACAGCAAGCCCAAAGAGAACTGCATGTTGTTTGCCCAATGTTTCCTAAATTGCAAGAAACTATCCATTATCACAAGCCAATCTGACTCTGCAATATCAGTGGCCATCGCCCAACCAAGCAGAAGATCCACAACATCTACAAAATGAGGCTGGAAACAGTGGAAGAATTTTAGGGCCATTAGGGTTAAAACGCCGAGAAGCCTGCGCAATAAAGTCAGGGAGGTCCTTTCGTCTTCAAGAAGGTCTTCACATGATTTGAGAATGGGCAAAGCATATCTTTCCAAAGCCCCAACATCTCCAACATTAAGAAACTCCTTGAGAGATTCCAAAGCAAGCTCAGCTGTTCCAGTTCCAATATGACTAAGCAAAGGCAACGCCCAGCCTATGAACCGATCAACAAAACCTCCAAGTATAACATGGTTCTGTCTTCCATTTGATGCCATTGGGACAGAACACAATACAGAACTCAAAGCACCATAAGCGGTAGCAGCAGACTGACGCACTAAGTATGATCTATGTATTCGGAAAATAGGCACATTAAGTGACTGATGATGGTAAAAACACACACATGCGCACAAAGACACACACAGACATCACCTCCTCCCCCCTCCCCCCCCCCCCCAAAAAAAAGGAAGAAGAAGAAAACCAAGAAATCAAATTCAGGCTTCGAAAAGACCAATACTTAAAATGGAACCATTTTTTCTGAACTTGTGTTGAAACTGAGGCCATGCATATCTCGATAGTATAAGGTGCAATTTCAAAGTGGCATTAGAAGTTACCCGCCTCCCCCTCCAACCCAGTATAAGAAATGCACAAAAAGATGCCTAAGCAAGCAGCCACTAATTAATGTGCTCGCTTTTCCCCCAAAAAGATGTTTAGATCTAAGGCTCATCGCAATGCATCAACAAATAACTGAATATTTTCACAACATTTTGAATCTCTAGCAAAAATCCAATGATTTTGATGATTTTCATCATTTTATCTGAAATAGGTTTTTGATGATTTCCCTCATTTTATCTCGAATATGTTGCATATCATGTTAATAACTAATGGCAAACATATTACAATGGTAAGCAATTCCACTGAAAAGCTACAATCCATTTGACAGTAATCCTAGTAAGAAACAACTTCAATGGCTACATTCCTGGTAAGATATTACTCATAATCTAGAATGAAAACTCGGGGATCAATTTCAAGCACTAAGAGCACACAAGTCACAAAAAGAAACTACTAGTTAAAATAAGAAGATAACTTAAACAGGTCTAAAAGATGCATTACTCGTCGCATAGAAGATCAGATAAGCCTTGCGCAAGGAAGGAAGCAGAATGACTGACGAGAACAGAATTCGGGGGGTAAACAATCGCGCGGTGAAGAGAAGTTAAGGCGGCGACTCTTGCCGATTCTTCCTCGTCGGACGCTGTCAAACTGTAGTCCGTAGACAACGATGCTTGCGATGTCGTCGCCGCAGCAGCCGTTGATGACTTCGAATGCTTTTTCTTTGGGGGAAGTGCTGCCGATAGTAGAGCTGCGAGCTGTTGCTGCTGGTTATGGAGTCCTTGCATTGCATCTCTGGTGCGACCTTTCAGCCGCCCGGCGATGCCGTCTTCAGTTAGTTGCCGTCACCAATTATAACAAGTCGCTTTGTTTTCCACCGCAGGGAAGCCAGTGATTGACTGGAATTGATTTTTTTTCCACTTGAACAGAAGAGATGTCGTAACTCACAAGCTCTCCATCCCCGCCTCCCACTTCCTCCTTTTATATGAAGCTGGAGTAACAGAAATTACCAGATGAAATACACAGCTTCCGGTGTTTCACATAAACTTTCAAAAAATTGTAATCATGAGTTGAATTATCTAATTTAAATTACACTTACATAGTTATTTGTTTAGATTAGCTCACTCCATAAATTTTATATGACAAATTATCAAAATAAATAGTATATATTTATTTTGATAATCCTTTCCGGAAAAAATATGTACTTTAATATTTGTAATATGTTTCTTTGACATAAAATAATTGAAATAACTTATAAGGAACGTATAATCAACGAACCAAACAAGAAATCAATTAAATGTGTTTGGATGTGATTATAATCATAACTTTTAACTGTATATTTGTCAACATAAGTTCTGACTTAATTATCTGTTTCCTTAAACTTTTCTATAGAAGAAAGAATATTCTTACAAACAATGACATATTTATGAAAATCGATTATCTTATAATTAAAAAATGCACTACAATTAGAAAAATGAGTATAATATTAAATATAATAAAGATATTTTGTACTATGTATAATGATATTTTATTGTACCAAATTATTAAATCAGATAAAAAATAATCAAAATGTTAATAATTAAATTATAATTACAACACCATGAATATAATTTAAAAATAAACTTCCAACAAATAACTTTTTTGTTCTTCAAAAACAAAAACAAAAATCCTCTGTTGCATCACCTTACTCGTCGCTTTCTTCTGAGTAATGCCCGTTGGATTTTCAGATCAATACACAGAAAAGGAAAATTAATTCAATCCCAGGAAGAACGTATTTCGCAGATTATTCTACTATAACTTGAGCACCCAACACTAACAAGCAAAATAGTAAAACACAATAAAAATGTAGAAAATAAATGAATATCAAAAAATGTTAACGCATTTTGATACACCACACCTATGTTTACGGGGCCTTACTCAGAAATAAAGAGGATCCCCTCACCGTACGACACGTGGCAGCAGAGGGTGATGAGGCTAGATACGAGTGACACTCATCTAGCTTCATCACCCTCCCTACTGCCATGTATCGTGCGGTAGGAAGTGGGGTGAGAGATTTTGCGGAAAGAGGATTCCATCTCCAATGTGAGAGAGTATAATCTTTTGCTATATAAGAGAAAATCCTTTTTTTTATCCTACCAATCTATATATCCATATTCTTCGTCATATATGAATCTAGTAAAATCAACTTTCAAAACTAGTCTATCAAAACTCCCTTTGGTTACCATCAAAATAGATGATAGCAACTTGTGTATTGAAATGTTTAGTAGCAGAAGAAAACTTAAAAGAGAAAGAAGAATAAAAGAAGATGAAGCCTGCAGAGTTTTTCACAAAAGTGTTGAACTTCTTAAACTCTTCTTTTTCTCACGTACTTCAACTTTTATGCATCTACTCTAATTATAGACCTTGACTCTTTAAATAGACGTGAATGTTTCACATCTCTACAACTCCTAAAAATAGTTTATTACTCTTCATTATTGAATAGAAATGTAGACGTGAATGTTTCACATCTCTACAACTCCTAAAAATAGTTTATTACTCTTCATTATTGAATAGAAATGTCATAAGTTGAAATCATGCATCAAATCATGAAAAATACCAAGAATTTTACTGAAACTCGCTTGATGAATGTTCAGTTTGCTTGTCGAACTTTCGGCAACCCTCAAATTCAAGATTCAACACACAATGGAATCACCAACCTTTTGCTAAACCTTTAGGCCAACGTTTGGTATGTTAGTCGAACCTTCAGTTGCAGGTAGTGTAAATTATACTATTGTAAAGAGTTGCATTGTATCAAGAAGTCAACCAGTACAATATTTTTGAACTGACAGAGTATTTGGTATTACTGTCAAGAATTCAACAATCGATTAACAAGATGATTGACAAATCAAGCATCACAAAACACAGAGGAAATTATGATCAACCAAAGGGAATTGAATGAAAAATGTTTTCTCTCTCTAAAAATGTTGCCCAGTAACCGTTCTTATACAATGAAGAAGATAACTGCTTATCTAAAAATTACAAGAATGCCCCTCAACTAACTTTCAGTCTAACTACAACTAAAAGGGTATTTTCGACTTTTCACACATTTAAAACTCTCTTCCCGCTGTCCACCTTCTTCCTTCCCGTCACTCTGCAGCTGGGTAACTTCCCTTCACGATTGACGCAGCAATCCGCTTCCTCACGCAATCTTCTTGCTTCAATTCTCAACTGCTTACAGCTCATTCGTCTCTCAAGAGCTCAACAGTCTTCTCCCTTCACAATTAGCTTCTATGCGTCAGCTGCTCACAAGTCTTGCTCAAATGTTCGACTTGATTCCTTCTCCCGCCTTGCTCTTCAGCTCCTCAGTTTCCCTTCTGCAATCATCATCACACGCATCCATTTTAACATCCCCCCTCAAGCTCCGCTTGGAGTAAATGTTACAAACCCCAAACGTGCTGATCAACTGCATCAGCCTCTTGCTGTCAAGAGCTTTCGTAAAGACATCCGCCAATTGCAAGTCGGTCCTTACTGGCATGAGCTTAATTCTCCCCTCTAGCACCTTGTCTCTCACAATGTGACAGTCTATTTCAATATGTTTCGTTCTCTCGTGAAAGACTGGGTTCTCAGCTATATGGATAGCACTCTTGCTATCACAGAACACTTCCACGGGCATTTGGTCCTTCAAACCCAAATCTGATGTCAAGTACAGGAGCCATTGAACTTCACAAGTAAGGCTGGCCAATGCCCTGTACTCCGCCTCAGCTGAGGACTTGGAAACAGTGTTTTGCTTCTTTGCTTTCCACGATATCAGTGATCCTCCAAGGTACACACAGAAACCAGTTATGGATCTTCTGGTTTCAGTACAACCTGCCCAATCCGAATCCACGAAAGCTTTCAACCTCATCTCATGTCCTCCTGATGGGTACAACAACCCTTGTCCTACACTTCCCTTTAGATACCTTAACAATCTATGAGCAGCTTTCACATGGTTGATGGTCGGGCAGTCTAGAAACTGAGACAGTTGCTGCACTGCGAACGCAATATCTGGCCTAGTTATGGTCAGATATATTAGCTTTCCAACTAAACTCCTGTAGCTAAAAACCTCTTGCACCAATGGTGAATCATTGTGCATCAGTTTCAAGTTGGCTTCCATGGGGCTTTTGGCTGGCTTCGCATCTAGAAAGCCAGTTTGTTCAAGTAGTTCAATAGTGTACTTCCTCTGGTTGATCAACAGCCCCCCCTGAGACCTAGCTACTTCAATTCCTAGGAAGTATCTCAGGTCTCCTAGGTCCTTTATTTTGAATTCTGTATTCAACTGGCATTTGACTTGCTGAATAGGCTCAATTCGAGAGCAAGCCAAAATAATGTCGTCAACATACACGAGAAGGACAAGCATATAATCATGAGCAGTTTTAATGAACAAAGCGTAATCATTTCTTGATTGAACAAAGCCTGAGGCCAGAAGGAACTGCGTGAGTCTGAAGTTCCATTCGCGGCTGGCCTGCTTAAGCCCGTATAGGGACTTCTGCAACTTGCACACATGGTTAGGACTAGCCAGCAGCACTCCTGGGGGTGGTAACATGTATATCTCCTCGTGTAAATCACCATGGAGGAAAGCATTATTCACATCCAACTGCTGCAAATACCACCCTTTTCCAGACGCAAGTGCCAAGACAAACCTGACAGTCGTCATCTTTGCCACCGGGGAAAAAGTATCCTGGTAATCTACCCCGTACTGCTGAGTATAACCCTTCGCTACAAGCCTTGCTTTATATCTCTCCACAGTCCCATCTGGCTTGTATTTTACTTTATAAACCCATTTACACCCAATGGGTTTCTTCCCAGCTGGCAAAGGGACCACGTCCCATGTCCTGTTAGCCTCCAATGCTGCAATCTCAGTTTGCATTGCTTCTTGCCATGCTGAAGAGCTGGCTGCCTCTGAATAAGAAGAAGGTTCTGTGTGCAAATTAACATTTAATACATACATTTTATATGCAGGTGCCAAGGAGTCAAGGGAATATGTTTTAGCTAGTGAGTGAGGACTGGTATAATGAGATGTTATAGCTTGGGACTCCAGGTGGTTGCAACAGTAATCTTGTAAATATGCTGGTGGACGTTTGGCACGAGTTGGTCTGAGAGCTGGGTTGGCTGGAGTGAGATCATCCGCAGGATGTACAGGCTGGGAGGAAGAAGGAGAGGCATGGCTGGAAGACATGGGCTCAGACGATGCTTGAATAAATGAAGAAGGCTTAGATGGTGGTTGTTGTTGTATTGCAGAATGTGAATCCATACTTGATGATTCTGTATTAGAAGGCATGATGGTTTGATGTGGGATGTCAAGAAAGGTTGGATCAGGACTGTGGATCTGAGAGGGGTGCAACAAGGATGTGTCATGACATAGTGGCAGAGTGCTTGTGTCATTGCTTCCTTGGTAATTTTGTTGGTCTTTAAACGGGAAAATGTGTTCATAGAACTCAACATCTCTAGAGACAAGTATGTCTTTGGTATGGAGATTTTGCAGAATGTAACCTTTGGCTTTGCCAGATAGACCAAGGAATACGCACTTGATTGATCTAGGAGAGAATTTGGTTTTATGTGGGTCATTGTTCAGGGCAAATACCAAGCACCCCAACACCCTCAGATTGCTGTAAACTGGAGGTCTTTGATGTAGGATTTCATATGGAGTTTGGTGGTTTATTACTGGAGATGGGGTGACATTAATCAAGTGCACAGCGTGCATTACACAGTACCCCCAATATTCTGCAGGCAGACCACTATGGATTTTGAGGGCTCTAGCAACGCATAGAATGTGTTGTTGCTTTCTTTCAACAATGCCATTTTGTTGTGGCGTGTATACACATGAAGTTTGGTGTATGATCCCTTTTGAGGCATAAAACTGAGGCATATTAAACTCCACACCATTATCAGAACGGATCACTTTGATATTGGTATCATATTGGACAGCAATTTGAACACAGAAAGTTTGTAACAAAATTCTAGCCTCAGATTTGTGTTTCATCAAAAATATCCAACAGAATCTAGTATGATCATCTACAATAGTGAGAAAGAAACGTTCATTGAACATGGTAGGGTATTTATATGGCCCCCAGATATCTACATGAATCAAGGCGAAAGGCACATTGGTCGTTGATATAGAGACAGGAAACGGGTTTCTTTTCTGCTTTGCGAGTGGACAGATTGAGCAAGGTACAGGATTGATGGAACATCGTACTTCAGGGCTGGACTTGTGAATTTCTTTGAGTCTGGCGTGAGATGGGTGTCCTAATCTGGAGTGCCATAGGAAGTGAGGATCTGAGGTGGCTGAGTTGATAGAAGGGCAGTTGGGTTCAGGCTTCAGCATCATCTTCTGCTTCTCATTGATGCTGAGTTGGTATAGTCCACGGTTGATTCTAGCTGAACCAATCATCATCATTGTTCTCTGATCATACATTATGCAACAGTCATCATGAAAGAGTATATGAACTTTGTTTTCTGTCACCAACTTACTGAGAGACACAAGATTAAAGGAGAATGAAGGTATGTGGAAGACATTTGTGAGGACCAGTTGAGGGCTAAGGGATATATTTCCAATGTGTGACACATTTATAAGACTGTCATTGGGTAGTTTAACTTTCAGATTTGAAACGGGACGATAAGAATCAAAGTGTTTCAGTGAACAAGATATGTGGTCAGTGGCACCTGAATCTAAAACCCATGTATTAAAAAATTTATTTGACACATTACCTTGCATCTTACCATTGGTGCCCTGCTGTTGAGCAGACATAACCGCATGCATTCTGTCACCATTCATCTGCATACTGCTGCTCTCTCCCTTGCTCCTCATTTGATGTTCTTGCAGCATACACACCAACTGAGCGTACTGCTCCTGCGTGATCATAGGTGTCACTCCTTGGTCACTTACATGCTGTGCCTTCCTAGGGACCTCTGATCCATCCCCATTTCCTTCTTGACTCTGGAATCCAGATTGTTCCTCAGACAACCCTTCATTTCCCACAAAGTTAACCTGTCCCTTGGGCTTGTATCCAGGCGGATACCCGTGCAGCTTGTAGCACCTTTCCATAATGTGTCCAGACATGCCACAGTGGGTGCATATTGGACGTTTGTTCCCATCTGTCCCATACCTTTGAGGATTAACTGAGCTCCTCCTATAGCCACCATTCCCTCCTTTGGATTTGGAGCTCCCAAAATTCTGCATTCCCTTCTGCTGTCTGCTTCCTGAGGTGCCATGACCTCCAACACTTAGAGCAGCAGAGGAACTGTTGCCAAAACCTTGCTGAGTCCCAGTATACGTCACCTTCCTCTCAAGCTTCACAGCCATGGCAAAAGCCGAATTAATGTCTGGCAATGGACTCATCAAGAGGATTTGAGATTTAACAGCTTCGTAATCCTCAGACAGTCCTTTCAGAAACTTTATCACAAAATCATTCTCAACAAACTTTGTGATCTGACTGGCTATATTACAGGCACATCTACCACACGTACACATAGGAATAGACTTCAAAACCGTCAATTCTTCCCATACAATTTTGAGTTTGGTGTAATACTCAGTTACAGAACTGTGTTCCTGCCTAATATTATAGAATTGTTCTTGTAAGTCAGACAATCTAAAAGCATCAACGTTTCCGTACCTTAATTTCAAATCCTTCCAAATGTCCTTAGCTTCATCGATCCACATCACACTTTGAGCAATAGACGGAGTGACTGAATTTATGATCCAAGACACCACCATATTGTTTGCCTTGGTCCAGGCCGAATATCTGCGATCATCACCACGAGGCTTGGGCACCGTACCATCAACAAGTCCCAATTTATTCTTGGACTCCAAAGCACGCCTTATCGTTCTGCACCACGCATGATAATTGTGCGAGTCCAAAAGAGGCTGCGCAATCACAAGTGATGGACTATCACTTGGATGTACATACAACGGATCCTCAAATGGATCAACGGAAGTGGAATTCATGGAAGTCGAAGCCATGATTCAATTTTGAGAGAAAAATTCAAGAACGACCAAAACTCAAAGAACGAACAAGATATAGTTCAAAAACACATACACGCGCATCAGCAGTACAGTCTCTGATACCATGTCAAGAATTCAACAATCGATTAACAAGATGATTGACAAATCAAGCATCACAAAACACAGAGGAAATTATGATCAACCAAAGGGAATTGAATGAAAAATGTTTTCTCTCTCTAAAAATGTTGCCCAGTAACCGTTCTTATACAATGAAGAAGATAACTGCTTATCTAAAAATTACAAGAATGCCCCTCAACTAACTTTCAGTCTAACTACAACTAAAAGGGTATTTTCGACTTTTCACACATTTAAAACTCTCTTCCCGCTGTCCACCTTCTTCCTTCCCGTCACTCTGCAGCTGGGTAACTTCCCTTCACGATTGACGCAGCAATCCGCTTCCTCACGCAATCTTCTTGCTTCAATTCTCAACTGCTTACAGCTCATTCGTCTCTCAAGAGCTCAACAGTCTTCTCCCTTCACAATTAGCTTCTATGCGTCAGCTGCTCACAAGTCTTGCTCAAATGTTCGACTTGATTCCTTCTCCCGCCTTGCTCTTCAGCTCCTCAGTTTCCCTTCTGCAATCATCATCACGCGCATCCATTTTAACAATTACGATACCTCTTAAATAATGTGGTTGTGGTGGTGAAAAAATTTACACAAATTGTATTTATCGAGGGAATAACTACTTGACATCTGAATATTTACTCATTAATTAAATAGATATTATAGTATACGACTCGGGAAGAATCTTTAAGTTCAAGTAAATAACAATAAAGCATTGTGCCGTCGACATCCATAAAATGTTCCTCCAAATTCTTCTCAGACACTCAAAACACAAGTTCCTTCTCTTCCCAGACTAGAAGAAAAGCAAAATATCTATAGGAAAATTCTGGGGGTAAAAGCCAGAATATCCTGCAGACTAAAAGAAACTGCTTTCATAATTAGGTTCTCTTTATGGAAAAGATGCTGCCTTTTGTGGCATATATCTTGGTAGGAAGCATTGTCATGGTCCATCAATACTCCAAAATTCATCAACAACTTTTGTGTGTGGCTGAAGGAAAAAATCCAGCTGCCAGCAAATCACAGCAGCCACTAACGTTATGAACTTGCAAATGAGGAGGTGTTGAAAATCTCCCAATCATCATCAATGAGTACACTAATCTATGAATTTCTTGGCAAGTCATCTCGAATTAGGCATGCTTTCTTCCCGGAAAAGAGATAAGCTATAGATCCCAGAAAGGGAAAGCATGGTTCTTTCTACTATCCAGGAAGGACATGGTTGGACGGGGATGGAAATCCTATCCAAGCTCCGGAGGCGGTGTTTTGCATGATGAGAGATCAGGTACATATTATTGGTATGGTGAGGATAAGGATGATCCAACATACCCTGCTCCTGGAAAGGGTGTTGCACGAGTTGATAGCATTGGTGTTAGCTGTTATTCTTCCAAGGATTTATGGACTTGGAAAAAATGAAGCATTGTATTGAGGGCAGAAAGCAAGAATGAAGCTCATGATTTACACAAGTCTAAGGCACTTGAGAAGCCAAAGTTGATTTACAATGGCAAGACAAACAAGTATGTAATGTGGATGCATGTTGATGACGGTACCTACACCAAAGCTGCAGTTGGCATTGCTGTGAGTGATTCAGCAACAACCCTTTAAGTAACTTTGTAGCAACAGCCCTCATGGATTTGACAGAAGGGATAAGGATTTTCAAGGATGATGATGGCGTGGCTTATCTAATATACTCTTCTCTACATAATAGATAACTACATATTGGTCCACTTAATCAAGATTACCTCGATGCTGGAAGTGTTATGACTAAGGCTCACATCGGGTAACACAGGGAAGCCCCGGTGGTGTTTAAGCACAAAAGAAAGTACTACATGATCACTTCAGGCTGCAGTGGCTGGTCACCAAATGAGGCACTGGTTCATGTAGTTGATTCAGTCATGGGGCCTTGGGAGACTATTCGGAATCCATGTATTGGAGCATATAAGGAGTTCCGCTTGCTACCTTCTTTGCCCAAAGCACATTTGGGTTTCCCATGCCAGAGGGGATTCCTGGCTCATCTGTGTTTATGGCTGATCACTGGAATCCGGCTGATATGCAAGACTCGAGATATGTATGGCTTCCCTTACTGGTGGAGGAGGGAGAAAACAAGAAGTATCATGGCTACTTTGCAAGGCCTAATGCAAAATGGAGGATACCAAATATCTAAGGTGTGATGGACCTTTGCATGCTCAACTATGTGTGTGTGTCATTTCTGATTCATGTACTCCAAGGAAAAGAAAAATAACAGCTGATAAATGTAACTAGTTTGACATCCTATCTAGTATCATGTCAACATCACGATGTTAAGCACTTTGTTATCCTAGCTAGTACCATTTCAACATTATCAGCACCCTCACAACATGTAAAGCCCACTGAATCGTATTTATATACTCAAACTTTTAGTATTATTTACAAAATAATTTAATCCGAATATCAAGCATACTCTGTCTACTTGCAGATCACTTATAGAACCATACACGGTATCCTTTGTAACGTGATTACACCTTAGACAACACATGCCGGTAGTAAGGATACCAATCTTATTATAATCGAAAAGGCAAAACAAATCCAATGCAGTTAAGAGATTAATACATTAAAAAATCACTATCTGAGGAGACAGGAACAACTTCTGTTCCTTGAGATACGGGTTGAATCCAGTGACCTCACATCTACACACAAATTCTTCATGAATGTTCATCATGCATGGTTTTTGTCATAGCAAGCAATTTGGTCAAAGACTTGTACAGATCTGGCCTTTGTCCAGCAACTTTAGTGACCGGCAATCCCTAATTCTGTCTCTTGCCAACTTGATATCCAAGGTTGATTTAGAATATCTTTCAGACATTCTTATGAGTACATTAGATTATGCAAATTTCAAAATGATTCAGACTAACTAGTAACAATTTAGTCCTTGACCCCAAAAAAAAACACAGATAGGGGTCAATCTAGTTAAAGAACAGCCATATGCTGACTTGGTATACTCTTGCTTGTGTCTAAACTATTAGTTAAGGAGTGATTACTACTACAATAAAACTATTGATCAATCTTAAGTTTAACTAGCATGACATATAGTTATCAATCTTAAGTTTAACCAACATGAAATCTAAGTATGACAATATTAATGGGTCGAATTGAGAATGTGGTCTTCAAAGGTTTCTGAATAGAAACGACAATTTCTAATTCAGGATAAATACAAACAAATGTTACATGTATTATAGGAACAATTTATAGACCAATAACATCAATTGCTAACCAACCAAAAGCAACAAGAAAAAGCTTCATTCTGCTTCCTCGACAGAAGCTTCAATTCGAAGCAAAACAAAACCTACTGCAACACCAACAAGAACAAGTGCTGGCATGATAGCAGCAATCTTGAATATCTCACCAATAGCATTACAGGTTGAAGATAGAGCTCCACCACCGCTACCGCCACGCGAGTTCAAGGAGCTGAAAATCTGAGCATAGGACTGCTCAGTTGAAACAGGGAGGCCTAAAGATACAACATTGTTGACAGCTTTTAGCCCACCAAATGAGTTCAATCCGGCGATGTAATTCACCTTGGTTCTTTTGATTGATTTCCCTGAGCCCACATGAGCCAATGCCTTGATTGTTAGAGGAGATGAAAGGGTAGCAGCAGTAGAAGCCATTGCCTTTGGATTCACCTACAGAAAAATTCAAGAACTGCATGTAAACATGTGAAAGAAAAGGTTTAGTATCTTTGTTTACAACAAAAAGCCATAATTCTGATGAAAGATTGAAACTTTACCTTGTTCTTGGTTATTTGCTCAGAGTCTAGAAGTCGAAGGCGTGTGGAGTACCGAAGAGGAAATTAGAATATATAGGAAAGAAATGAAATGCAGTGGATAAGAGAGAGAAGCGATGGTTGGCTGCTAACTAAGATTATGGGATCAGGTTTTATGGCAAAGACTTTAACAAGTCACTAGGGAAAACAGAATTTTGCTATGTGATGAACCAACAAAAGGCACTGTTTCTTTTTTCCTCTTATTTTTTTTCCCTCAAATAGAAAAGCACTACTCGTCCAAAGAAAATTCACGACTTTCTTTACGGGTACCTCATAACACAACAACAATATTACCTTATTGACTTAGAAACTTTCGTCTTGCCTTATTGACTTAGAAACTTTTGCCTATAAAAAAATATAGAAGGTCGAATATAAGCAACCATACATATGTGTTACAAACACAAAGAAGTTCTTTTCCATTACTCATAATGAAAATTACGTCAAGCTGTGTCGATCAACTGCTACTTCATAATATAAGAAACACAAACATTTTAGTAAGTCGTTTTGTTTTATTACGTCATATTTTAAAGTCAAAGAAAGAGTGTGTCATTGACTCCATTAAAAAGGAAAAAGATACCTCATCAAAGGACTGAAATTCTTTTATACGTACAAAGATATATTTATAAACGTACTACGTAACCCTGGACGACCCAATTCATACTTTTCCCTTTCTAATATGAAAAACACTTCTTTTCATAACAAAAAATTAGGATAAGTCACATATGTGATTAAACATGAATCTTTTTGTTTAAGATATTTGCTTCAATCACATGAGTTGAATCTTATTAATAAAAAAAATGATGAGAGCAAATTTGTCTTTCAATAAAATCCTTTCATGTGCATGTTTATTTTTTTAATATGAAAAGCACTTCTGTTATAACAAAAACTTAACATGCTGTTTATTCTTAATAACCTAATTATATGAACAGACATATTGTTTTACACATTCATCATATTACATGCTATATGTGAATTATTCTCAATAATAACTGCCTTGTGGACGTTGCGGGAAATAGCAAATTTCCCTTACCAAAAAGAAAAGAAAAAACTTCAAGCTGAAACTATCTTCGCCCACTATAGCATTGATGGTCTAGCCAGAAGTTCATGATTTTATTTAAAAAGTCCTTATTGTTTTTTTTTTCTTCTCTCTTGTTTCGTATTTGGGGGAGAGAGAAGTGGGGACTTATCGTTCTTATTGTTTTCTATAAGAATTAAAAAAAAGAAAAGTAAATCAACCATCAATCTACACGTCTAGCTAGCAAGTGCCACCTACCCAACCATAGCAGCAAAAATCAGAGCGCTTTAGCTTTTAGACAAAGTCTAAAATCAACTGATCAATTACAACAGAACTGGATAACCAACGATTACTACAAGTACTGCTAGTCTAGAAGCAGTTAAGGCACAAAAACTTGGGATTCAGTCTACATAATCACCATATCAAACTCAATATTTTGGGTGCCATCCATGCCTCTTAGTCTCCACGAAAGATAGACACCTTAGGGATACATACACCAAACTGAACACTGGATGCCTGGCTTATTCTGTGATCACTGAGCTCTCCAAACAGGAACAAGTCATCAGATAATTCTCCTCCTGGAACAGTCTAAACAATGAACTTTTCCATTCAAATATACTGACTCTGAAGATTGAAACTAGGACCACGGTCATTGTCAATGAGGGCCATCAACGATATGTACACTCAGTTCTAAATTTAAATTACATGCTCCTAGATCAACAAGAAGAAAAGGTAAAAGCAGCAGTGTTGACACTAACTTAACCTGTCTAAGTGGTTACAAAATAAGTGATAATAAACATAAGCCAAACAATAAATCTAGTCATATAGATGTAAGTATCAACATACTTTACCAGCTCCGCAAAGGACTAGACATAAGAGCCTTGACAAAACATGACAGGGTGAAGGAGCAAAATTACAATACAAAACTAATATCAATTTGACATGGGATTATGCATCAAAAGATCGGATGGCTTAACACTCCCCGGGGGAGAGAGAGAGAGAGAGATGAAAAGAAGAAGAAGAAGAAGAAGAATCAGCAGCAGTTTCCATCCTTTAAATAGAAGAGTCATCGACTCTGACAGAGATCAAAGAAGCGAAAAACTTTCCTTCTCCCAGAGTAACTTTTGCAAAATTACTAAATCTCCAGAAGGAAATGTTCTTAAATGAGTCGGATTTCATTAGCATTGACCAATTTATATCAAATTACAAGCATGACGGAATTAATAGGAAATGACCAAAAGATACACTATTATATTTATTTAAAGAATAAAATCGTTAAAAAAAAGCCCTCAAACACTACTAACTAAATACTACAAGCACAACTGAAGATCAACTTGGGGTCAACACTGATATGTTTAGGCCCCTTTTAATCATGAAGGTACACCCAATTGATACTGATCCCCTAATTGCCAATGACCAAATACTGTAGTGATTACTGGTTGGTCAAGGACTAGCATAGAACTGGTGCAAGTCAACAAATAGGAGAACATAAAAAGTGTATTTGGTGAGAGTAAAAGAAATCACATTGTGAAAAATGACAGAAGGCACACTGTCCAGGAGGAACTCCATATAAATTTTCCCCAACTTTCAATTGTTCTCCTAGCTCCTGCTTCATTTTCCCATTCAATTATTCCCAAAATGCTCAACTGTTCTTGCGACACAATGCAGTTGACTATATGCCATGCATCACAACTTTAGTGATGAACTGCAACTCAGTAATCTCTAACCACTAATACATTACACATAGCCAACGACAAAGCAATTTGAACCTTGCATTGTGTAAATTTAAACTAATTAGAGCCACAAAATCATAATTTTTTTTGTAAGTAGAATCATAAAAATTAATACAAAGTATTATTGAAAAACTTCCATCATGTGATGAATACATGCGCTTTGTGTGCCAGCTAATTTGTGAAGGAAGTAGCAACGTATACAAAATCAAAATACAGTAATTACTATGTTTACTCAAAAGAAAATCTCAAAAATAATCACACAGGCAAAACACCAATGGGAAATAAAGTACGACGAGAAATCAAGATTCTTCAACATGGAAACCTAGTAGCCTAATCTAATTAGTCCTTTCCAAAGCCACGTCAGCTGCTTAATTAAATACAATAATTTTTTTAAAAAAAAAAGGTAGGAAAAGGGCAAAACTTTGGAGCGCCGTAAAAAATTGCTCAGGCAACGGCAAGAGGCTGTTGCGAAGGAGGCTTGACGTTCTTCTTCTGGGGATCGGAATCGTTCAAGAAGTCCTCAACATTATATATGACGGTGATATAAAGAGAACAACTAGGGCATCGGGCAATCTCTTCCCCGATGCAGAGATCTTCCTTGGTAATCTGAAACAAGTCTCCACAAGGGCATGGGTAAGTGAAGGCCTGGAGCTCCTCGTTCCACTCCATGTCCTCGATTTCCACATCGTCGTACGACATCGTTCAAGTTCACTCCTTGTTGAGACGGGGGAGTAGTTTCTGCCCTAATTCAGGTGGTCTGCTTCCGGCCCGTTCGCCGCACTTTTACAGAGAATAAAAGTCGGTTCTGCTTTTTTATGTCGGTTTTGCTTTATAAGTGCAGCCCTTGTTGGGAGTTTCCTTGCATATCATTATTGAGTTAATTGCACCTGGTATCCATTCTTTTCCACCAAGTTTTAAGTAGCATCCAATGTTTCATGAAGTAGAATCCAATGTTTCATGAAACACACTTGACATCCAGACTTATAGGGTTAATAGACACATGGCATCCATGCTGACGTCATAAAGGCAATTTTCATTTATTTTTTAAAAGTTTGTAGAAAAAATAATTCAAAAATAAAAAGAAAAACCCCACCCCCACCCCACCACACCCCCCAACCCACAATCGACCTCCCTCCCCATCCTCCCATTTTCCTCTTCTTCCTCCATCTTCATCTTCATCTTTTTTCCAACCATGGTTAAAGCCTAATTCCCTCCTTTTTTTTGCTGGTACAGCAACCAGGGGGAGATTGTAGCCATGGACAAATGCTGACATCGTAGAAATATTTGCCGTCTCCAGTGCCAATAGTTATCTCAAAGAAACAGGGGGTGCGGCACCCATGGTATCACACTGCATCCTTTCCCCCACAGTCCCCTGTCTGACAGCGGCCAACACCGGAAGCGTCAAATTTTCAACCAGTTCTTGCCCATATGCGACCTGCCCATCCTGGGAAACTTGGGCATTTCGGACAGTTTGTCCAAGGTCAAGTCGGAATACCATTGTTGGCAACGCAGGTGTGCCCTGCTTCGGCTGAGCTCCCGGACCATATTTTTTGGGGACAGTAATTTCTCACTGTAAAAGTGGAGGGAAAAGAGCAAAAAGGAATTAACAACAAAAGATTTACAAACAATACGAAGTTGTTGCATGATATCATCACTAGGAAATATTGTGACCTCGTACCCAGTTGGTAACAGAAGGGTGCGTAAGAGTTTGTGAAGGAAGTTGTCCGTGAATTTGTGGGCGGGAAAGATTCAGTAATGGTGACAATTCTTACCATGAGAGAGAAGAGCAGATGGTTACAGGATCAGCAACAGATCCTTTTGCTGCTTCTGCTGGTGAGGCTGATGAAGATGATCATGGTTGGAAAAAAGATGAAGATGAAGATAGAGGAAGAAGAGGAAGATAGAGGAAGAAGATGAAGATGGAGAGGATGGGGGAGGGAGGTCGATTGTGGGGGGTGGGGTGAAGGTGGGGTTTTTCTTTTTATTTTTGAATTATTTTTTCTATAAACTTTTAAAAAATAAATGAAAATTGCCTTTATGACGCCAGCATGGATACCAGGTGCCTATTAACCCTATAAGTCTGGATGGCAAGTGTGTTTCATGAAACATTGGATGCTACTTAAAACTTGGTGGAAAAGAATGGATACCAGGTGCAATTAACTCTATCATTATTACTGAATTCGTAATTTCAGGTCGCGGTTGGTTGGCACTTAGGTATCGGAATTAGAATCAAAATGAGTATGATAAGTAATGAGTTCGGAGGATATGAGTTTGGGGTTAAAAGTGATAGTTGTTTGGTATTAAAATGAGAATAGAAATAGTGACCAGTCAGAATAGTGGTCGACGACGGCGGCGAACGGGCGGCAGCGGCTCCCATTCCCCCGTTCCCACATTTTGATAGATAAGGGCCTAGTATATCAAAAAAACGATATTCATTACCAAATACTTAGATATCAAAATGAAATCCATTCCCTCATTTCCCCCAAGCAAACAGCCGGAATGAGTTTCTATTCTCATTTCCTCCAACCAAACGCTTCCTCAAATGAGTTGTTTAACTAGTTAAAAAATGGTTATTTCAGTAAGGCAAGGTCAACTTCGAATTATTGTTTTACTCAAAGAAAAACAAAACTTTGAGAAACATACCCAAAAAAAATTTAAAAGCCAATAAATTTTTATTAAAAGTTAAGATGTAGTTTCCATTTCTATTGAGGTTAAGGACACACTCTTACTTGAATTTGGAATATGATAGAATAAATCAAAATGACACACTCTTCTTATGTGACACATCATCCGACTCCACATACCATGCTATAGGTGGGAGTCTCTAAAGTAATGGGATAATGTTGTTGTAGTAGTATTAACAGTTAAGATGTGATGTTCTTTATCACTATTATAAGACAGAAGATTAAAATATTGAGGAAAAAAAATAGCTCAAGACCTTCAATCAATATTTTGTGTCTTTTTTGAAGAAGACCTTCAATCAATCTTTAATGATGTATAACATAGGAAGGTTGAGCTTAATCTGGAGTAATGAAAAATCAAAGTTACATACAACATAAAGATGTGTTGCTAGTAATTTCAATTGAGATATCAACTTAATAAATTAAAATGAAGTATTTACAAAAAAAAAACTAAAAAAAAATTCAGTATATTCCAATGACATCAAAATGTATCGTTAGGATCTGAGAGTGTAAGCGACAGACAAACAATACCTCTACCTCAAGGGATAGAGATTTTGCTTTCAGTGAGACTCCCGGTCTTATATGTATCCGCATAAATGACACAATAATAAAGATTTGATATGGTGTTGTGTTAGTGAGAATTTGATTTGATATTTGAAAAATAAAAATAAATAAAAACGTAGTTAAAAAGACCTCCAAACTTCCAAAACGGTTTCTGGGAAAAGCTGGAGATGCTCCACCTGGCGTCGCTTCAACCGTTTTCCCCCGCGCCGTTCTCCTCTCCTCCTTTCTCTCTCCTAAACCTTTCATCTTTGACCTCGTTAACGTAAACATCTTTCAATCGTACGTAATTATTTTTCCTTTCTTTCTCTTTCTTTTGTTAATCCCCAAGAACCCTTTTCTTCCTTTCCATCTTTCTTTCTTTCTCTGACGGTTTTTTTGGGGGGGATGATATGAAGTTGTTGCGTGCGTACGTTTCCAACAAAAGCATTTGAATTCCGGCCATCACAATTTTCAACTAATTCATTTTCTGGTCTCTGATCGCCGATCATCCGCTGCCTTTTCCCGTTCTGTGAGAATCCTTAATTGTTTCCCTTCTGTTTTTCTGCTTCTATTGAAATGACTTAGTTTTCATAGGGGAAGATATACGAATTGTGAAACTGTCTCCTATTTGGATTTCTGGAATTGAGATCCTTCAATTATGTATGTAACCGACTTATTGATTGCCATCGGCATAAAATAAAAAATAAAAATAAAAAAGAAAAAGATTTGTTCTTTGTTGATATAACAAATATGCACATGATCGCATGCTTTGATGTGATAGTGCTTAAAGTTGATTCTGTTCATGTTGTTGAAACAGAGTTTATGTGGTTGCTTGTTTTGTTTATTAATATTCATGGTTTTCTGTTGCTTATTGTTCTGGTTTTAGAAGAGAAGGTTTATTGGAAGAAACAGTTGTTTATGTAGGGATAAATTCATAGTTCCTCTAGAATTGTTTGTCAAAATTTACTCAGACTGCATATTACATGGTTACAAAAACTAATTTTTTCCTAGGAATTTTTTGTGAAAGGTTACTATCCTTTTGAAGCAAAGCAGTGTCCTGTTTGCCACCCTTTTTTCAGTATATGGACTGATTTTGCTACTGTTTGTGAATTACGGTTTTTTTTAATTCATTTGAGGATTTTGGCTTGCTTCATAACTTCTGGATTGTGCTTTCCTTTGATTCATTTGTAGACTAACAGAGTAATTTGATGTATCTGTTTTTTTCTTTTCAAGGTACTAGGGTGAAGAAGGTAGAAGCTAGGGAAGAAGAATCTTGAGAGAGAACAATGCTTGCACGAGCAGTGTTTGTAGTTCTAATGGTGATGTCCTCCATGATGTTAACTGCTCATGGAGATGACAAGAATACTGTATTTGATCCTTGTTCTGATACACTAGTCCAAAAATGGGATGGTTTTACTTTCGGTCTAGCTTTTTCCTCCAGAGACGCTTTCTTTTTCAATCAAACTCAGCTTTCACCCTGTGATCGACGCCTTTCTCTATCAGGCGGCAACTCTCAGCTAGCAGTTTTCAGGCCTAAGGTTGATGAGATTTCACTTCTTACTATCAATAGCAGCACTTTCAATCCTGTAAGTTCCTTTTTTAACCTTTATCTTTCAATTTCTGCTAATAAGGACCACTAGGCAAAGGAATCTGGTCGTTAATAAGACACTGAAAACGTAAGAAGTATGCAATATTTTCGAATTGTGGAAGTCTTGTGTCAAATTATGATCTTATCTAAAAGCTTAGGTTGTGCTGTTAGAGAGATGAGTAGATCAATATTTAGTATAATCATAGGTGATAGCACTACTAGTAGGGAATGTCAATAGATAAAGGGAGGAGAATTCAAACCCCATGATTTCCTGTTCTAATACCATGTTAAATGACCATCTCATTTAAAAATTTAAGATGTTAGAGAGTAACTTACATTTATAACATTTTGCTTGCATCAACCCTCCATCCTAGACTGAAAGCTGAGACATTTAAGTAATCATTTTAGCTTAAGTAGTTCTTATATTGAATGTTTTGAGATCCAATATATGTGAACTTTCCAGAGTATGGTTGGTGGTTACATGGTTGCATTTGCTGGAAGGCGTTATGCTGCTCGATCACCTCCTGTTTTTGTTGCAGATAATTCTCAGACCATCACGAGTTTTACACTGGTAGGCTTGCTGCTTTCCAGAATTTCACCTTGAGATAATGATGGGGGAGATTATGACATCAGTTGAGGTTGTTTTTGTTGAACAGGTTCTTGAATTCCAAAAGGGAACTCTTCAGAATTTATTCTGGAAGTCATTTGGTTGTGACGGTTGCCCTGGAGATCCTTTCATTTGCCTGAACAACACCAACTGTGCTATCCAAAATTCCAAATGCAAAGGCAATGGTGGTTCTGTTGACTGCAGTGTAGGCATACAACTAGCTTTCTCCGGCACCGATAAAAACGACGATGTACTGAACTCATGGTATGAAGTCTCAAAACTCAGGCAGTACTCCCTGTTTTCCTTGTATTCAGATCTGCGCGATTCTCTTACCAGCCCTTTCAAAAATTTGTTCTAGAACTTCGCTACGGATTACTGTAAGTGATTGCCTTTGTTTTGATCGAACCTTGAAATTGTTAGCCAACTTCCCCTTCTTATTAGCATATACTAGACGCCGAGACAAATACTCTTATGTTACTATGTTTCATGTAGAAGTGATTATACATCGTATTAACATATACCAGATGTTGCGACAGACACTCTTATGTTATTATATTTCTTGTACAAGTTATGACATGTTGCTGTTTTCGCCTTCGTCTTACATTCTGTTTTAACTTTATGCATCATGCGTTGGAATTCCCCTGCGGCACAACGTTGCTGTTATTGTAAGAGGAGGTAGCTGTCTTTCATGTCGGATAATCTTTCATCCATTTCCTGAAACATTTTCTACAAAATGGTTAAATTAGGAGAGTGAAATGGTATTGTTACTTTTGTTTGCTAATGTTTAATAAGCAACACAATTGCAATTACAACGAGTGATTGCAAATTTCAGTATCTATCGTTTACAACGATGGAATTAAGAAGTCATCAATCGATTTAATATTCAATCTAATAGGGGGGGGGGGGGGGGGGTGTAAAATCAACGGAGGAACCGAAGTCCTGAGGCCTTTCACTTATGCTCGTCCAAAAAAGACTCCTTCTAAAGCAAACATCGGCCAACAAACAGTTTAGCTATGCAATTTAACACGTTGCACCGTACGGCAGCTATGCACAAACAGAACACTGGCGGGACAAAACGCTTGACGTTTCCTCACGATTTCTCAACATGCATTGGTTGTCCAAATCATACAAAAAAAGCAAGTGATCTGACAGAGCCCGTGTTTTATATCCAACGAGAAAAATACTTCATAAAGTAGACATGGTTCTCTAATATTCCATCAAAAAAACATGATTAAACTTATAACTAACTTGAACGTTAGAAAGTTTTGTCCGAACATCTAACGTTGTTCAACTTGTGCATGGTTTTGACAACATTTTTTGTTATTTGGATCATCTCTAGTTTAGGTGAAGATTCGACTTCACCAACCCATAAAATTGATCACTGGAGACTAGTCAGAAAACAGGAAATAAAATTGATCACTGGAGGCCAGTCAGAAAACAGGAAAAGAGAGAAAAAAAAGAGAGAGAGAAAGGTATGGGGGTGGGGAATGGGTGGGTTTGAATTCATACGTATATGAATATTTATAATCTACCACGAGTCCTTTTTAGGACGTGTCAAATGGAATTTCAGGAATTGACCTTTACAGATGATGAGAATGCGCCTTCTCATGAATTTCTACAATGTATACGCATACATATATACAATATATATGTATGTATGTATACTTATTGTAGGGAACTGGAGTTTGAGTTCTCATAAAAAGAACGTTTTAAAATAAATTTGATAGATCAAGTTTTACATGCATGGACGTGGCGCGGTGGCGGCACAATGGCGGCAAGTAAGGTAGCATGCGGTAGCACAGTGACATGGAATGGTGGCACGGTTAATATGAATTTCATATACTAATTAAAATAAATTAACTAAAATCATTTGATTCTACACTTATTCTATTTGGCTCTACTCTTGAATGTCTCCTCCAGAAACACAACTGTCTCTTTCTTCTTCTCTTTTTAATATATATTTTGCTGTGAATTAGGTTTGACTTTTGGGGATTCTCTCCCTATTCATAAAAAAATCCATTACTAGGTTCTGTATTTTTTATGAGAAATTCCTTTTTTATCCTTAATTAGCAATTAAATATAGTAAATTAACTTTTATTATTATACTACCACACCTTAATTTTTTATTTATATTTCTACTAAATTACCGGGTACAACACCGTTCAACCAAAAAAAATCATATTATTTTCCTGAAAATATGAATATGAACTTGATCGCCCTTTGCTGTATAAAGTTCATAACTCAAAAAAGTATATGTACTTGCATCCGTATACACGTACATGCATAATAAAAACATACCATCATACGCATGCACGAACGCGTGTCCGCACGCACATATGCATACATATATCTCTATACATATCAATGTATATATACACACACTAAAATGCAGAAGAGATTCGAACTCTAATAACTGAAGTTATATACATATACATATATATAACATGTGTATATATACATATATATACACATACATATATGTATACATACATACATATATATACATATATATATATATCCGTGTAAGCTATCACGATTTAGCAAATCAATACATCCAAAGTATCAATTTTAGCAACTAGTATAGCATTTCGACTTGTTCCTTATTTATTTATTACAAGATAAAAATCATCGACGGCTGGAGATAGACATGGCAACAAGGAAATATAATTATCGGTAAGGAATTTGGGAGGATTTGTTTTCAGGCATTCATTTAAAAATGGGGCAACCGATGATAATAATTCATCTATCATAGCGACTTACCATTTTTAAGTTTAGTATCATAGTGACTTACCATTTTTAAGACCACTAAACCCTCTCGAATGAGTTCTACTATAGAAGCTTTCAACGTACACCCGGGTTCAAATCTTTCACTCACTGAGAAGTGAAACCCTGTGACTAGATCATCCTGAAGACGGATGCGACGGGAAGAAGTGGCATTTTGAAGTGTTGCTGACTTAACATTTAGGTTTCGGCATAACAAAGCTTGCACTGTCTTTTCGCACTTAGGCACACAGCGTGCCATTGGTAATGATTCTACTACGGTGCCACAAATTCGCAAGCTGATCCTAAGTAATCGTTGTTGTTCATTGGATTCCGGAGGAACTACTTCGTTAGGATTGGGGAATTGCTGCGATTCTTCCTGAATAGCCTGGATTCTCCCGTCGAGAGTCACTTTGAAAGTCTTACCTAAACTCTTCCGACTGAATATGATAAAGCCTATAAAACAAGCAGCTACTATCATTTCTTCATTATAGATTGAGATCTTCTTCGAACTTGATGCACAAATAGATAAAATAGCAGCAAATAGCATCTTTCTAGCCTGCATATTCGTGAAACTCAATCTCATTTAGAAAGCCTTATCTCTATCTTTCAGCAACTGAACGGGAAGTGGTTTAGGAAAGGACTTTAGAATCGGATGCGCTCGCCCAGCGAGAAAGGCCTTGACCCTGCCAACCAAATCAACGAGAACATCAAGAAAGAAGAGAACAAAAGGAGGCGTTTTCTCTGCTCGTTCCAAGTGAGCGTTTAACCGAATCTACTGAATCCAAG